>CM036768.1:8837175-9374675 GCA_020796225.1 Arion vulgaris | reverse complement strand
TATTAATGTAAGGCTCGGAAACATGGACAATGAACAAGCAGTTAGAAGACAGAATTGATGCATTTGAGATGTGTATATATAGAAGAATAGGCAGAGTTTCATGGACAGAAATACAAGACAAATAAACAAGTTTTAGGAAAAATAGGCATGAAGAAACAATTATTAAGAGAAATAAATTCAGACAAGTAAAGTATTTTGGGCACATAAAAGACATGACACCATGATAAAATATTTACTAGAAGGGAAAGTTGAAGAGGGAAGAGCAAGAGGAAGACCGAGAGATAAGTGGGAGGGAAACTTTAAGAAATGGACAGGTTACAGTCTGGCATTGTGCAACACCAAGGCGAAAGACAGAGAATGCTGGAGATTCATTGCAGCCAACCTTCGATGTGGAGACGGCACCTGATGATGATAATCTAATAGAAACGTATGGCAGAATAGATTAGATCGCGGCTTCCATAAGGGAGACCCGCGTTCAACCGACGGCAACCAACGATTTTTGTCTGTTGTGGGCATGAAAGAAAAATCCTAACCTAAACAGCTTCAAGGCGACTGCACTAGCCATACAGCCATTAAATTCCCCAAACTCACGTTCCACCTGTCCTACACTGCCCTAAACAGCGGTACTGGAGGCAGTGACGATAGTTTTTTAAATATTTTAATCTGTTTCACACCCGAGTGGTTACCGAGGACAAAATTTGGGGTGTAAAGAATAGAACCACTGTTACCTGCCACGCATGTTGTAAGATTAAGGAGGTTTGCCTGAAATCGGATGCATGTTTCCTAAACGTGTAGAAGTCTATACGATTAGGGGCCTACCAAAACAATGTGCAACATATACACATTCTTGGAAAAGATCAAACATATCACAAAGAGCAGTGGCGGCTCGTGGTCATTTGTGGAGCCAGATACAAATTTTCGGAACAATCATGTTTTTTTTTAGTATTTACTATTCCGGGAAGTTATTCCCCTTTCGATTATTGGTGGGGCCGGGCCCAACTGGCCCTTAATGACAAGCCGCCCTGACAAAGAGTGATTAAAATTGGTCGTAAAGAACAAATGCAAAGAAGAAGAAGAATCTATTTCAACCTTATAAATCAGCTGCTGACTTCATTCAAGAATGGATTGAGAGATTGAAGAATGAATGACGAATGAATGAATCGATGACAAAGTTCAATATTTAAAGTGATGAGAAATGTAGACTAGAAAAAAAGGATGTTTTGGGAAGAGAGATGTAGAATATTCTAGAGTGCTTATGAATAAATAAAATGAGCAAGAGAATAAATAAATTGTGGAAGAGATGGATAGATTGTTACAAAATTGTAATAAATGATATCTTGTATTTTTAGGAGAATATTGAGAAGTGAGGATTTAATGGGTGTGATAACATGTGGAACAGGAGAATGTGGAGGTAAACAGAATGTTGGATGGGGGTTATAATTGGGTAACAGAATGCGAAGCTAGAGAGACAGAAAGAGAAATAGAGAGAGAAAGAGTGAGAATGGAGGGAATTCTCATTCCAAAACTCTGACCCAAGGACAATAGTTTAGGAACCACTGATCCAGCAATTCGTAAAGAACAACGGTTCCCATACTTTGTAATACCACGGCCCCATTTTTTAATATATTTAACTGCCTGGAACCCAAACGTTGCTATTTATGAAAATGGACAAGAATGAATCATCTTTGTGTTTAGCTTAGTTTAGTCGTCGGATCACCATCACTGCACGTCGAACAAATTAGTACATAAGTGCTCCGATCTCTCCCTCAGTATGTCCATCAGCGTGTGACAACTAACGACACCGGTTCTTTGTTGGTTTACAATCATCTTTGTGTTACAATAGTAAACAATATTCTTAGACTGTGGGAAGATTCAAATGTTCTTTTATTGTGTCCGGTCTGATATTTAGACTCCGGTCTGGTCCCTTTCTTGATTTCAGCGGTACTAATTTACCACTGTTTATATTATATATATATATTTATACATACTATACATATTTATACACTGTTTATATTTATATATATTTATACATACTATACATATTTATACACTGTTTATATATATATTTATACATACTATACATATTTATACACTGTTTATATATATATATATATATATTTATACATACTATACATATTTATACACTGTTTATATATATATATATATATTTATACATACTATACATATTTATACACTGTTTATATATATATATATATATATTTATACATACTATACATATTTATACACTGTTTATATATATATTTATACATACTGCACATATTTATACACTGTTTATATATATATTTATACATACTATACATATTTATACACTGTTTATATATATATATATATATTTATACATACTATACATATTTATACACTGTTTATATATATATTTATACATACTATACATATTTATACACTGTTTATATATATATATATTTATACATATTTAAAAAATTAATTTTTCTGTTTGACATGTCAAAGATCATAATATTTCTTCAAGCGCTTGAGGACTGCCTGTGAGTACCTCTGAACACCCATTAGATCCGGGGACCCCAGTTTTAGAAACACTGGTATAGAACTATGAACACTTTCTTTACTTTCTAGGATAGGGAGTCTCAATGGCGTAGTGGTTAAGGGTTTCATTGTCGTACTAAAGGTTGGGAGTTCGAATCCGGACCGAAACACGTGTGAAATCGGTTCCTAAGATACCTAGGACTGTTGCCAGAGCTACAGAGTTCATGCTTTGTGCAATGTCTCGATAGATAGCTTGTCATCTCTGCCGACAGGGGCGAAACAATATAGGGAAACGTCGATCTCTCAGCTATGAATTCATTGGTTCGAATCCCAGGAATTGAACGCGATTTTTTTTTTCTATCAAGGAAACAAAATAAAACTCTTCCCTTGTAGATTTTGTGGCGACATGTTTGACATATAGGCCTTTATTTACCATATTGAACGTAAAATAAAATATTCTTAGCTATACCTCAAACCAGAGAGCCGCTGTAGAGTAGTTGTTAGTGAACTCACTTCTCAAGGCTGGTGGTCTGGGTTCAGCTCCCGCAATGCGCGTGGGATTTTTTCCGACCGCGACGGCTCTCAGGTCGACCCAGCCTCAACTGGGTACCAGACATGCTCTGGGAAAGTAAAGGCGGCCGGCGTAATGCTGACCACATCACCCATCGTGTGCCGACGGTCAATGAAAATACAGGCCTAACATTGTATTGACCTATGACCTATATACTGTATTGACATACCACGAGGTATGAAAGGGTTCATTTACTACTATTTTTTTACACCTAAAACCATAGATACACACTGTTACAAGATCGGATTTTTATTAATTACTGGAACGGTTTGAACAAAGACATATTTGGCAAGGTTAATTGCTTATATGTGGGGGTTAGTTCACCATGAAAATTGCTTCAAGATGCTCTTTCGATGATTATAAAAACACTTTAAGCGTATCTGTACGCGAGCTGTTGTGTAGCAGCGATAATGCTGCAGGGGTTCTGTGGTTATAATTTGTTTTTCCCATGTGTATATAGATTGGGATCAGGTTTTGGTGTTGTATCAAGTGAGTAATGTTACTGATCGATTAAGTTATTGATTGAATGATTGATTGATTGATAGGAACATCATGATTACACTTATGTGAACAACCATGAGTGCTCTGTTATATGTTTTACCAGTGGCGGATCGTGATCGTTTTTGTTGGTGGGGCCAGATACAAATTTTCGGGAAAATCATGGCTTTGGGTTAGGTTATATTTTAATTTATTAAATAATAAATACACGTTACATATTATTTTTGGTGAGGTTAGGCCCCTCTGGTCCTTAATGACGAGCAGTCACTGTGTTTTACACAGAAATATGTTTCAACAGCGCATAAACTCCGTAACACAGGTGAGTGTTCCCAGTGTCATTATGAAGAGGGTGAAATGTTTTGTAGGAGATGTATGTAAAACATATAACGAAAGTTGCCTGAACAGCAACGTTGCAGCCTATTCTTTTCATGTTTCAATTGATCTAGATTCTTTAACATGTTCAACTTGGACACGAGACCTACTTTGTATAGTCCGTCTCCGATAGGACTAGGAACCTATAAATCAACATCATCAAGGTGCGTAACCTTTATAGGACGTTGCTCTCTTTGCAGCACATCTGAAATTCACTCTGTCTCTAGCCAGTTCACCCACTTCGTCGATGGTCATATTCATGGTTTCTTTAATATCTTGTAGCCATCTTCTTCTTGGTCTGCCTCTGCCTCTGCGTCCTGGAACCCTGCCCTCTAGTATTGTTCTTTCCAGGCCATCGTGACGCTTGATGTGACCAAAGTGTGTAATTTTTCTGTATATTATGTTGTTTATCAGCCAATTCTCTTTAACATTTAGTTCTTTCAGGACATCAGTGTTCTTTCTTTTTTCTGTCCATGGTATTTGAAGGATCTTTCTGTAGCATTTCGTTTCGAAGGACTGGATTTTCGTTCTTAATTTCTGTGTAATAGTCCATGATTCACAACCATAAGTAGCCACTGGGAAAATGCATGCTCTCAATATTTTTAATTTTAGTATTTTGCAGGTGCTTTGTCACATGTTCTTCATTGTGACGCTTGATGTGACCAAAGTATGTAATTTGTCTGTATAGTATGTTGTTTATCAGCCAATTCTCTTTAACATTTAGTTCTTTCAGGACATCAGTGTTCTTTTTATTCTTTGCTACACTGAAATAAGGGATCTCTAAAATAAAATCCCTATCGTGCCACGTACCGAACCCACTACATTTGAAACGAAAGATGACCACCTTATCTCTACACCATAGATACCTCGTTGGTGATGATATAAAATAAAGTACTGATTTATGTTTATTTTGCTCATAATAATAATTCCTCTCGTACCGTTACACGTTACATAGGGCCTGCAAGGAATTTCTCCATACCGTTCTATCCTGGACAACTCGCTCAATCATCCAAGGACCTGAGACCAATATTTCATGCCTCTCTCGGCAAAGTTCGTTTCAGGGTCTCCTTAGGTCGACCTTCTTTCTTGAACCCTTTGCATCCCACTTCAATGCCTGCTTTGATATTCGTTGATCATTTCTTCACAAGGTGTGTCCAACATATCTCCATCTTCTCTTTCTTATAACAGTTGTCACTAGTGGTTGACCAGACATGTCTCTGATTTCATCACTTCTCATGAATTCGTTCCATTTTATATTCATTATTGTGCGCATGCCCCGACAGAAAAAAACTCCCTGGTCATACCATGGATTGAACCCATGTCTCCCTAATTGGAGCTTACGTTCTAACCCGTTATAAAAGTGTACAAACGGAAGAAATGGGAACGATCGGGGTGAGACAAAAAAATTGTCAGATGAAAATGTTCCCGAAAGTTAAAACTATGTAGAGCGAACAAATAGCAGCTGATCGATCAAAACACACTCGCAATGCATGAAAGATAAACATGAGGAATAAAAGAAAGAGCAAATATTATTTAGAGTATGACAGCTGGAAATGAATGAGGTCATAAATAAACACATAAACACAAGTAAAAGATTGTAATTAATGGGAAGTTCTCAATGGGAACAGCAGCAGAGAACAATAAAGTTATCTCATCTGCGTTCATCATGTTGTTCTTATCTTGCCTCATTCGTTACTCACTTTTACATTGACATGTGATAAAGGCAGGGGCGGTTCGTCATTAAGGGTCAGTGGGCCCGGCCCTTCAAAAACCGAAAGGGTGAATAACCTCCCGGAATAGACAAATAATAGTAAATACTCAAAAAACTCTGATTTTTCCGAAAATTTGTGTCTGGCCCCACCAAGAAAAATGATCACGAACCGCCACTGGATAAAGGGTTCAATGTATGCACAAATGGGACATGCTAACAGCACTGATATACTATATAATTTTCTAGGAAAGCGGAGTAAAGGAAGATCAATGCAAAATGTATGAAGGATGTGTTGGATGACTTGAACATGGTGTCAACAGATTAAGGAATTCTGGTCTATAGCTAGTTAGTTTGTTCCTTTCGTGCCAAAAGCGGCAGATAGGGCAGAGGTTTTAGATCTCCATGTGATGCGGTTCGTTGCTAGCAGTTGGAGATCTTGTATGGTTTTACATCCCAATAGTTTACTTTCTTGTTGGATGGTGCTTCGAAGAGTGGTCTTTGGTCTTCCACGTTTTATTTTCCCAACTGGTGACTACATAAGGACTTGTCTATTGAGTCTCTTTTCGTCTGATCTAAGAACATGACCTAAATATTTCCACCTTCGTTTTCTTATAATATTTGATATGGGTTGTTGGTGTGTTCTACCTCTCACTGTGTTGTTAGAAACGAAATCACTCCATTTTACTTTTAATAATGTTCTTAGACATTTGTTCCCAAAAACTGTCCAGTTTCTTATCAATTTTCTTTGTTGATAATATTTTTTTTCTGGTCTATGACGCAGTGAAATTAGAAATATTCTTATGGTGGCAAAGTTTTGCACATGGCAAGCAACATTAGAAGGACGGACAGGAGTACGTCAGTTAGTTATTTGTAGAGAGTACCATGAGGAAAAATAATAAGAGAAGACAGTGGGACCTACGTGTCTACCACAAGTAGTTTAACAATGGAGGTTCAGAAGGGGTTACAAAAGCGTGTTCGTGGTTTGCATTCTCATATCAACTCTGTATTTTCTCAGTGACTCAATGAATATGATTCGTAAAGTCGAAGCATGATTGGTGAGACGAAACTGGGTGAAGGTACTGGTACAGACAAGAATCAGAGAAATTACCTTCATTTTTGTCCCTGGGTATCCAGGGGACAGGGGTAATGAATGAGCTGATAGATTGGCTGGCATGGCTACAATATCAGAGAAAGCTGAAATGGACGAATATGGCATTCTTAACACGTTGAGAGTATCTTTCAGAACAGAGGAGGTTCAGGGTTGTGAATCCCAGCCGCTGACAAGATTGAGAGAGATATTTGTCGATATTGGTACAGCCCAAATAGAGCGACAATCTAAATATGCAAAAAGATTAATTAATCAACATCGAACTGGCGTTTTGGGCCTCTGAACGCTGCTGGATTTGTTGATGCGGAGATCATAGCACCTATCGACGTGTCTGGAGTGCAATGCTGGCCGTCATTGGTTAACTAATAACTGAGAGGGTGCTAAAATAATTGCGCACACACGCCGACAATTATGTGTAGGGACAAAAACAAACCTTTTTTTTAAAACATCCTGGTTTAAATAATACTTCGCCTGTGTGGTTACCGGGGCCCAAATTTGGGGTGTAAAGAATAGAACCACTGTTACCTGTCATGCATGTCGTAAGAGGCGACTAAGGAGGTTTGGCTGAAATCGGATGCATGTGTCCTAAACGTGTAGAAGTCTATGCGTTCAGGGGCCTACAAACCAATGTGCAACGTATACACGTTCTTGGCAAAGATCAAACAAATCACAAAGAATGATTAAAATTGGTCGTAAAGAACGAACGCAAAGAAGAAGAAGAAATAATGCTTTTTGTCTGCCTTGGTTTCCGTCTTGGAGAACAATATTATATTTGCATTGATATTTATTATCTAAACGAAGCATTATCTAATTGATATTAGATGTTTACATAATAATACCACTTTCTTATAATGTTCACTGACTTGAGGGCTCAGTGTTTAAGCCATTGCAGTGAATATAATCTTTCACATTTATACCTATTTAGACCGTTCACTGTTGACACACTGTTCCCTTCTCATTAATGTTCGCTGTTGACAATCTAATCCCCTCTCGATGATGTTCACTGTTGACATAACATCGCCTAATAATTAATGTTCACTTTTGACGTAATATTCCCTTCTCATTAATGATAAATGTGGGCATATTATTCCCTTCTCATTAATGTTAAATGTGGCAGTATTATTCCCTTCTCATTAATGTTAAATGTTGGCTATTATTCCCTTCTCATTAATGATAAATGTGGGCATATTATTCCCTTCTCATTAATGTTAAATGTTGGCGTATTATTCTCTTCTCACTAATGTTAAATGTTGGACTGTATTATTCTCTTCTCATTAATGTTAAATGTTGGCATATTATTCCTTCTCTTAATGTTAAATTTGACGTATTATTCCTTCTAATTAATGTCACTGTGGTCATATTATTCCCTTCTCATTAATGTTCACTGTAGTCATATTATTCCCTTCTCATTAATGTTCACTGTGGCATATTATTCCCTTCTCATTAATGTTCACTGTGGCATATTATTCCCTTCTCATTAATGTTCACTGTGATCATATTATTCCCTTCTCATTAATGTTTACTGTGATCATATATTCCCTTCTCATTAATGTTCACTGTGTCATATTATTCCCTTCTCATTAATGTTCACTGTTGACATATTATTCCCTTCTCATTAATGTTTACTGTGACATATTATTCCCTTCTCATTATGTTCACTGTGTCATATTATTCCCTTTCATTAATGATTCACTGTGGTACATATTATTCCCTTCATTAATGTTCACTGTAGTCATATTATTCCCTTTCTTTAAGTTAAATTTGACTATTATTCCCTTCTAATTATTGTTCACTGTAGTCATATTATTCCCTTCTCATTAATGTTCACTGTAGTCATATTATTCCCTTCTCATTAATGTTAAATGTTGGCATATTATTCCCTTCTCATTAATGTTAAATGTTGGCGTATTATTCCCTTCTCATTAATGTTAAATGTGGGCATAGTATTCCCTTCTCATTAATGATAAATGTGGGCATATTATTCCCTTCTCATTAATGTTAAGTTTTGACGTATTATTCCCTTCTCATTAATTTTCACTGTAGTCATATTATTCCCTTCTCATTAATGTTAAATGTTGGATATTATTCCTTCTCATTAATGTTAAATGTTGGTGTATTATTCCCTTCTCATTAATGATAAATGTGGGCATATTATTCCCTTCTTATTAATGTTAAATGTTGGCATATTATTCCCTTCTCTTTAATGTTAAATTTTGACGTATTGTTCCCTTCTAATTAATGTTCACTGTGGTCATATTATTCCCTTCTCATTAATGTTCACTGTGGACATATTATTCCCTTCTCATTAATGTTTACTATGGACATATTATTCCCTTCTCATTAATGTTACATGTGACATATTTTCCCTTTCATTAATGTCACTGTGACATAGTATTCCCTTCATTAAGACCACTGTTGACATATTATTCCCTTGCATTCATGACACTGTGACATATTATTCCCTTGCATTCATGCCAACTGTGACTTATTATTCCATTCTCATTCAAGATCACTGTTGACATATTATTCCCTTCCATTCAAGACCACTGTTAGACATATTATTCCCTTGCATTCAAGACACTGTTACATGTTATATTATTCCCTTGCATTCAAGACCACTGTTGACATATTATCCCTCTCGCATTTATGACCGCTGTTGACATAATGTCCATTTTCAGTGACGTTCTACGTTAATATAAATCTTGTTTGTGTTATACTTTCCCCCTTGACAAAAATGTCCACCTTTACTTTGATGTTTCCCGTTGAAATAATGCACAATCGCATGTTCTATTATATTTGTATTACCATGTAGCGTACAATTACAATTGACTTCTATAACTGATCGAGTCAGACCATATCTAGCCTCAAAGACTACAACGGGCAATCACAACAGACAAGACAGAGAAACTTGAACTGGGAAGATGATTGTCCGTGCATGTCATAACTATTTCTGTATGATTTATGTTTCACAGCATCCAGAAATGAGTATCTGATAATAGCTTGTATCAGTGGCGGCTCGTCATTAAGGGCCAGTAGGGTCGGGCCCACCAAAAATAATGTGTAACGTGTATTTAGTATTTTATAAATTAAAATATAACAACCCAAAATTATGATTTTTCCGAAAACTTTTGTCTGGCCCCACCAATAAAAATGATCACGAGCCGCTACTGGCTTGTATATTTAGACCACTTTCGTGATGAGAACCAGACATGGTGTATTAAAATAGTTATTGCAGAGCAGTCGAAGATACCTGACTACTTCAATGTTTTGGTAAGCGCTGTGATAATGAGGAACGTTCAGAGAAACTGAGAGTAAACGAGAGGTTATGGATTGAGAAATATTGTGGGACTGACAAATTAGACAATGTAGGTGGGCTAATGGATGGGTCGTATAACGTGTGGGCCGTTTGGAAAATGGTAAGGATGAGAGGTTTAGATGAGTGTTTAGTGGATTCTGGTATGTTGTGTTAAAACTGTGATATGATTGATGGCGAATGTGGAGGTAGAGGAGCATGAGAGAAAGGAAAAGAGGATGAACATTGATATTCTTCTTCTTCTTCTTCTGCGTTCTTTCTTTACGACCAATTTCTTCTTCTTCTTCTGCGTTCTCACTAGATTGGGATTTCGGATTCTCTAATAAAGGCAGCCGTCTGCCTCAGATTATCAGCCACGCCATACAGTTTGTCTTGGACGCTAGTGTAAGTGGATCACCTCTTTCTTCCCAAGTCTGCATACTGGGGGAAGTTGTGTAGGATATAATTCCTATGATTTCTGCTTCCCCGTTTGTGCCGCCCTCTTCCAGCAGTAAGTTGTGGCCACCCTCGTGATGGTAGGTCTGATATTCTTACTGCGAGGCTAAATCTCCGAGGCAGATTGGTGACCGTAGAATCCGTTATCCCATTCCTCATTATGAGGTGTCGTTTGCTCGATGTTATTCGTCTTACGACCTGGTGCATCCGTTTTCTGCAAGCATTTGTTTTGGGTTAGCATTCCCTAGCGGACACATGCGAATCCGATTTCATCCAAACTTCCTTAGTCGCTTCCTACGACATGATGGCAGGTAACAGCGGTTACCTTCTTTACACCTCAAATTTGGACCCCGGTAGCCACTCGAGCGATTCGAACGTTCAATATCAACCACATGTTAACTACTCTTAGTGATTTGTATGTGAACGGTGTCTAAGAGAATTGTACGTTGTGCCAGTTTTGCATACAAGTAGGCCTGCACATCCGATTTCTGCGATGCGTTTTATTTACTAGGGCAGCTTCTCTACGGCACTATCTCAGTCGCCTCTTACGACATGCCTTATAGGTCGCAGTGTCAATATTCTTTGCTCCCCTTGCGACACTCGATAACACACTGGCGAACATTGATATAATTGTTAAGCGAAAGTGGAGGGAGGAGTCGAGAGAAAGGAAAGTAGACTAGAACAATGATATAATTGATGACGAAAGTGGAGAGAGGGAGTATGAGAGAAAGGAAAGTAGGCTAGAACATTGATATATTTGATGACGAAAGTGGAGAGAGGGAGTATGAGAGAAAGGAAAGTAGACTAGAACAATGATATAATTGATGACGAAAGTGGAGGGAGGGAGTACGAGAGAAAGGAAAGTAGACTAGACCAATGATATAATTGATGACGAAAGTGTAGAGAAAACAGGCATGAGAGAAAGGAAAGAAGGCTAGAACTCTGAATCAAAATGAGTAATCTGTGAAGAAGGTTGGTAAAAGAGCGGAATTTATTTGTACTGAACTAAAGTTTATTTTGAAAAGAAAGAAAACCTTCAACCAAACAGACGTACATGCAGGCATAAATACAAACAGCCCGACAGACATATATACTGACAGTTTGACAGGCAGGAAGGCACGCACGATATATAGACAAACATGTGCAGCGACGGTTACGCTAGCCTGGAGACATACAGACAAACAAATATTCTTGTATCGTCTCCTTTACAGAATGCTACTCTCATCACAGGCAGTCTGAAAGTCTCAAGCTCTCTCGTTAGCATCGACCTCCAATGTCTGTCTCAAATTTCTCGTCGTGTTCACAATTTTCTGAAATATAAAAATAGATAATCCAAATACAGAAGAGTCGTTTGTAAATCATGGACAGGGAAGAGAACAAATAGATCTTTCCAGAAAGAACTCAAAATCAAAGAAAACTGGGTGAAGGTACAAAAAAGGAAAGAGAATATTGAGGTATTTTGGATATATAAGAAGACACAAAGTGCAGGAGAAGAACATCATGGAAGGAGGCATGCCGGCAAAGAGAAGAAGATTAAGACCAAGGAGAAGATGGATTCAGGATGTAACTGATGGTTTGAACATGACGGCTGCAGAGGCAGGACATCTGGCTTATGAGAGAGAGAGAAATTTCGAAGGAATATTGAGGTGGTAAATTTCTGCCCAGGACAAGCTATTTGATGATGATTCGAAAACAATAGTATTCGGTGCAATCGTTCGATCATCGGTGCAATCGTTCGATCATCGGTGCAATCGCTCGATCATCGGTGCAATCGTTCGATCATTCAGCCAAAAAATGGCTGAGACGAAGGATTGACTTCATTGCACCGAGTTTGACCACATATGATTCAGTTCATCTCCGCAGAAATAATACGCAACCTGCAGCGAGTATTGCACAAAGCACCAACTAGGAGCCACACAGAAAGTATGAGAAAATGAGCACATCAAGAAGCCTACGAACATGAAATGCTACAATGCCTTAAAAATGAACAGATATCAGCAAATTAAACAAACAAAAGAGAGCGAACGAAGGTCAACAAGCACAAAGATCACTACGTTTCACCCCAACACTTCTATAAAGAAGTCAATGGTGAAGAGAAGAAGCACACAAGATCATACGTTTCACCACGGTCAACACTTCTATAAAGAAGTAAATGGTGGAAGAAGAAAAGCACACACAAGATCACTACGTTTCACTCCGGCAACACTTCTATAAAGAAGTCAATGGTGGAAGAGAAGAAGAAAAGCACACACAAGATCACTACGTTTCACCCCCAACACTTCTATAAAGAAGTAAATGGTGGAAGAGAAGAAAAGCACACACAAGATCACTACGTTTCACCCCAACACTTCTATAAAGAAGTAATGGTGGAAGAGAAGAAGAACAAGCACACACAAGATCACTACGTTTCACCCGCAACACTTCTATAAAGAAGTCAATGGTGGAAGAGAAGAACAAGCACACACAAGATCACTACGTTTCACTCCCAACACTTCTATAAAGAAGTAAATGGTGGAAGAGAAGAAGAACAAGCACACACAAGATCACTACGTTTCACCCCAACACTTCTATAAAGAAGTCAATGGTGGAAGAGAAGAAGAACAAGCACACACAAGATCACTACGTTTCACTCCGAACACTTCTATAAAGAAGTCAATGGTGGAAGAGAAGAAGAACAAGCACACACAAGATCACTAAATTTCACCCCGGCAACACTTCTATAAAAAAAGTAAATGGTGGAAGAGAAGAAAACAGACACACAGTATCTTACTACGTTTCATCCCAACACTTCATAAAAAGTCATTGGAAGACACAAGGCAATGTCTTAACCACTTAGCCATAAAGACCTCCGATCATTCAATCAGACAGACGCCCGTGTGTTGCTGGAACTCGCACGGGGAGCAAAGAATAGTTTCACTGTTATCTACAAGGCATGTCGTAAGAGACGACTGAGGTAGGGGCCTAGGAAAGCTACCCTAGTAAATAAAAACCGTCGAAGAAATCGGATATGCTGGCCTACTTGTATTCGCATAACTGGCACAATGTACAATAGCTATTAGGCTCAGATCACATACAAATCCCAGAGTGATTTAACAAGTTGTCAATGTGGAGCGTTCGAAGAAGAAGAAGAAGCCAGTCATTAAATAGACAGACATCCACAAAGACAGACATCCACAAAACAACATTAGACACACCAGATGAACATAATTGACATACCCAATTACACTTCCGTATTTACAATTACCACATAAAGTTTTGCAGACACATGATCGCCCACTTGATATTCTGCAAAGAATACATTCACCAAGAAATCATCGTAGAAAAAGCATCACAGTGAAATTGATCTAGTAATTGAGATAGGCGAAACAAGACAAATGACAAAGATTTGGGTATAAGGTTTGTCTAGAACCAAATATGTTGGCAATTGGCATGCACATATCATATGCCAGCGCAGTCAAATATGATTGAGGGTGATCTATGGTGCAATGATGAGTCGGCTTATTGTGGTAGCCATATGGCGTCTGTATTATGATGCTATACATCAGTGGCGGCTCGTCATTAAGGGCCAGTGGGGCCCGGCCCCACTAAAAATAAGGTGTAACGTATATTTATTATTTTATACATTAAAATATAACCTAACTGAAACCATGAATTTTTCAGAAAATTTATGTCTGGCCCCACTAACAAAAATGATCACGATCCGCCACTGCTATACATCAAGAAGCAAACATCTCGTTAGATATCTTCTCTTGCTACTATTCTCTACAGCTTTATTATTGTTGTTTTATGATGTTGATCACAATTGAAGGAAAGCGCTACCAATATCTCCATCGGCAATCGTCCATTAAAACAAGTAAAAGACTTGACTTACCTGCGGAGCATTTTTTCAGCAAACAGAAGAATAACTAATGAAATTCAACACAGATGCAACAAAGCAACTCAAATTATAGGACAAATGTCGGTTATTTTAAAATGCAAACATGTCACCGTGAACCCAAAAGAGCAATATTCAACACAATCTTTCTCCCCACCAGCGGCGGCTCGTCATTAAGGGCTAGTGGGGCCGGGTCCCACTAAAAATAATGTATACCGTGTTTTTATTATTTTATAAATTACAATATAGCAACAAGAAACCCTGATTTATCCGGAAAAAAAATGTCTGGCCCCACCAACACTAATGATCACGAGCCGCCACTCCTCCCTCCCCATTATGCTACCAGTGCCAAACCTGGACACTGACAACAAATGATAGAAGAAAACTAGTCACGACAGAGACGTCTACGCAGAATTCTGGTGGTAACAAGAAGAGACTGGTTGAGAAATGAAGACATCAGGAAAAAGTTGGTACAACATCAGTACTAGACTTCATCAAGAAACAACAAATTAAATGGTTCGGCCACATAAGCAGATTACCAACAGACAGTGCACCTTAAAGAGTATTGCTGCTCCGATACAATGGGTACAAAGCAAACGGCAGGCCACGCAATAGATGACAGAGACGATGAAAGATGCATCAGAGATAACAGAGACGATGAAAGACACTATCTACGAAGAGCACACAACGGTCCACTTTAGAAATCTCTTCTTGATCTGACTTTGTGAGGCAAACACGGCCCTACTTTGAAATCTCTTCTTGACCTGACTGTGAGGCAAACACGGTCTACTTTAGAAATCTCTTTCTGATTTAAAAGTCTACTTTAGAAATCTCTTCTTGACTGACTGTGAGGCAAACACGGTCCACTTTAGAAATCTCTTCTTGATCTGACTTTGTGAGGCAAACACGGTCCACTTTAGAAATCTCTTCTTGACCTGACTGTGAGGCAAACACGGTCTACTTTAGAAATCTCTTCTTGATCTGACTTTGTGAGGCAAACACGGTATACTTTAGAAATCTCTTCTCGACCTGACTTTGTGAGGCAAACACGGTCTACTTTAGAAATCTCTTCTTGATCTGACTTTGTGAGGCAAACAGGATTGAAGACATGAAAAGGAAAGATCACAATTAATGTTGATGGTATACACAACTGTACACGTCTGAACGAATGATTAGAAGGCTCCTGCTGAAGATCCGGATTCAATTTCCCGGTCCCAAAAGTTTCTTTCTGTCGAGGCAACTCTCTTCTTCTTCTTCCAACCCTAGGTAATATATTTTGTATTTCTATTTTTCTATAGTTCTGTGTTCCTATCTTTATCTTGCCCGTCTGCCCAGCGTGTTCCTAGCGCGTTGGACTACGGGTGACTATCCTCTGTGTGTCGGGTTCAATTCCGCGGGATGGCAGAAAAGCCACAGATACCCTTTTTTTTTTTTTTTTCGTCCGCTTTCAACTCAAACGAAGTTTCATCTCTGAAACTGATTTTTGCGTGAAAATCCGTTTTTCCAATTTCTTACAATGGCAGCAGCGTGCACATTGTAAATTACTTTACACTGGCAGCCGTGTGCTCAATGTACTCGTAATTAGTATTCCTCGCCATACAGGCAGATTTTCTCCGACTTCAGAGGTACTCGTTATCGTCCTGAGTAAGACCAGGGACTCGAACAAATGCCGGACAGTAGGTTCGAACCCGAGCTATGAGGCGTCTCACAGCTAGCAGGCAGAGCTACTATCAACTACTCTAGGCAGTCCCCCAGATACCCTGATTTACGGTGTTCGTGGACCGAACCGAAGGGTTACGATGTCCATGGCACCGAGCCGAAGAGCTGAAAGCCAAGTGCTTCTAGATCGGGAAAAAATATATTTCTATCTCTTAAAGCTCTATATTTATGTATTTATTTATTTTTGTGTTTCTGTTTTTCTTTATTTCTATATTTCTATTTTTCTTTCTTTCTATATTTCTGTATCTTTGTATTTCTATCTTTCTATATTTCGATAAGTACACGGAGGTGAATAAGGACAACCATTCCCCTACTCCAAGTTAACAGACTAGACAGGTAGTTGATAGATAATAGATAAAAGTAAGGAGACACCGTATGCCAGAACTGCACACCAATCATGCACACCTTGACAATAATGTAGAGACTAGAATTAGTTGAGTTTGACGTAGCGTGACGACAGTAACTATGGTTACGAATACAACAACATAACAAAGGAGAGTTCGATAGAAACCTTGGTAGGCGACAGACGTGTTTTTGTAAGCGATGATTGAATAAACATGCATTAAGAAACCAACAACTTCTATTTGTTGTATTATTTTTAACTAACATCAAAAATCCTACCAAAATTAGCAACATCACAATATCAAACGAATTACCAATTATCAATGACCTCCTATTACAGGTATCTCTGTATTTCTATCTTTCTATATTTCTATCTTTCTATATTTCTATCTTTCTATCTTTCTATATTTCTAGCTTTCTATATTTCTATCTTTCTTTTTTTCTATATTTCTATATTTCTATATTTCTATATTTCTATATTTCCTTATACCATCTGTACAATCCAAACAAATCACTAACAGGCTAAAATGAGAATGATCAAATGCTATATATATCCTATATTAATGTATGGCTGGGAAACATGGACAATGAACAAGCAGTTAGAAGACAGAATTGATGCATTTGAGATGTAGATATATAGAAGAATAGGCAGAGTTTCATGACAGAAAAACAGACAAATAAACAAGTTTTAGGAAAACTAGGCATGAAGAAACAATTATTAAGAGAAATAAAATTCAGACAAGTAAAATATTTTGGGCACATAAAAAACATGACACCATGATAAAACATTTACTAGAGGGGAAAGTTGAGGAGAGAAGAGCAAGAGGAAGACTGAGAGATAAGTGGGAGGGAAACTTTAAGAAATGGACAGGTTACAGTTTTGCAGTGTGCAACACCAAGCGAAAGACAGAGGATGCTGGAGATTCATTGCAGCCAACCTTCGATGTGGAGACGGCACTTAATGATGATGCTATTTCTATATTCCTATATTTCTATATTCATATATTTCTATATTTTACTTTCTATATCTTCTATATTTCTATCTTTTTCTTTTTCTATATTTTTTTTCTATATTTCTATATTTCATCTATATTTCTATTTTTCTTCATATTTATTTCATATTTCATATTTCTATATTTCTATATTCTATATTCTATATTTCTATATTTCATATTTCTATATTTCATATTCATATATTCTATATTTCTATATTCTAATTTCTATATTTCATATTCATATATTTCTATATTCTATATTTCTATATTTCTATATTTCTATATATTCTATATTTCTATATTTCTATATTTCTATATTTCTATATTTCTATATTTCTATATTTCTATATTTCATATTTCTATATTCATATATTTCTATATTTCTATATTCTATATTTCTATATTTTTCTATATTTCTATATTTCTATATTTCTATATTCATATATTTCTATATTTCTATATTCATATATTTCTATATTTCTATATTTCTATATTTCTATATTTCATATTCATATATTTCTATATTTCTATATTTCTATATTCTATATTTCATTATTTCTATATTTCTATATTTCTATATTTCTTATTTCTTATTTCTATATTTCTATATTCTATATTTCTTATTTCTATATTTCTATATTCTTATTTCTATATTTTTATATTTCTTACATTTATTTCTACCTTTTCTTTTTTTTCTTACATTTTCTGACTTTTTCACTTTTATATTCATTTTTATAATTATTTTTTATATTTATCTCAATTTTGTCTTTACCTCTTCCGTTATTTATATCTTTCTTTCTCTCTCTCTGTTATTCTCTCTCTTTATTTTTCTCTGAAACACATTTCATTTCATATCATTAATGAATTGTCTACGCAGAATGCTGGGAGTTACAAGAAAAGACCAGTTTAGAAATGAAGACATCAGGAAAATAGTGGGTCAGTACAGAACTTCATCAAGAAACAACAAATTAAATGGTTCAGCCACATAAGCAGATTACCAACAGACAGTGCTCTTGAAAGAACAATATTCCTCCGATACAGTGGATACAAAGCAAATTGCCAACTAAGTAATAAGTGGATCTCAGAGATAACAGAGGTGAATAAAGACATAGTTTAATAAAGCGTAAACAAAAGCCCGTTCTATAAATCACTTTTTATCATGACACTGTAAATCAAAACATGATTGGAGAAAGAAAGTATGTGACCTTTGTAGATATTTCTCCTTTACTTTCTTCCCGCCTTTATCATTATTCTATATACACTAAACGACACTTAGAAAAAAACTCCCTCGTTCAGCTTTCAGTTTCTAGAGGTCCTTAAACGTGACTCGCCTCTACATTATATCATCCTTATCCCAAACGACATGTAACTCTTACTGTGTAATTATACCCAATAGGTAGTTATCGTTCTTTCCTAGTGACTTAATTAACTACCATTTGTGTTTTTGTAGACAAAACCCTATTTTTGCGATTTGTTAAATTATGATGTAGGATTGAATAGGCGAAACCAGTCTCCACCTTAATAATAGCCGATTAGAGTTGGAATCTGTTGTTACTGTCCACTCCCAATGTCACACTTAGAGCTAGAGTTTAGCCAATAGAGATTCCAGTGCAAACTTCGCACGAGATCATGCTCATCCCATCCCAGACACAAGATTAGACTCCTATTTAAGTGTAGTCTATATTGATAGACTTTTCCGCAGACATATCAGGCTTACATATATCACAGACATTCATATCAGACTGAAAAGGGGAATCAGACAGACATATATTTATAAGAAGCACTACAATACGGGGAGAAACTTAATTGAAGGACAAATACATCTATCTTCTATTTTATTTGCACTTGGAATAGAGTGAGATAACAGACAAACTATTCACGACAGAGATGAAGTGTCTACGTAGAATGCTGGGAGTAACAAGACGAGACTGGTTGAGAAATAAAGACATCAGGAAAAATGTGGGTACAACATCAGTACTTAAATTCATCATGATTTAATGATGTTCCTTTCGAAATGAATTGCAATTCAAGTGATGAAAAGTGTTGTGTTGACACTTTAGCGACGGCCATATGCATTTATGCGGTGCAGGTTGCTTTTTGTGGCGTACGGCTGTTTCATTCTGGAATTAGTTCACAGGAGACAGTTATTAGCATTTCGTATGATTTTCGTTGACACAGGAAAGGAGCAATTATGGGGTGACCCGTTGCAGTGAAGTTGAAACCGTACATATGAACTATGAACTTCATCAAGAAACAACAAATTAAATGGTTGGAAACATATGCAGATTACCAACAGACAGTGCACTTCAGAGCAATGGTGCTCTGATACGATGGATATAAAGCAAAATAACGGCTAAGCAAAAGGTGGACCTCAGAGATAACAAAGGCTACGAAAGATACCATTTATGAAGCCTACACAAGGACCCGTTCTAGAAATCTCTTCTCATCCTAACGCTGTGAGGCAAAACAGGACTGGAGAAAAGTAAAGTAAAGTAACGACGAAAAAATGTCTTCATTGTTTAAGAGTTAACACTATTGTCCTTCTTGCAGACTCATAGGAGACCCGTCCCCCTCAGAAGAAGGTGACAAGTGGGGATATTTGTGGCGAAATTGTTAAAACGTTTACTTGTCGTTTTGGGAGTAGGGGTTCGAATCAGCCCCGAGTCACATTGCAATTTTTATGAGATTAGTAGGATTATTGCTGGTGCTTAGGACTACGTTTGCTCAGGCAAGAAATATCGGTCTCAGTTCCATGGAGGAGATTTATTTGCCTAGGATAGAGAGGTATGGAGAAATTGCTTGCAGGCCCTATGTAGCGTATAACGGTACAAGAGGAATTATTATTATTAGGAATACGAGCTTTTTACATCACTCTCGACAAATAGCGTGCCGTCTCTGCCGAATGAACGGAGACTCACTGGAAAACCATGTGCATTGAAATCGATCCTTCGCCTTTAGGTGCTTTTTAGAAGGCGACGGGTATGTTTGCTAACTGTATAAAACAGACACACAAAAAGTTATAAAACAAGAAGAAACGATATAAGAAATGAGGAAATTAGAACGGAAATCGGAACAATACCTACAATTAGATTCATTGAAATACAGAGACTTAAATAGTGTAGCCACTTAGTGAGAATTAACTCGAATACACCAGTTGCAAGAGCGTACAACCTGAAAATGGAATTCTTAAGAGGTAGGGGCAGACCAAGAAAAAGATGGATTGATGCAGTTACAGACATCTTAAAACTCCACAATGCCACAGCATATGAAGCGACCGAGCGTGTACTATCTCAGAAACCGATCATCAGTTAAACCTGCTACGCCTAACTGCGAGAAAAGCAGAGAAGAACAAAATAAAGAGAAAAAAAAAGATAAAACAGACAGAAAGAAATTGAGAAGCTATAAAACAGACAGAAAGAAATGAAGAAGGTGTAAAACAGACATAAGGAAATGAAGAAGCAGTAAAACAGACAGAAAGAAATGCAGAGTTAAAAAACACACAGAAAGAAATGGAGACGTAATAAAACAGACACAAAGAAATGGAGAAGGTGTAAAACAGATGGAAAAAAATGACGAAGAAGATATACATATGTGTCCTTGTCCTGGAACGTCAATATATTACGTATCACCGCAGCCTCCTTCGGTTTTCTCCTGATCTGATCTGATCCGCTCTGACCAGATGAGATTTGAAGGCTTCAGCACATCGTACTACAGGCACTAATAACAGACAGTATCGTATTCGTGGTAGAGAGAGATGGTATACTAATCATCTTCTCATGGGTACGGTCAACAAGTAGTCTTTGAGTTGAATCACAGCCAACTCTAAATACTGGCCCACATAACTGACGGGAAAACCCTGACCTAGTTTCAGACGGAGTTGGAATATATATATATATATATATATATATATATATATATATATATATATATATATATATATATATATATATATATATATATATATATAATATATATATATATATATATATATATATTTGATAGAAGACTGCAAGCTTTTTTCAATTTTACTCAATTATGTGAGTCTATGGTTATTTTTTATGAAAAATATTCATAATATTGATATTCCTTATTGTTAAACTTAACTTGTTGCATAATATAACTTCAATTTAGCATTTTGTGTTGATTTTAAAATGAATTCGTCTATATACACCAATACTGAAATGCGTGGTCACGTGATCGGTTGTGGTCTGATTTCCCACACTTTTACCTGAGTCGGCAGGCCCTATGAGTTCATAGTTGGCTGTGGTTGAATTCTGTAGCGGATGTCAGAGAATACATATGAATGCGCAATATGTCACGACGTCGATCGAATAACATAACATAACATAGCATGACATAAAATAACATAACGCTTTGTACAAACGTACAAAACACTCAAACAGCGATTAGCTCATACACAACATCAACAGTTTGGTTAAACAACCCAGACAGACTTAAATAGACTGTTTCCAACCTTATGTAACGATTCAGAGTTTTGTTTTTGAGGATTAGCATAACTTTTGTCAATATTCCCGTCTGAGGATGAGATGAGTGTGACGAAAATGGAAATAGTGCGTCGGATTTAGACAGTTTCTGCATACGAATGTGTGGAATATATTTAGTTTTGATAAATATAAACTCCAAAACTGTGAGAGTGTGAGGGTGTGGGTGTTTGAGAAAGTGGGTGTGTGGGAGCGCGGATGGGTGAGAATGTGGGTGTGAGAGGGTGGGTGTGTGAGAGGTGGGTGTTGAGAGGGTGGGTGGGTGAGAGGGTGGGAATGTGAGAGGGGGGGTGTGTGAGAATTTGAGTGTTTGAGAGTGTGGATGTGGGTGTGTGATAGAGTGTGGGTGTCTGAAAGAGTATTAGGTATAGATAAATGTAGGATATATATGAATGTAAACACAGACATTAACTATATATATATATATATAGGAGGAGATATTGATCTCTATGGTAAAACACGTAATCACAAAGTACTGTAGTCTCATCAAATAGTTTTACTGCAGTCTCATTTATTTTGTCTCTATGGTAGAGCGGTTAAGATGTTTGCCTGTCTTTCGGAAAGTTGTGATTTCAAATCCGGACTGAGCTACATGCGATTACGAGAATTGTTGCTAGAGCTACTGACTACATTTCTTAGAGCATCCTTGAAAAAGAAGAGAAAAAAAAACATAGACACCCTACAGGACCTGCATATCGAGGAACATTGGCGTATAAATAATATCAGTGGCGGCTTGGGATCATTTTTGTTGGTGGGGCCAGACAGAAATATTTGGAAATATCATGGTTTCGGTTAGGATATATTTTAATATATAAAATAATAAATACACATTACACCTTATTTTTGGTGAGGCCCGGCCCCACTGGCCCTTAATGACGATCCGCCACTGAATAACATTATGTTCCGGACAATGAAATATTTTGGGCTTCGTTAAACGTCACAGTGGTTTGGAGAGTACGGTAATGGAGGGAATGGTTTCTGGCGTACGAGGCAGGGTGACGACCAAGACGAAGGTGACAGCAGGACACCACAGATACATGGAATATGACGCTGGAGGAGGCATGAAAACTTGCTGGAGACCGTTTTTTAGGCAGGCTGTGATAAAAGCGACGTTCCACAAGGGATGTGATACTTGACGATATGTCTTCAGTGCACGAGGAAGTCTTTTTCTTCTTTGAAAGCTCCATATCGACCACGTATTAACCACTTTGTGTGATTTATATGCGATCTGGGTGGCGTCTGTGGCTTAGGGGATAGTGAATCTGTCTATTAACCCCGACGTTCTAAGTTCGAATCACGCTGTGGAAAATTTGGTTGCAGATTGTTTCGCGTGGATTTTTACAAAATCACGATGTCACCACCCGTTCAGAAAGCAATGGCAAACTACTGAACGTAATAATGGTTAGAAAAATCACAACCAGCGTTAAAAAGATGGGGTTGATTCGCATAGTCTTGTAAAGGATATGCAATGAACTATATGTGATCTGAGCCTAAGAGCGATTATACTTTCTACCGTTTTGCCCCTACAAGAAGGCCAGCAAATCCGATTTCATGTGACTATGTTATGTACTAGAGTAGCTTCCTAGGTACTACATCAGTCGCCTCTTTCGACATGCCCTTAGGACACAGTGGTGCTATTCTTTGCTTCCCTTTGTCCTCGGCACCACACGGGCGACGAGGAAGACTTATATCTCGATAAAATTCATGATAAAATTTGGTTCATCGGTCTAGGAGGCGATCGCGAGAGAGAGAGAGAGAGAGAGAGAGACATTTCCATGAATATATAACGTGAAAGAAATTCTACACAAGCATGGATTAACAGATGCAGATGAAGCAAACCTGGACCAAGACAGAAAACTGCTACATCCCACGGCGTTTCATGACATGTTATCGTTATAAAATATGAAGATATAAATCATAATACATTACAGTCTTGTTCACCCCCTTCCTTTCCTTCCCCACACCCCCAATCTTAGTTATGACCGAATTACCTAACCTTCTGAATTAAGATGCACCCTGTTTCTAATGTGACCCCCAGCAACATAATTCCGAATGGCTCAGACGGGAATCGAAAATTCCTGTTTAATAATACTGAAATTCCTTAGTGTTAAACTTAATTTGTGCTCGTCTGCCCATTGTGTTCGTAGCGCTTTGGGACAACGGTGTGACAAGTCCTCTGTGAGTGTGGGTTTCTCTCTCTCTCTCGCGATCCTTGCCTTGACTGATGAACCAACTTTTATCATGAATTTTACCGTGTTTTTAAGGGACTCGTTCCTCCGTACAGCTTCTCGAGAAGCTCTGTGTTTTGAGGCCAGGTTTCTTTTCTTATGCCTTCTGTTAGTTGACAATCTTGCAGAACGTGTTCTGCCGTCATGTCCGTCTTTTTGCAGAGGCACAGGCTAGTTGTGCCAATTTTAAATTTGTGAAACAAGTGGGCGTGGAGCTTGTTGTGGCCGGTACGGAAGCGAAGTATGGCAACTTGTTCGCTACGAGACAGACCATAGTATCCGTCGCAGTTGTTATGCTGGGGATGGTATTTTGTCCATTTGTCTCTATAGTGCCAGTCGATGGTTGTTCTGGCTTCCTCATAACTGATCTCGAGATCAGTCTGAGGTAGTCGCCCGCCTTCTTTAGCTAACTTGTCGGCATCTTCATTTCTGCTTATATTGCAGTGTGATGGATCCACTGAATGGCGATGCGTTTGAGTGTGTGCACTAATGCGTCGAGGGTCGCTTTGAGCTCATTGAGCTCTGGTTTGCCTGCGCTTTTGAGTACCGTAGTGACCGATAGAGCATAGGTGAATATCACGACTTTATTGCGAGAGGTGCCTCTTCTCTCTAGGATCATTTCGACCGCTGTTATTATTGCCTGTGCCCGGTAGTTATTTGAGTATTTGCCTGTGGCATTCGCTTTTGTGGACCGTCACTTTCTTTGAGAGTTTAAGTTGCGGGCTGGCAGAAAAGTCACAGGTACTCCAGATTAACGGTGTTCGTGGCACTGAACCGAAGGATTACGTCGTCCATGGCACCGAGTCGAAGAGCTGAAAGCTAAAGTGCTTCTCGATAAAAACAAACCCAAAACTTAATTTGTAACATAATATCACATTGATTTAGCTTGTTGTGTTATTTCTAAAATGAATTAGTCTGTATACTACAACAGTGGAATGCCAGGATCACGCAACAGTTCTTGTCTTATTTCACATAATTTTTACCTGAGCCCGCAGGCCTTATGTTATCATACATCACGGTTTCTAATATGTAAGAAAAATACAGGGTTTACCGTAAACACAGTTTTTTCCTTATATTGTCTCCATAAGTTAATTATCTCTCCGTGTCCCAGCCCGATTTCCATTTCCCTGGAAAATGAAATATTTATATTTTTGTCATTTTCAATTCATCACACTATTTTACATCTTCTTGTATAGATAGATTTATATACTTGTCAATCTTTTTATGTATTCTGTTTTTGTTTCCAATCTCCTCCCAAAAAAAACCGTCAGATTGTTCCAAAAATTTAATTCACATTCTTGACTTTCTATTAATCAATCTAGTGCCATGCCTGCCGGTGTAGGTAATCATGTCTCTCCACAACTCTCTCGTTGGTGCAGTTAACCCTTTAGCTGCTAAGGACGTATATATACGTTTTTACCATTCACATCTAAAGACGCATTAACACGTCTGTTATTATCTCTCCTCTGTGGGCTAAATACGTGTTAACACGTTATACACTGCTACTGTCACTGCTATAGGCGTACATTTACGTTTGCGACCTAGAAACAAAGAGTAGCTATTTTTAGCTCAACCTTCGAAAAGTATGTAGCAGCGAAAGGGTTAAGGAGTACTGACGTCGATTTTTGTGTATAACCACGATGTCAGACCATCCAACATATTCTCCCTCTGTCTTCCACGATCTCTCGTTCCCTGACATTTGCTTGCTGTCACCAAATGTTCTAAACCTCCTCTTCGCATTATATGCCCAAAGAACCTTGATTGTCAGATTATTATTCTTTTGATAAGGTTTCTTTGTGTGCAGGCCTGATTTGAAATCTCATCGTTTGTTTTCTTCGCTGTCCATGAAATTCTCACCATTCTTCTGTAAAACAACATCTCTGTGGCTTCTAATGTTCTTATTGATTTTTTCTTCATTGTCCATGATACGCTGCCATAAATAAGTAATTGCTCAGTACACAGGAACGTGCGGTATGATTTCTCAGTATGATACAATTCTTCGAAATGTAGTCAGGACCGTGCGGTATATTTTCTCAGTATGATGCAAGTCTTCGAAATGCCGCTGCTTAAATTTTTTTCTTTAAAATAACCTTCAATTGTAAATTTGATTTTGTTGCTTATGCCGCCCCTCATATGGTGCCGCCTGATGCGGCCGCCTCTCTACATGATAGCACGGCACGCCCCTGTCGATACCGCACTGGAATACTAGTTTCCGCAGTGTCAATGTCAGTGAATTCACACATAGTGTGTTTTGCATTTTCATAAAAGCTGTGTTTGTTTTCTATACCAGAACGTTATAAAGTGCATATTTTAGCAGTGTTGAAATTGACAGTTCCTGTTATCGCCATGTAGATCCCATATATAATGTATGTGTTTCATTTAATTAAGATCTAAGCAACATATTTGTTTATGCGTCTATGAAATTTCTAGCTTGACTGATCGGGAAATACCTGTAAATCAATCTTTATCGTAAATCAAACATCAAGCTTTATGGGATTGCGATATTGATATATTTGTCTGATTTGCGTATTCATTTTTTTTTTTTCATGTCGATCTTGGATATGTTAACCCTATAACGTTCGTGTATTAAGAAAATCGCATTAATAAATAAGATGCTATATGATTCCGGAACTCGCCGTATTTGTGTATTCAGTTTGTATCTTCATGTCGATCCTAGATATCTGAAGATGGTTACACTTTTATTATGACTTACTATTTATCATTGTGGGCGTCTGTGGCGTAGAGGAAGTGCGCTCAATCAGAACCCAAGAGTACCTGCTTCAAACCGGCAGGAAATTTGGTACTACGTGGTTGGAAATTTGAAAGCAAATTTGTTTAGGTAGATTTTTACGAAGGGGAAAATTAAACATCACCGTTGAGAAACCGATAGCAAACTACTGATAAGAAGTGCCTAGAAAATCAACGACTTTTTTACGGTTGTTGATGGTGACGTCTTGTAAAGGATATGTCACGATTTAAATGTATTTCTTCTTCTATTTCGAAAGCTCCATATCGACCACGTGTTAAACCTTCTTTGTAATTAGTATGTGATCCGAGCCTAAGAGCGATTCTCTTTGTGTCGGTTATGCGCTTTCAAGTAGGCCAGCATATCCGATTTCTGCGACGCTTTTTATTTACTAGCGTAGCTTTTCTACACCCCTACCTCAGTCGCCTTTTACGACATGCCTTGTTAGGTCGCAGTGTTACTATTCTTTACTCCCCTTGCGAGCCCCAGCAACACACTCGTGTAGCTCATTTCCTTTTGTCACTATATTTTGTTATTGAAATCTCACGTTACTCAATGTGTGCCCCTATTTGTGGGTACCATTGTGCCCTTATTTGTGGGTACCATTGTGCCCTTTATCACGTAGAAAACAACAGGGCTAGAGAAACTGACCACATCGAGCATAAACGTTGACTTAGTAATCTATGTACATAACAGTGCAACAGATATTTTCGCTATCGCTCTAACCTGATGTGTGTGTCATGTACAAATTTGCAGTTGTGACCCCAACATTACAAAATAAATAATAGTTTGTACAAAGTTACAGTTGTGTAACTCAACAAATTGCGTACATTTTGGCACAGTCGACGTAGCTCAGTGAAAGTGAAATATGCTCACACACCACTGCCGATGCCCAATTTCTTCTACAGTAACTCCAAACTGCTTAAATCGCTTGATCGATAGTAATACTGCGACCTATCAAGTCGAACTGGATGCCTGAGAGGTAGAGTGAGAGGTGTGTTTAATCAGCGAGCCACAGAAACCATCATTATGCATACTCTTCGATATCTGTTGGGGAAACTGAGCACCTATGGGTCTGCCCGGAGTGCAATGACGTCAGTTTAGTAACCAATAACCAATAACCAATTCTACAGTAGATTATTCAGTAACCCAGCTGAAAATGGGCACTCTTTTTTTTAAGAAATCATTAAACTCGGAACCATAAACAGGAGTCTGTAAGTGTTAGAGCGATGGCAATTTTATTGATTGTTTGATTGATTGGTTGATTGATTGATTGGTTGATAGGACAACCATCATTGCACTTGGATGAGTAACCATGTGTTTTACTATCTCATTCTTATATAAATGAAATGAAAATCGTAACAGGACGTAGCCATCAACCACAGTAAACTAGTCGTCGATTTTTCTAGACACCACTTATACTTTCAGTAGTTTGTCATTGCTTTCTGAACGGTGAGGTCTATTTTTACCTTTTGTAAAAATCCCACGGAAATTTGCTTCCAAAAATGTCTACCGTGGGGTTTGAACCAGGTACGCAAGGGTACACAGAAGTAATGACATTCGCCAGAGAGGAAAACACTACCAACATCTCCATCGATAATCATCTACTAAATCAAGTAAAGATTTCACATACCTGGGGAACATTTTTCAGCAAATGGAAGAATAACTAATGAAATTCAACACAGATGCAACAAAGCAAATCAAATGATAGGCAAATGGCGCCAATTTTAAGATGCAAACACGTCACCATGAACACAAAAAGAGCAATGTTCAACACAATCTTTCTCCCACATTATGTTACCAGTGCCAAACCTGGACGCTGACAACAAACGATAGAAGAAAACTAGTCACAACAGAGATGAAGTGTCTACGCAGAATGCTGGGTGTAACAAGAAGAGACCGGTTGAGAAATGAAGACATCAGGAAAAAGTGGGTACAACATCAGTACTAGACTTCATCAAGAAACAACAAATTAAATGGTTCGGTCACGTAAGCAGATTACCATCAGACAGTGCACCTCAAAGAGCAATGCTGCTCCGATACAATGGGTACAAAGCAAAAGGCCGGCCACGCAAAAGATGGACCTCAGAGATAACAGAGGCGACGAAAGAGACTATCTACGAAGCGCATACTAGGGCCCGTTTTAGAAATCTCTTCCTGACCTGACGCTGTAAGGCATACAGGATTCGAGAAAGAAGAAGACGCAAGGGTTTGTGACCGAGATTACTACTGCTTGAGCTACATACGCTTATTCTTATATAGGCATATCTTAGCTGCAGAGCACGAACTCCGTTGCACTTATGAGTGTCCCGATATCATTTAGAAGATGGTGAAATGTTTTTGTAGGATTTTCGTTTTCAATTTTCTTGATGAATTTTGTTTAGGCGGCGTCTTTCCAGCCTATTCTTCTGGAGCCTTCCCTTCTGAACTGCAATTGTGTTTGTACATGCTCAGCTTGAACAGGGGAACCTACGTTGTATCGTCCGTCCCCGATACGACTAGGAATTGGATCAAACCTTCACTGAGATCAGGGATCTCTGGATATATATCATGATGGCTCCACGGGGAAGCGAACAGTTTTGCGATCACCTAATCTCTACACTACTTAGCTACCATAAATTAATCCCACTTTCTGCTGACAGACGCAATCTGAGTGTATTGACTTCAATCTATTCAACCTAGAAATGATAAAACCAATTTCCTTCCCCATTGTTCAAGCAATTGCTGTTAAGCAAAACTCATTTTAACACGTTTAGGATAGTCTCCCCTGCTATCACATATTTTCTTCATGTCATAATAAATGTATACATTATTAAATTATTTCCCCTTTTATCACTTCGTCCGGCCCCATCTTTGATTGTATTCACAATGTGGCTTCTGTGTGGGGGGACATAACTGATGGCTTCTCCTATGGCTGTCAATGTGGAACAAAACATTAGCAAAATCATGAGGAAGATAATGCTGAAAAATTGCCCCCTTTATGAAGAGCTTACTGAATTACCTGATTCTGTTACGCACATTTTGTAGAGTATTACTATTATATCTGTGAAACATCTGCAATACCTAAGGATACGAACGTAGTAAGTTACAATTTTTCAATTTCTACTTGTGTATTCATGTATTTAGATATATTGTGTATGTATATTATTCCCATATATATGTGCTTTTGAATGTAAGTGTTGCACAAGAGACCTTCGTATATCATGGACAGAGAAGAGAACAAATAGATCTATCCAGAAGGAACTCAAAATCAAAGAAACTGGTTAATGCTTCAAATAAAAGGAGAAAGTTGAGGTATTTTGGACATTTAAAAAAGACATTAAGGTCTGGAGAGGACCATCATGGAAGGAGGCATACCGGAAAAGAGAAGAAAAGGAAGATCACAGAAAAGATGGATTCAGGCTGTAGCTGGTCTGATGGTTTTACTGCAGAGACTAGACATCTGATCTATGAGAGAGAGAAATTCAGAAGAACTGGTGGCAAAGTTCTGCTCAGGACAAGCTATTTGATGATTGTGTATTCTTCCCGTCTTGTAAGCACATTTCTTAGATTATTTGTAATTTTATATCTATGCATCTGTGAGGCCTATGTGGTGAAATTGTTAGACAGTTTACATTGCTTTATGAGGATAGCGGGTTCGAATTCGGACCGAGTAGTTCGGTTCACGGATAACTTTTTTACAGAGATGCGTTAAGATAGTTGCTGGAACTACATAGTTTGTTCATTCATTCATTCATTGGCCTCTTTGTCTCAGAAGACAATAGGTCTTGCGTCATGTAGTCTCTCCGTGACGCACGCCTTGGCGATTTTTATGGAGTAGCTGAGTTGCCCATGCGTCAACTACACCCTCTCGACCTCACTGATGGAATCCAGAGGAGTGCAAGCACGACATCTGGTATCAGTTCGGTTGCAGGAGCTGCTGGCAGGACATCACTTGATGCCTTTCCGTCTTAGGGGATCAGCTCCAGATTTTCTGTTTGGGTTTACTCCCATAGCCTTTGCCTCTCCGAGGCTCCCACAAGGCAGTAGGGCTTTTAGCCCATAGCTTGGGGTCTGGATCTTGGATATCCCGGTCAATCCACTGATATCACAAATTTAGGGGGCCAGACCTCCACCGAGATTTTTGTCAGGTTAACTCCCCAAAGACATTAATTAAAAAAATCCTGACCTTGACAAGAGTTTGAACTTCATGCAATACTATCTGCTGATGGTCTACCCATAGGCGCATAGGGCAGCGTCAAGTGTCCTATTCTTCCCCTTTCCTGTTCGATCTCTATAACGTGTTTCAGATGTGAGTCTTCCGTGTGGTTCCGGGGCCGTGATGGAAGACAGAATAGTACCACTGCAACCTACAATGCATGTCGTAAGATGCGACTGATGTAGGCCCTAGGGATGCTACCATAATAAATAAAAAGAGCCGCATAAATCAGATATGCTGGTGTATGTAGGATATATATATGTATGCTCATAACTGCCACAATGTACAATCGCTCTTAGGCTCAGATCACATACAAATCGCAAAAAGTGATTTAACAAATGATCAATATGGAGAGTTCGGAGAAGAAGAAGAATTGAACTCGGACCAATAGCATCAGAAGTGAGTTCACTAACAAATACGCTACTGCTGCTCTCTATTCAGTTTTATGATATAAACAAATTTTTTTTTTTTTTTAATGTTAAAAAGGATTTAACAAGTGGACGAAATGGATTTAAAAATTATTTTTTTTTATATCAGCTCTTCGGTTCGGTGTCATGGACATTCGAACCCTTCGACTCGGTGCCACGAACACCGTAAATCTGGGGAACCTGTAGCTTTTCTGCCAGTCCGCGGAATTGAACCCGCACTTACAAAGGACTAGTCACCCGTAGTCCAACGCGCTACGAACACGCTGGGCACGCGGGCAAATATGGAGCGTTCGAAGAAAAAGAAGATGAGAGTGATTTCTTTTAGATCATGTTTTACTGTTCCCTATAGGTGGCTTTATGTCACACACTTTTTTTTTTTACTCAGTGATGTCCATCTCGGTGTAGTTTTCGTGACATTGTTAGTTTTCATGCGCAGCACTTGCCGATACATCTCCAACGTCTCTTTTGGACGGATATGTTCATATTCTTTTGGAAGGTGATGTTGATATTCTGTTGGATGGTGATGATGATATTCTGTTGGATGGTGATGATGATATTCTGTTGGAAGGTGATGATGATATTCTGTTGGATGGTGATGATGATATTCTGTTGGAAGGTGATGATGATATTCTGTTGGATGGTGATGATGATATTCTGTTGGAAGGTGATGTTGATATTCTGTTGGAAGGTGATGATGATATTCTGTTGGAAGGTGATGTTGATATTCTGTTGGAAGGTGATGTTGATATTCTGTTGGAAGGTGATGTTGATATTCTGTTGGAAGGTGATGTTGATATTCTGTTGGATGGTGATGATGATATTCTGTTGGATGGTGATGATGATATTCTGTTGGAAGGTGATGATGATATTCTGTTGGATGGTGATGATGATATTCTGTTGGAAGGTGATGTTGATATTCTGTTGGAAGGTGATGATGATATTCTGTTGGAAGGTGATGTTGATATTCTGTTGGAAGGTGATGATGATATTCTGTTGGATGGTGATGATGATATTCTGTTGGAAGGTGATGGTGATATTCTGTTGGATGGTGATGATGATATTCTGTTGGAAGGTGATGTTGATATTCTGTTGGATGGTGATATTCTGTTGGATGGTGATGTTGATATTCTGTTGGATGTTGATATTCTGTTGGATGGTGATGTTGATATTCTTGTGGATGGTGATGTTGATATTCTGTTGGATGTTGATGTTGATATTCTGTTGGATGGTGATGTTGATATTCTGTTGGATGATGATGTTGATATTCTGTTGGATGATGATGTTGATATTCTGTTGGATGGTGATGTTGATATTCTGTTGGATGATGATGTTGATATTCTGTTGGATGGTGATGTTGATATTCTGTTGGATCGTGATGTTGATATGTTCTGTTGGATGGTGATATTCTGTTGGATTGTGATGTTGATATTCTGTTGGATGGTGATGTTGATATTCTGTTGGTTGGTGATGTTGTTATTCTGTTGGATGGTGATGTTGTTATTCTGTTGGATGGTAATGTTTCTTTATTGACACAAGAAACATAATGGATTCTGTTAAAGTACCGCCTTCAACAGATTTTATTACAAAAAAGAGCATGTAAAAACATTGCTTATGTAGACATATAAAAAGTGTTAACTTAGTTAATGTTTGCAGCATACATTTTCACAATCTTTGTCCCTCCATTGTCTGTATGTTCTGTCCCTCCATTGTCTGTATGTTCTGTCCTTCCATTGTCTGTATGTTCTGCCCCTCCATTGTCTGTATGTTCTGTCCCTCCATTGTCTGTATGTTCTGTCCCTCCATTGTGTGTATGTTCTGTCCCTCCATTGTCTGTATGTTTTGTCCCTCCATTGTCTGTATGTTCTGTCCTTCCATTGTCTGTATGTTCTGTCCTTCCATTGTCTGTATGTTCTGCCCCTCCATTGTCTGTATGTTCTGTCCCTCCATTGTCTGTATGTTCTGTCCCTCCATTGTCTGTATGTTCTGTCCCTCCATTGTCTGTATGTTTTGTCCCTCCATTGTCTGTATGTTCTGTCCCTCCATTGTCTGTATGTTCTGTCCCTCCATTGTCTGTATGTTCTGTCCCTCCATTGTCTGTATGTTCTGTCCCTCCATTGTGTGTATGTTCTGTCCCTCCATTGTCTGTATGTTTTGTCCCTCCATTGTCTGTATGTTTTGTCCCTCCATTGTGTGTATGTTCTGTCCCTCCATTGTCTGTATGTTTTGTCCCTCCATTGTCTGTATGTTTTGTCCCTCCATTGTCTGTATGTTCTGTCCCTCCATTGTCTGTATGTTTTGTCCCTCCATTGTCTGTATGTTTTGTCCCTCCATTGTCTGTATGTTTTGTCCCTCCATTGTCTGTATGTTCTGTCCCTCCATTGTGTGTATGTTCTGTCACCCTTCCTTGTACCCTTTCACTAATGGAAGGGAAAGGGTTAATGTTTCTGAAAACACTTAAAAACAATAAGGACTGAAATGCTGGTCTATTCCAACTTCTTGATAGAAGTATCACCTGTGTGTGGTCAGGGCTCTCAAAGGGAAGTAATGAATAGTAACACTGCGACCTACAAGTCGACTGATGTGGGGTCTAGGGAACCTACCTAGTAAATAAAAGTGTCACAGAAATCAGATTAATAGGTTTAAAAGCCGAAGGATTGACTTCATTGTGCCGGGTTTTACCCCAAACGGCTCGGTCCCTCTCCGCAGAAATGGAACGTCATCTGCTGAGAGTATTGCACAGAGCACGAACTCCGTCTGACCTACTTGTAGACGCATAACTGACATAATGTACAATTGCTCTTAGGCTCAGATCACATACAAATCACAAAGAGTCTTTAACAAAGGGTCGATATGGAGCGTTCGAAAACAAAATAGAAGAAGAAGGCTCAGATCACATACAAATCACAAAATGTGGTTAACAAGTGGTCGATATGAAACTGAAGAAGAAGAAGAAGGTTGCGATCGAGCTCAACACCGCTAAGACAGACGCCCACACTCGTTCAATTTCGTATATATATATATACATTTTTACGCCAGTCTTTTCGCATACTTATAACGTGTTTGTGTATTTGTGCGTGTGTGTATGATATAGTCATCAGTATGTATGTCCATGTGTAAATATAACATCTTAATGGCAGCCTAATCCTTAAACAAAATGTCCCCAACTCTTTGAAACAGTCGGCAAACGTAATTACCAAGTGACATGCGACGTGAGATTTCTTTAATACTGTCCTCTTTGGTACATCAGAGAATCTAGTTCGGGATCAATCCCTTCCAAGTTTGAAAGTTGCGTATATGTAAGAAGCTCTTAGCTTCACAGAATGTCAAGAAGATGAGTTGAACCCTTTCTAAGAGTGGCATTCATCAGGATCGGAAAGTCGTAAGATGCTGTCAGTTTCTTTTTAATATACGTTGGAGATAGACAGCCAAACTTTACATGAATCAAGATTTTCTGAAAATTGTTGTATTTGCATTTTTACTGTTTGATTATGTGCAACGTAGTCATGAAAACGGAGGGATATTCAACTTAATCATGTTAGCGTAGTCCAGTGTGGTTTTAATATTGTAAACGTAGTCTTTTGGATATTTAATTAGAATGAAATACAACCAACCATCAATAACAGCAAACACTAAAAATAGATCAGGTACTAGAACTAAGAGAAGACCAAGAAAAAAGATGGATAGGCAGTATCAAGACCACACTAAATAAACACGGATATAACACAATATATATCTAGCTACGATACTGGTAAAAGGTGGACTTCAGAAACAACATAAGCAACGAACGACACTATTTATGAAGAGCACACAAGTGCTCGTTCTATAAATCTCTTCTTATTATGATACTGTGAGGCAAGCAGGATTGGAGAAAAGAAATAAAATATGGCAACACTGATGAGCTCCAATCAACAGTCGACTTCATCATAATAAAGGAAGATTCGCTTAGGAAAATATGTGATCCTTCCGGAATTGAAACAGGAGAGGAATGGATTGCTGTGCCACCTCAATTTCAGACTGCTTTCACCGTTATTACATATATTAAGAAAAACTGCGAACAAAATAATCTATCACTGATTAACGTGGAGGTGGAGGCCTCTTGAATAGCATAATCAATGATACAGATGTGGTTATTTACATCGATAGTTCAGTCATTCGCCAACAACGCTGTGCATGGGCTTTTTCATGTACAGCACTTGCCGATACATCTGCAACGTCTCTTTTAAACGAATATGTTGATATTCTTGTGGATGGTGATGTTAATATTCTGTGCTAATGGTGATGTTGATATTCTTGTGGATGGTGATGTTGATATTCTGTTGGATGGTGATGTTGATATTCTGTTGGATGGTGATGTTGATATTCTGTTGGATGGTGATGCTGATATTCTGTTATATGGTGATGTTAATATTCTGTGCTAATGGGGATGTTGATATTCTTGTGGATGGTGATGTTGATATTCTGTTGGATGGTGATGTTGATATTCTGTTGGATGGTGATGTTGATATTCTGTTGGATGGTAATGTTGATATTCTGTTGGATGGTAATGTTGATATTCTGTTGGATAGTGATGTTGATATGTTCTGTTGGATCGTGATGTTGATATGTTCTGTTGGATGGTGATATTCTGTTGGATCGTGATGTTGATATGTTCTGTTGGATGGTGATGTTGATATTCTGTTGGATGATGATGTTGATATTCTGTTGGATGGTGATGTTGATATTCTGTTGGATGGTGATGTTGATATTCTGTTGGATGGTGATGTTGATATTCTGTTGGATGGTGATGTTGATATTCTGTTGGATGATGATGTTGATATTCTGTTGGATGGTAATGTTGATATTCTGTTGGATGGTGATATTCTGTTGGATGGTGATGTTGATATTCTTGTGGATGGTGATGTTGATATTCTGTTGGATGGTGATGTTGATATTCTTGTGGATGGTGATGTTGATATTCTGTTGGATGATGATGTTGATATTCTGTTGGATGGTGATGTTGATATTCTGTTGGATGGTGATGTTGATATTCTGTTGGATGATGATGTTGATATTCTGTTGGATGGTGATGTTGATATTCTGTTGGATGATGATGTTGATATTCTGTTGGATGGTGATGTTGATATGTTCTGTTGGATCGTGATGTTGATATGTTCTGTTGGATGGTGATATTCTGTTGGATTGTGATGTTGATATTCTGTTGGATGGTGATGTTGATATTCTGTTGGTTGGTGATGTTGTTATTCTGTTGGATGGTAATGTTTCTTTATTGACACAAGAAACATAATGGATTCTGTTAAAGTACCGCCTTCAACAGATTTTATTACAAAAAAGAGCATGTAAAAACATTGCTTATGTAGACATATAAAAAGTGTTAACTTAGTTAATGTTTGCAGCATACATTTTCACAATCTTTGTCCCTCCATTGTCTGTATGTTCTGTCCCTCCATTGTCTGTATGTTCTGTCCTTCCATTGTCTGTATGTTCTGCCCCTCCATTGTCTGTATGTTCTGTCCCTCCATTGTCTGTATGTTCTGTCCCTCCATTGTGTGTATGTTCTGTCCCTCCATTGTCTGTATGTTTTGTCCCTCCATTGTCTGTATGTTCTGTCCTTCCATTGTCTGTATGTTCTGCCCCTCCATTGTCTGTATGTTCTGTCCCTCCATTGTCTGTATGTTCTGTCCCTCCATTGTCTGTATGTTCTGTCCCTCCATTGTCTGTATGTTCTGTCCCTCCATTGTCTGTATGTTCTGTCCCTCCATTGTCTGTATGTTCTGTCCCTCCATTGTCTGTATGTTCTGTCCCTCCATTGTGTGTATGTTCTGTCCCTCCATTGTCTGTATGTTTTGTCCCTCCATTGTCTGTATGTTTTGTCCCTCCATTGTGTGTATGTTCTGTCCCTCCATTGTCTGTATGTTTTGTCCCTCCATTGTCTGTATGTTTTGTCCCTCCATTGTCTGTATGTTCTGTCCCTCCATTGTCTGTATGTTTTGTCCCTCCATTGTCTGTATGTTTGTCCTCCATTGTCTGTATGTTTTGTCCCTCCATTGTCTGTATGTTCTGTCCCTCCATTGTGTGTATGTTCTGTCACCCTTCCTTGTACCCTTTCACTAATGGAAGGGAAAGGGTTAATGTTTCTGAAAACACTTAAAAACAATAAGGACTGAAATGCTGGTCTATTCCAACTTCTTGATAGAAGTATCACCTGTGTGTGGTCAGGGCTCTCAAAGGGAAGTAATGAATAGTAACACTGCGACCTACAAGTCGACTGATGTGGGGTCTAGGGAACCTACCCTAGTAAATAAAAAGTGTCACAGAAATCAGATTAATAGGGTTTAAAAGCCGAAGGATTGACTTCATTGTGCCGGGTTTTACCCCAAACGCTCGGTCCTCTCCGCAGAAATGGAACGTCATCTGCTGAGAGTATTGCACAGAGCACGAACTCCGTCTGACCTACTTGTAGACGCATAACTGACATAATGTACAATTGCTCTTAGGCTCAGATCACATACAAATCACAAAGAGTGTTTAACAAAGGGTCGATATGGAGCGTTCGAAAACAAAATAGAAGAAGAAGGCTCAGATCACATACAAATCACAAAATGTGGTTAACAAGTGGTCGATATGAAACTGAAGAAGAAGAAGAAGGTTGCGATCGAGCTCAACACCGCTAAGACAGACGCCCACACTCGTTCAATTTCGTATATATATATATACATTTTTACGCCAGTCTTTTCGCATACTTATAACGTGTTTGTGTATTTGTGCGTGTGTGTATGATATAGTCATCAGTATGTATGTCCATGTGTAAATATAACATCTTAATGGCAGCCTAATCCTTAAACAAAATGTCCCCAACTCTTTGAAACAGTCGGCAAACGTAATTACCAAGTGACATGCGACGTGAGATTTCTTTAATACTGTCCTCTTTGGTACATCAGAGAATCTAGTTCGGGATCAATCCCTTCCAAGTTTGAAAGTTGCGTATATGTAAGAAGCTCTTAGCTTCACAGAATGTCAAGAAGATGAGTTGAACCCTTTCTAAGAGTGGCATTCATCAGGATCGGAAAGTCGTAAGATGCTGTCAGTTTCTTTTTAATATACGTTGGAGATAGACAGCCAAACTTTACATGAATCAAGATTTTCTGAAAATTGTTGTATTTGCATTTTTACTGTTTGATTATGTGCAACGTAGTCATGAAAACGGAGGGATATTCAACTTAATCATGTTAGCGTAGTCCAGTGTGGTTTTAATATTGTAAACGTAGTCTTTTGGATATTTAATTAGAATGAAATACAACCAACCATCAATAACAGCAAACACTAAAAATAGATCAGGTACTAGAACTAAGAGAAGACCAAGAAAAAAGATGGATAGGCAGTATCAAGACCACACTAAATAAACACGGATATAACACAATATATATCTAGCTACGATACTGGTAAAAGGTGGACTTCAGAAACAACATAAGCAACGAACGACACTATTTATGAAGAGCACACAAGTGCTCGTTCTATAAATCTCTTCTTATTATGATACTGTGAGGCAAGCAGGATTGGAGAAAAGAAATAAAATATGGCAACACTGATGAGCTCCAATCAACAGTCGACTTCATCATAATAAAGGAAGATTCGCTTAGGAAAATATGTGATCCTTCCGGAATTGAAACAGGAGAGGAATGGATTGCTGTGCCACCTCAATTTCAGACTGCTTTCACCGTTATTACATATATTAAGAAAAACTGCGAACAAAATAATCTATCACTGATTAACGTGGAGGTGGAGGCCCTCTTGAATAGCATAATCAATGATACAGATGTGGTTATTTACATCGATAGTTCAGTCATTCGCCAACAACGCTGTGCATGGGCTTTTTCATGTACAGCACTTGCCGATACATCTGCAACGTCTCTTTTAAACGAATATGTTGATATTCTTGTGGATGGTGATGTTAATATTCTGTGCTAATGGTGATGTTGATATTCTTGTGGATGGTGATGTTGATATTCTGTTGGATGGTGATGTTGATATTCTGTTGGATGGTGATGTTGATATTCTGTTGGATGGTGATGCTGATATTCTGTTATATGGTGATGTTAATATTCTGTGCTAATGGGGATGTTGATATTCTTGTGGATGGTGATGTTGATATTCTGTTGGATGGTGATGTTGATATTCTGTTGGATGGTGATGTTGATATTCTGTTGGATGGTAATGTTGATATTCTGTTGGATGGTAATGTTGATATTCTGTTGGATAGTGATGTTGATATGTTCTGTTGGATCGTGATGTTGATATGTTCTGTTGGATGGTGATATTCTGTTGGATCGTGATGTTGATATGTTCTGTTGGATGGTGATGTTGATATTCTGTTGGATGATGATGTTGATATTCTGTTGGATGGTGATGTTGATATTCTGTTGGATGGTGATGTTGATATTCTGTTGGATGGTGATGTTGATATTCTGTTGGATGGTGATGTTGATATTCTGTTGGATGATGATGTTGATATTCTGTTGGATGGTAATGTTGATATTCTGTTGGATGGTGATATTCTGTTGGATGGTGATGTTGATATTCTTGTGGATGGTGATGTTGATATTCTGTTGGATGGTGATGTTGATATTCTTGTGGATGGTGATGTTGATATTCTGTTGGATGATGATGTTGATATTCTGTTGGATGGTGATGTTGATATTCTGTTGGATGGTGATGTTGATATTCTGTTGGATGATGATGTTGATATTCTGTTGGATGGTGATGTTGATATTCTGTTGGATGATGATGTTGATATTCTGTTGGATGGTGATGTTGATATGTTCTGTTGGATCGTGATGTTGATATGTTCTGTTGGATGGTGATATTCTGTTGGATTGTGATGTTGATATTCTGTTGGATGGTGATGTTGATATTCTGTTGGTTGGTGATGTTGTTATTCTGTTGGATTGGTGATGTTTTATTCTGTTGGATTGGTATGTTTTTCTTCACAGATTAATGTGATTTCTCTGATTAAGTACTCTGCCTTAAACAGATTTTATAAAACAGCTCTTAAAAACATTGCTTATTTGAGACATTTTTAAAGTGTTAAAGTCTAATGGAACATACATTTCACACTGCTCATTGTCTGTAGTTTCTGTCCCTCCATTGTCTGTAGATTCTGTCCTTCCTTGCTGGTATGTTCTGCCACTCCATTCTTCTGCTGTCCTCATTGGATGTTCTGTCTCCTTGGTAAATTTTCTGTGACTCTGTCTTAGATTTGTACCCCCCAGTCTTAGAACGACAGCAACGTCTTTATTTCTGTCCTCCATTGTCTGCAGTTATGCTATGTCTATATGGTCCCTCCTTTTGTAGTCTATTTCTCTAAGGTTCTGTCTCAATAGGTCTGCCATCTAATCCCTCCATTGTGGAAGTATATTTTCCTCATGTACTCGTAGTCTACATCCTCAACATTTATCAGATGTTTTGTCCTCATTTTGACACAAGTTGTCCATCCATTGTCTGTAGTGCCTCCATTGTACGTATTTTTGTCCATCCAGCTGTATATGTCATTGTCTGTAGATATAGTGCTACTTAGTTATGTTTGTCCCTCATTTCATATCTTTTGTCCCTCCATTGTGTGTATGTTCTGATGTCTCTTCCTTGACCATTTCACTAATGGAAGAAAGGGTAATGTTTCTAAAACACTTAAAAACAATAAGGACTGAAATGCTGGTCTATTCCAACTTCTTGATAGAAGTATCACCTGTGTGTTGTTAGGTTCTCAAAGGGAAGCAAGAATAGTAACACTGTGACCTACAAGTCGACTGACGTGGGTCTAGGAACCTACCTAGTAAATAAAAAGTGTCACAGAAATCAGATTAATAGGGTTTAAAAGCCGAAGGATTGACTTCATTGTGCCGGGTTTTACCCCAAACGGCTCGGTCCCTCTCCGCAGAAATGGAACGTCATCTGCTGAGAGTATTGCACAGAGCACGAACTCCGTCTGACCTACTTGTAGACGCATAACTGACATAATGTACAATCGGTCTTAGGCTCAGATCACATACAAATCACAAAGAGTGTTTAACAAAGGGTCGATATGGAGCGTTCGAAAACAAAATAGAAGAAGAAGGCTCAGATCACATACAAATCACAAAATGTGGTTAACAAGTGGTCGATATGAAACTGAAGAAGAAGAAGAAGGTTGCGATCGAGCTCAACACCGCTAAGACAGACGCCCACACTCGTTCAATTTCGTATATATATATATACATTTTTACACCAGTCTTTTCGCATACTTATAACGTGTTTGTGTATTTGTGCGTGTGTGTATGATATAGTCATCAGTATGTATGTCCATGTGTAAATATAACATCTTAATGGCAGCCTAATCCTTAAACAAAATGTCCCCAACTCTTTGAAACAGTCGGCAAACGTAATTACCAAGTGACATGCGACGTGAGATTTCTTTAATACTGTCCTCTTTGGTACATCAGAGAATCTAGTTCGGGATCAATCCCTTCCAAGTTTGAAAGTTGCGTATATGTAAGAAGCTCTTAGCTTCACAGACTGTCAAGAAGATGAGTTGAACCCTTTCTAAGAGTGGCATTCATCAGGATCGGAAAGTCGTAAGATGCTGTCAGTTTCTTTTTAATATACGTTGGAGATAGACAGCCAAACTTTACATGAATCAAGATTTTCTGAAAATTGTTGTATTTGCATTTTTACTGTTTGATTATGTGCAACGTAGTCATGAAAACGGAGGGATATTCAACTTAATCATGTTAGCGTAGTCCAGTGTGGTTTTAATATTGTAAACGTAGTCTTTTGGATATTTAATTAGAATGAAATACAACCAACCATCAATAACAGCAAACACTAAAAATAGATCAGGTACTAGAACTAAGAGAAGACCAAGAAAAAAGATGGATAGGCAGTATCAAGACCACACTAAATAAACACGGATATAACACAATATATATCTAGCTACGATACTGGTAAAAGGTGGACTTCAGAAACAACATAAGCAACGAACGACACTATTTATGAAGAGCACACAAGTGCTCGTTCTATAAATCTCTTCTTATTATGATACTGTGAGGCAAGCAGGATTGGAGAAAAGAAATAAAATATGGCAACACTGATGAGCTCCAATCAACAGTCGACTTCATCATAATAAAGGAAGATTCGCTTAGGAAAATATGTGATCCTTCCGGAATTGAAACAGGAGAGGAATGGATTGCTGTGCCACCTCAATTTCAGACTGCTTTCACTGTTATTACATATATTAAGAAAAACTGCGAACAAAATAATCTATCACTGATTAACGTGGAGGTGGAGGCCCTCTTGAATAGCATAATCAATGATACAGATGTGGTTATTTACATCGATAGTTCAGTCATTCGCCAACAACGCTGTGCATGGGCTTTTTAGCACGCTCAGGAGGAAAAATAATAAGAGAGGCCAGTGGGGCCTACGCATCAACCACAAGTAGTTTGACAATGGAGGTTTGGGCGGTTACGGAGGTGATAAACTGGTTGGTATCTCACAACTACTCTCGTGTTTTCATACTCAGTGACTCCATGAGCATGATTCGTAAAGTCGAATCAGGAATGGTGAGACGTAACTGGGTGGAGGTACTGGTACAGACAGTGATCAGAGAAATCACCTTCATTTTTGTCCCTGGGCAGGCAGTAGTTAGGGGTAATGAACGAGCTGATAGATTGGCTGGCTTGGCTACAATATCAGAGGTAGCTGCCATGGATCGAGTTACATTCTTCACGCATTGAGTCTTTCCGAACAGAGGAGTTACAGGGCTGTGAATCCCACTCGCTGACCAGATTGAAAGAGATGGGTGTCAATATTGGTGTAGCCCGAAAAGAACGACATACTAAATATGCAAAGAGATTGATTAATCAACATCGAACTGGCGTGTTGGGTCGCTGGACGCTGCTTGATTTGCTGAGGCGGAGATCGGATCACCTATGGACATGTCTGGAGTGCTATGATGATAGTCCTCATATAACTGATAACTAATAACGAATCTATCGGTATAATCTTTAAAATATCGATCGCAAAGAAGAAGAATCGTTAAGTATCTTGTAACTTAAATTATTGGATTATTGTTCCCATTGAACATCCTTGAAGCATTGTAGGGACTTCCGTTTACTATTGATCCCGTGATTGGTGAGAGAGTGCTTTGTGCTTGTGACAGATTTCTCTCAAGCAGAACATGTCTCTAGTTCAGAGAATAATAATGAAATACATTTAAATGATAAAATTAATAATTACTTAACCCATTCATCCTTCTCAGCCGCTATACCGGCTCGCAGTGTTTTTTTTAAATGACGCAAATTCTATATACTTGATTTTCGGTCTTCTTCTTCTCTTCCACCATTTACTTCTTTATAGAAGTGTTGGGGTGAAACGTAGTGATCTTGTGTGTGCTTGTTCTTCTCTTCCACCATTTACTTCTTTATAGAAGTGTTGGAGGTGAAACGTAGTGATCTTGTGTGTGCTTGTTCTTCTCTTCCACCATTTACTTTTTTTATAGAAGTGTTGGGGGTGAAACGTAGTGATCTTGTGTGTGCTTTTTCTTCTCTTCCACCATTTACTTCTTTATAGAAGTGTTGGGGGTGAAACGTAGTGATCTTGTGTGTGCTTGTTCTTCTCTCCACCATTTACTTCTTTATAGAAGTGTTGGGAGGGGAAACGTAGTGATCTTGTGTGTGCTTGTTCTTCTCTTCCACCATTTACTTCTTTATGAAGTGTTGGGGGTGAAACGTAGTGATCTTGTGTGTGCTTGTTCTTCTGCACCATTTACTTTATAGAAGTGTTGGGTGAAACGTAGTGATCTGTGTGTGCATGTTTTAAGGCACTTTGTAAGCTGATATTCATGTTCGTAAGGCTGTTCTTGATTCCGTCGCTCCATCTTTTGCCTGGTCTTCCTCTTGCTTTATACTCCATATACTTTTTATGTGTGGCTCTCTGTGGTAGGCGATACCAGGACATTCTTGTCAGGTGTCCAAACCATTTAATCTGTTGCTCTTTTATGAATTGCATGACTGGTTTCACATCCAGTCTCCTTCTGATTTCTTCATTTCTAATTTTGTCTCTTATTGTCACACCTGCAGCTCTTCTAAGACGCCTCATCTCTGTCGTTATGATTTTCCGCTCATTTAGCTGTTGTTATTGGCAATGTTTGACACTGGTAACATAGTGTTGGCCAAAAAATCGTTCTTATGAGATTTGCTTTAGTTGTTAGTGGTATCTCTTTATGTGACAATAGTAGTGTTAACTGTCCCAGTACTTGGTTAGCTGTTGTGCAGCGTTTAATATGTCTCTTTCTTTTTTCTCGAAACCTGTTTGCCTCACAGCGTCAGGTCAGGAAGAGATTTATAAAACGGTCCCTAGAATGCGCTTTGTAAATAGTCTCTTTCGTCGCCTCTGTTATCTCTGAGGTCCATCTTTTGCGTGTCTGGCCTTTTGCTTTGTACCCATTGTATCAAAGCAGCATTGCTCTTTGAGGTGTACTGTCTGATGGTAATCTGCTTACGTGGCCGAACCATCTAATTTGTTGTTTCTTGATGAAGTCTAGTACTGATGTTGTACCCACTTTTTTCCTGATGTCTTCATTTCTCAACCGGTCTCTTCTTGTTACACCCAGCATTCTACGTAAACACTTCATCTCTGTTGTGACTAGTTTTCTTCTATCGTTTGTTGTCAGCGTCCAGGTTTGGCACTGGTAACATAATGTGGGGAGAAAGATTGTGTTGAACATTGCTCTTTTTGTGTTCATGGTGACGTGTTTGCATCTTAAAATTGGCGCCATTTGCCCTATCATTTGATTTGCTTTGTTGCATCTGTGTTGAATTTCATTAGTTATTCTTCCGTTTGCTGAAAAATGCTCCCCAGGTATGTAAAGTCTTTTACTTGATTTAGTGGGCGATTGTCGATGGAGATATTGGTAGTGCTTTCCTCTCTGGCGAATGTCATTACTTCGGTTTTGTCGATGTTTATTCTCATGTTGTATTCGTTACATGCTAACTGGAGTCTGTTGATGTGTTGTTGTAGCTGTTCTTCTGTTGTTGATATGATTGCCTGATCGTCTGCAAAAGAAATTCATTTAAGAGCTCTCCGAGGTTGTTTCCTTCGCTGGTGTTAGCTATTTTACAGATGTGGTCAATATACGTGATGAATAGCAGCGGGATAGTACGCAACCTTGTCTTACTCCTGACCCTACGTGAAACTTTTCTGATAATCCTGTATTTGTTCTAATCGTACATTGGCTGTCAGTATAAATGCTCTTGCAAAGGTTGATCATGTGTTGTCTAACTTACAGAGTAAACAGATTAAATGACAACAAAATTGATTCTGAGTCTAAGTAATTATATTGTCTATTGTATTTCCAAAGGTGGAGGAGGGAATTGGTTGTCCACTCTTGCCTTTAAGCTTAGAGGTTCGAGCTTTAATTTTCGTCCCAGGGCCAGAAGAGTCGCCCTTGCTGTGTTATATCCGTGTTTATTTAGTGTCATTGCCCGCGTGCACAGCGTGTTCGTAGCGCGTTGGACTACGGGTGACTAGTCCTCTGTAAGTGCGGGTTCAACTCCGCGGACTGGCAGAAAAGCCACAGATTCCCCAGATTTACGGCACGGAGCCGAAGGGTTACGATGTCCATGACACCGAGTCGAAGAGCTTTCAGCTCAAGTGCTTCTGGATCGGGAAACAAAATAAAATTAAAAAATTTAGTGTGATTTTGAAATTGTCTGTCCATCGTTGCTTTGTTTTCCCTTGGCTCTTTAACCTGATCTCGTTTTATTGTTTGGTGTTCTTGGTGGTTGGTTGTAGTCCATTTTCATTAAATTCCCAAATCACTGCATTTGTTGTCTTTCGATGTATTCGGTGCATGAAGTTGGGCCCACTTTGCTTCTGATGTCCTCATTTCGTAGTCTATTTTCCTGGTAACTCCACTGCCTTCCTCAAGCATTTAATTTCACACGTGGTGAGCTTTCTGTGATGTGTTGCTGTAAGAGACCAAGTTTGGTACTGGTAACAAAGTTTTGGTAGGAAAATACTTTTTATCATCTGTCTTTTCACTTCCATTTTGACCTTTAGGTGTTGTAGTAATCGTGCCAGCTGGTAGGTCGCTCCATTAGCTTTTTGACACCTTGTCTCGATTTCTCTATTGGGTTTTCCGTCTTCTGCCTAAATATGTAAATTCAGAAGTAATTATCGAAATATTAAATAAGATGTTACTGCAAAAAAAAAACTTCAAGAAATGACACATCATGGGTTTCTGTGGTCTGGAAGAACATTCCTTTCGTTCTAAATATTATCAGTTTGATCTAACCATAGAGCGATTAGTTATTTTTCCAGAGATCCCTGCTCTCAGTGTAGTTGAGATCGAGTTCCTAGTCCTATCGGAGACGGACTATAAAACGTTGGTCCTGTGTTTAAATTTAAAAAAGTTAATTGCATATCCTTTACAGAACTTTGTGAATCAACCCCAGCTTTTTAACGATTTTTTGTATTTTTCTAGGCATTATTACGTTCCGTAATTTGCCATTGCTTTCTGAATGGGTGGTGTTATCGTCCTTTTGTAAAAATCCACGAAAAACTATTTGCAACCAGACTTACATCAGCGTGATTCGAACTCAGAACGCCGGGGTTAATAGACCGAGTCACTATCCCTTAAGCCACAGACGCCACAGTGTCTAAGTTAAGAAAGTAAAATAACTCAAGCAGAAGGCGTTCGATTAAAAAAAAATATATATACTCCAAAGCTGCTACTCGGACAACATTTGCAAAACAAAATTTCTACAAACATTTTTACAATATTCAAAATTACATCGGGAACAGTAGCCGGTGCTATGCAGTTTGTGCACTACAGTTAATATTTGTTTGTGCACTACAGTTAATATTTGTTTGTGCACTACAGTTAATATTTGTTTGTGCACTACAGTTAATATTTGTTTGTGCACTACAGTTAATATTTGTTTGTGCAAAAAACAACTCAGCACACACACTTTCCAAAGCTGTACGATCATGATGATTCAATCAATCAATCAATTATCAAATCAATCCTGCACAAATAAGATTGTAGTCTAAAACTAAAAACAAATTAATTATAAAGTATACAAATTCACGCTTTTGCTATTCTGAAGAACATAGAGAGTTCAAGAATGATCAGAAATAAAACTTGATAATGATAATGATATTTAACTCAAATGTCAAGGTTGCCTTTCTATTTTTTTTTTTTTTTTTTGATCCAGAAGCACTTGAGCTTTTCAGCTCTTAGGCTCGGTGCCATGGACATCGTAACTCTTCGGTTCGGTTCCACGAACACCGTAAATCTGGGGAATCTGTGGCTCTTTCTGCCATCCCGCGGAACCGAACCCACACACACAGAGGGATAGTCACCCGTAGTCCAACGCGCTACGAACACGCTGGGCAGACGAACGTTCCCTTTCTATATGGAGCGGAGACATGGAGAACAACTAAAGGGAACACCAAAAAGTTGCAAACATTCATCAATAGATGGCTGCGCAGGATACTCCATTTGTCATCGTATGACAGGACCACAAACAGGTAACTGTGGAATAGAGCAGGACATCGGGAAGTGGAACAAGAGATAAGGAGCAGAAGGTGGCGATGGATAGGACACACACTGAGAAACCCCCTAACAGCATCACAAGACAGGTTCTCCGATGGAACCACCAGAGCAATAGAGGTAGGGGAAAACCCAGGAACATCTGGAGACGGGAGTTGGAGACGGAATGCAAGAAAATGGGGAGATCTGGAAAGGATGGCCTTGGATAGGCGGGCTTGGAATGCCTTGGTTGCATGCCTATGCTTCCTAGGGCGTAGGGTGAAGAGGAAATACAAATTCACAAATAATCATTTCAATACGTACTATACTAGTGAATAACTAAAGAGAAATATGTCATCTTTTTTCCCTTCTTCCCTTCTTCTGTTCTCACGTTCTTGAAGTGAATACTAATCAATTAGAATTGCTTTAAAAAAAAAGTGTAATATCTAAGAATTTACTTCTTGGCACGGGGTTCTCAAAATGGTTCCGCCCCACTGAGCAGAAATTGCACACCACATGCTGACAGTATTACACAAAACACGCACTCCGTAGCTACAATAATCCTACTTAGTGGCGGCTCGTGATCATTTTTGTTAGTGGGGCCAGACAGATATTTTCGGAAAATTAATGGTTTCGGTTAGGATATATTTTAATGTATAAAATAATAAATACACATTACACCTTACTTTTGGTGGGGCCAGGCCCCACTGGCCCTTAATGACGAGCCCCCACTGATCCTACTATTCTCTGAAAAAGATGTTCATGTATTCGTAAACCGAACGACGTAATATAGATTGGAACACACAACATTTAAAACGCAAGACAAACGACGTGGCCATTTCGTTAAGGAAACCCCGGAATCAGAATTATCTTAAAGAAAAAAATACAAAATGAAGACGATGGCCAAGTAAACTGCTTGCTTTTTCTGCACTGTTAGGGCTGGTAGAAGCAACACTATAAAGAAAAATTGATCATCTGTCCATATTTCTGTATTTGTGTTTGTACCGTCATTAATCAGACTTAACCGTTTCCGTAACTGACACACTCTGTCTTGGACAGATTAACTTAATCCGTACCACTGACCTTTCTAGTGGCAGTGTTGCATACAAATGACCGTCAATAATATCCTCAGCCACTTTTGTGGTTTTTTACATATATCATTTTTTTTTTGGTGGTAAACCTTGCGAATGTGTATCGTAGCTATAACTAGTGATATAAATATGTTTTACTAAAATGATATGTGGTTAAACATTTTGCTTTGAGTTAGGGAGATTATGGGTTCAATGTCGGGTCGTTTTGTTCACGAGAGCATTTTTTGCCTTCCAAAAACATGTCTAAAACAGCAGATTAAGAACTAAAAGAAATGAATAACAGTTGGAACAAAATAAAGAGAGCGGACAAGAACAGAGAAGAATAGCTTGCATTTGTTGTTGCTTCTAAGCAAAAAGAGCGTTACAAACGAGAGAGAGAGAGATATAGAGAGAAAGAGAGAAAGAAAGAGAGAGAGAAAGAAAGAGAGAGTAGAAGAGAGAAATAAAGAAAGAGAGAGAGGAGAGATAGAGAGAGAGCTAGGATTTTGTTCAGGCAATATATATTTCATAGGTGTGGATCAGAACTTTCCCGCATACCTCTAGCATTCCATAACTTAGAAATATAAAAGTAGCCGCCTTTTTACAACCTTTTTACGTCTAGAAACATGTCAATTTTTTGGTAGCTATAAGATTGAAGCTTCTTTAAGTTGAGTCACGGTCTTTTCACCCTAAGATCATGCCGTGTTTTGATAAAATCATGGCGTGTTATCCAACAAACACAGAAAACAGAAATTAACTCCATACGGAGAATTCCAGATAAATTGCTCAAGACGCGGGATATGTTGTTAAACCACAAACACGTCATATGCTCAATCTTGTCCTCAAATTGGGTTGTTTGCGTCAGCTTGTAAGAATAACTCTCTTTAATCACTGTCTATTATCACAAGACAGTCGCCCTGGAATACTCCCATCTGATGGTGGTAATGGTGGTAACTGGCTTCCGCTACAACTGGACATATCGATTGTCAATGATCATTTGTTGCATCTTCCATAACTCCCAGTCTCATCTGTCTTTCTCTCTCTCTCTTTCTCTCTCATAATTTCTCATTCACATCCCCTTCTCTCTTTCTCTCTCTCTCTCTTTTTCTGTCTATCTATTTCTCCCACTATTCTCAGTTAATGAACGCATTTATTGCACATCAAGAACTTGTGAATTGAGGTTACAACTTTTCCAATTCTAAAAATAATATTGGATAATTGTTAATTTATTTACTATTCTATTACAACAGCTACAACAACTACTACTGTTACTGCTACTACTACTACTACACTACTACTACTACTACTACTACTACTACTACTACCACTACTACTACCACTACTACTACTACTACTACCACTACCACTACTACTACCACTACTACTACTACTACTACTCCTACTACCACTACTACTACTACTACTACTACTACTACTACTACTACTACTACCACTACCACTACTACTACTACTACCACTACCACTACTACTCCTACTACTACTACTACTACTACTGCCACTACCACTACTACTACTACTACTACTACTACTACTACCACTACCACTACTACTACTACTCACCTACTACCTCTACTCCACTCTACTCTACTCCACTGCCACTACTACTACCACTCTACTCTACCTCACTACTACACTGCACTAGCTACTACTACTCCACTACCTACTCTACTACCACTACTACTACACTACCTACTACTACCACTACTACTAACTACTACATTTACTACTACTACTACTACACACTACTACTATACTACTACTAATACTACTACTACTACTCTACAACAACTACTATTATTACTACTACTTCTAAAACAGTTGTGCTATGTCAAGGAGGTAACACAGCAAATTTCACTTTAAATGGTAACCATCTAACACCAGTTCAAAAATTTTGCTATCTCTGGTCCATAGTCACTGCCAACCTTTCTCTTGATGAAGAAATCAACGCTAGTGTAGGGAGTGTGGCTACTACATTCGGCAAACTATCAAAGCGAGCGTGGGACAACACAAAACTGACATTGCAGATGAAGATTCAAATATATCGAGCCTGTGTAATTAGTTCTTTACTATATGGCTCAGAAACATGGACAGCCTACTCAAGACACGAGAGGAGACTTAACATCTTTCACCTTCGATGTCTCCGCAAGATTATGAACATCAGGTGGTACGACAAGATAACCAACTCTGAAGTACTGCAACGTGCAAACCTGCTCTTCCATCATGGGCATGCTCAGCAGTAGACGACTAAGATGGCTGGGGCATGTGAGAAGAATGGAAACTTATCGCATACCAAAACAAATGTTGTTCTGTGAACTTTCAAAGGGGAAGAGGCACCAGGGCAGACCACTGTTCAGATATAAAGATGTCTGCAAAGCCTCAATGAAAATCTTTTCTATAGGTCCCAGCACATGGGAAAGACTAGCTGATGACAGAGTTGTGTGGAAAGCCAAATTACGAAAGGGCGCAGCGTCTTTTGAGATGAGACTTATGTATGAGCTGAACGACAAGAGAAAAAGCGAAAACTCAGAAGTTGTCACAGTAAAACACTTGCCAATTGACCGTCTGTAAAGTTGTCACAGTAAACCTATCTATTGACCGTCTGTAAGATGTCACAGTAACACCTTGCCTATTGACCGTCTGTAAGATGTCACAGTAAACACTTCTATTGACCGTCTGTAAAGTTGTCACAGTAAACCTTGCCTATTGACCGTCTGTAAAGATGTCACAGTAAAACACTTGCCTATTGACCGTCTGTAAGATGAACAAGTCATATACTACTACTACTACTACTGCTACTCTACTACTACTACTACTACTACTACTACTACTATTACTACTACTACTACTACTACTACTCTACTACTACTACTACTACTACCATACTACCTACTCTTACCTACTACTCACTGCTATAACTCTACTACTGCCACTCTACTACTAATCTCTACTGACTACCACTACTCTACTAACTTACTACTACTACCACTACTCTACTGTGTGCTACTACTACCTACTCTACTACTACTCTACTACTACTACCTACTCACTACTACTAATCTACTCTACCTACATACTCTACTATGCTACTGCTACTACTACTATATGCTACTACTCTACTACTACTACTACTACTACTACTACTACTACTCTATACATTTACTACTACTCCTACTACTCTACTATTACTACTACTACTACTACTACTACTATACTACTACTACTACCACTACTACTATACTACTACTACTACTACTACTACTACTACAACTACTACTACTACTACTCACTACTACTATACATACTACTACTACACTACTACTATATTACTACTACTCTACTACTATTCTACTACTACTACACTTCTATGTATACTACTACTACTACTACATAGCTACTTACGCTGCTGCTGTATACTGCTCTATACTCACTACTACTATATTACCTACTACTACTACCACTACTACTATAATTACTCTACTACTCACTACTATAATTACTACTACACTACTAGTACTGTAATTACTACTACTACTATACTACTTATAATAATATATATCCTCGTACTTACAGTTACTAGGTCTGCAAGTAATCTCCATACTGCTTATCTGGCAACAGCTCCAACTCTCCTCCATGGAACTGGCACCGATACTTGCCTCTCTCAGCAAGCGTTAGGCTCCTAGTAGTCCTCTCTTCTGACCTTGCTTCCACTACCACTACTACTACTACTAGTACTACTACTACTACTACTGCTACTACTAATACTGCTACTACTACTACCACTACCACTACCACGACAATGACCACGACCGCGACCGCTACCACTACCACAACTACTACTACTACTACTTCTGATATTGTTACTGCTACTACTACTACAACTACTACTGCATATAACACAACAAGGGCGACTCATCTTGTCCTGGAACGCAAATTAAAGCTCCCACTCCTACGCTTAACGATACAAGTGGACAACCAATTCCCTCACCCATCTGGGGGAAGACAATAGACAATAGATAGACTACTACATTTGCTAAAACTACTACTATACTACTAATACTACCGCTGAAATTTGTATTAATACTACATCAAATATATCTACTACTACCACTGCTACAAAATAACTACTACTTTTTATATTGCTCCATTTACTATTACTGTATACAGAGTCTTCTACAACAGAACATCGGGAAAGAAGGCAAGAGGAAGACCACGGAAAAGATGGTTAGATGGCGTAGCAGAATTATGTGAAAGAGCAAAGATAACAATCACACAAGCCACCAGAACAGCACAAGACAAAAACAGAAAACCACGACACTGGGCAACAACCCGGTAGCAGTGTGACGACAAAAGAAAGAAAGAAGATCCACAAGAACAAATTGTCTTGCAAACTGCCCGCCGTTGAGTTTGAACCAGATACACTTAGGTTGGGATCGAGCTAACTACCGCTTAAGCTACAAACGCCCAATAACACTACTCAGTCGGACTAACACTACTCTCCCGCCGGAGCTAACACTACTTCCAGCCGGAGCTAACACTACTCTCCAGCCGGAGCTAACACTACTCTCCAGCCGGAGCTAACACTATCTCCAGTCGGAGCTAACTCTACTCTCCAGTCGGAGCTAACACTAGTCTCCAGCCGGAGCTAACACTACTCTCCAGTCGGAGCTAACACTAGTCTCCAGCCGGAGCTAACACTACTCTCCAGCCGGAGCTAACACTGTTCTCCATTATTGAAGCACATACTGTCACCATTTCCTTGATCAGAACTATAGTATGGGGTGACTTCTTCAGTTTCTCTCCCCAATTCATCTTTGATCCGTCTGATCCCAGATCTCTGGTACCATCATCCTTGCTTATCCTATCCCTTGTGGGTTTCAGTCAAGTACACGTCTGATTATAATGTGAACGTATTCTTCGATTGCGTGTCTAAACCATCATTATTTTTTTTCTTTAACTACAGGCATTTTGTGCCTTGTTTGTTCTCTTCTACAAGTATGTCAGTTATGCACATCAGATACTGTTGTTCATTTTTGTTCAGGTGAAGATCATCTTGGTCAAACAGCAGACATGTCAATGAATTCTCTGATCTACTTCCAATCATGTATTTCATTGTGTTTAGACACATGCATATTATAAGTCTGTCCATTAATTCGTGAGCACGTTTGAAATTGATTTTCTCGAAAACTACCTGTTGGATCTCAGTGATTTTTTGCATGCAGCCTTAGAATATCCATGACGTTAAAATAAAGCTAACCAGTAGTCCATAGATGCTACGGATTTTGCACATCGCCGAATTCCTTTGATCTTTTATGACAATTGCAAATATGGGGCCTCAAATTTTAGATTTTACAGTAATCCCTAGAATTTGTCCATGTCAATTCTATTCATAGGTGTATCTCCATATTAACTTGATAGGTCAAGTAATTGAGTGTGTTGCCCTTTATGTGAAATCGTGAACTTGGATACAATATGCAACAGTTAGTCCTCCTCTTCGGTCACCATTAGACCCCAGGGTGTCTTAACTTCACCACAAATTGTATGATGGTAGACGCATTTGGATATGGAAATGTATACGTTGCTATTTCTCAGTCTGTAATCAAAATATGATTTGTATCATCTCGAATCTGACGATTCCATGAGGTTGATAATTGTTACTGGCTGGACAAATTGTAATCCATCTCGGTGCCAGTACTCGTCTTCCTCTCGGAGCACATGTTCAACACACTTCTTCCAGAACTGCATGTCTATCATTGAGAAGGACTCACGTGTCAGAACTTCAACATCACACATTTTAAACGTCCTGTTCTGTTCGGCAACTTGCCCTTTTACTTTAGCCCAGACAAGCTCTATCGGATTGAGGTGAGCATGATATGGAGGTAGTCGCAAAGACGTGTGGCCGTATTCCGCAATGATTTTGTCAATATGAAACACCTTTGTCTTATTTGTCATCCTCACCAGGTGCAACAACTCGGGTTTCAAATATGTATCATCGAAGCTGACATTTGCCTTAGCAAGCCTAGTCCTAATTTGATCTTTTGTATTTGATGCAGTTGGTACTTTGTCTTCCGCTGATACTGCGTTGTGATAGGATGCATTATCCATTACCAAGCATGATGGTCTGTTTAGAATTGGAAGTAGATCTTTCTCCATCCAGTGCCTAAAAATATGTCCATTCATTTCTGTGTGGTAATCAGTCCCTACCGTCGGTACTTTTTGATTGGAAAATAAGTCCAGCGTCATGGACAAGACCTTCTTCACTGCTTCCTGCATGTGTTAGTATAATACGCTGGCCTTTGCTGCTTGGTATTTTTCTTTTCTGTTCACCGTCTACTGATTGCCATTCTTTAGCATTGGTGTGGTGAGCATTGACCCAGGATTCGTCCACATATACAATATCATAGCCTTGCCTCCGCCGCTCACGGATCTGCCTCAGGTATTTACTTCGGGCAGCAATTAAATGTGGCTTTTCACAAATAATATTCCTGCCGCCTATAGTTTTTCTGAAGGTGAAGCCGGCGGCTCTTACAATTTTCCATAGAGTACTTTTAGAAATGTCTATGCTGCAATCTGATTGCAGTTTTAATTTCAGTTTCCTGAGAGTAACAAGTTGATTTGTCGCAAACATTTTCAAGAGCTCCAGTCTTATGACATCTATGTCAAAGTCGTCAATTGTTCTTTTCCTTCCTTGCTTGACATTAGTGCACTTTGTGTCCTGTTTAATCCATCGGGAAAAGGATTCTCTATTCAGACCAAGCGCCAGTTGCGTTCGTTTCTCAGGGTTATGAATAACGCAATATAGATGACCTCTCTTAGATTCCTTACGGAAGTGTTGGTATAGTAAAACTGTAACCTTCTGCATTGTTATAAATGTGCACTTCAGACTCATTATGAATGTGATATCAATGTCAGTTTTGATAAGCCAACAAATATGATACAATAGCTTCATACAAATAGCGAGATACGCCTATAACTATACAACGGTATCCCAATTATAACGTCATATGCTTTCCGCTTTCAAAGTCGACTGGGTTAGGTGCACGGGAATTCGTGAAACTCACGATATTTCAATGTTACCATAATGTATTTTAGAACAACGCGTCTGTGTACTGTAAATCTGTTACTATTGTGTACAATCCGGTGAGGTTGATTTTAATATAACCTGAAGAAGAAATATTTCAAACTACATCACATTTTCTTGGAAAAAAAAATATTTCTCTAGCGTCATGGATATTCTAAGGCTGCTTGCAAAAAATCACTGAGATCCAACAGGTAGTTTTCGAGAAAATCAATTTCAAACGTGCTCACGAATTAATGGACAGACTTATAGTATTGTTTTGCTCTCTAGTGAATTTAGATACTTTGGTTTTGTCAATGTTTAATTAATCTTAAGTTGCAATCATCGCACGTGAACTGGAGTATGTTTATCTGTTGTTATTGATGTTCCTCTTGTGTTGATATGATTACATGATCGTTGACAAATGCAAATGCAATTCTTTCAATAATTCCTCATGGATGTACAATTCACTGGTGCTAGCTTTTTTACACAGAGTGTCCTAAGAACATACTTCGTTTTTTTTTTGTGTTTTTTTTCCGATCCAGAAGCACTTGAGCTGAAAGCTCTTCGGCTCGGTGTCATGGACATCGTAACCCTTCGGTTCGGTGCCACGAACACCGTAAATCTGGGAATCTGTGGCTTTTCAGCCAGTCCGCGGAGTTGAACCCGCACTCACAGAGGACTTATCTCCCGTAGTCCAACGCGCTACGAACACACTGGGCAGGCGGGCAACATACTTAGTTAAAAACATCTGTTCTTGTCTGATCACCAAGTCAAGCAAGTTCAGGCACAGCCAACTCTAGATAACTAGGCCAGACAACTGACCGGGAATCCCTGATCTAGATGGAATATATATATATATATATATGTTTGATAGAACACTGCAAGTTTTTTTGCAATTTTACTCAATTCTGTGAGTCTGTGGTTATTTATTGGTGAAAATATTCATAATATTGATTTTCCTTATTGTTAAACGTAACTTGTTGCATAATATAACTTCGATTTAGCATTTTGTGTTGATTTTAAATGAATTCGTCTATATACACCAATACTGAAATGCGAGGTCACATGGTTTTTTGTTGTGGTCGGATTTCCCATAATTTTTACCTGAGTCTGAAAGCCCATATGTTTATAGCTGGCTCTGGGTCAGGCCTGGTTAGCACTTAGATGGGTAACTGTATGTGTTATTGACATATTTCTAAGAGGTATGTATGTTGTGGTAAGTTTCAGTTTGGAATATCTTCATTGCACTCCGGACATGTCTATAGGTGCTCCTATCTCCTTCGCAACATCTCCAACAGCGTCCAGCGACTGACCGTACCAGTTCGATTTTGATTGATGAACCTACTCACGTACCTTTATGCTGTTCTTTTGTTGCTACTCCAATCTTCAAACCCAGCTTCTGCAATCTAGTAGTTGACGTGGATTGGTTTAAATGAAAATCCTCTTGCCGCCATACTCATGAGGGCGTTCAAAATATTAGCTCTATCCATCGACTGGCCCTCTGATATGGTGGCATAGCCAGTTAGCCTGTCTGCTATCTCATTGCCAACGACACCTGTGGTAAGTGCTCTCCAATTATGTAAAAGCATTGTATTCGATTGCCACTTGAAGCTAATAAGCTATTGCTTCAATGGTTCCTGATCTCAATCTCAGTGAGATCGACATGCTCGTCCTATCCTAAACAGTCGACACACTATCGGTCCTTTGTTCAGTCCGTGTGTTGCGGGACCACTGCCAACTATAAACGTATGTGCCTTCGGACTCAGGAAAGAATTATGGGAAATCAGACCTCATCTACACCACGTGACCTCGCATTACAGTATTGGTGTATATAGACGAATTCATTTTAAAATCAACACAAAATGCAAAATCGAAGTTATATTATCCAACAAGTTAAGTTTAACAATAAGGAATATAATGAATATTATTCACCAATAAATAACCACAGACTCACAGAATTGAGTAAAATTGCAAAAAATCTTGCAGTGTTCTATCAAACATCTATATTTTCCGGCCCCATTTTCTGATCTAGGTCAGGGAACCCCTTGTCAGTTGTCTGGCCTAGTTATCTAGAGTTGGCTGTGCCGGGGCCACAAGGAAGTAAAGAATAGTACCACTGTGACCTACACGGCATGTCGTAAGAGGCGATTAAGCTAGGGCCTAGGAAGCTACCCTAGTAAATAAAAAGCGTCGCAGAAATAAGATTGCTGGCCTACAGGTTGGCGCATAACTGACGCAACGTACAATCGCTCTTAGGCTTAGATCACATACAAATCACAAAGAGTGTTTTAACAAGTGGTCAATAAAGAGCAATCGTGGAAGAGGTAGGTCCTTTGTTTAAGTTTAGCACATGGAAACCCTTGATAGTGTTAAATTAACTTATTAAGCTGGAAGGCCACTGGCTGCTAACAAATTATAATAATGAAAATAAAATGACAGCAAATGTCATAAGCCACAAACGTACATCGGAGACTCTCAAGTGTCTATATAGTTCGTGCAATGTCGCTGAGATCTTCCTATGTAATGAATGAGAGAGAGAAGCATTTATTTCAGTTAAAATATGAAAACTGGTTCAAATGTAGCAATCAAAATATGAAAACTCGTTCAAATGTTGCAATCAAAATATGAAAACTCGTTCAAATGTAGCAATCAAAATAGGATAACTGGTTGATATGTAGCAATCAAAATATGAAAACTGGTTCAAATGTTGTAATCAAAATAGGAAAACTGGTTCAAATGTTGCAATCAAAATAGGAAAACTGGTTCAAATGTTGCAATCAAAATAGGAAAACTGGTTCAAATGTTGCAATCAAAATATGAAAACTCGTTCAAATGTTGCAATCAAAATATGAAAACTCGTTCAAATGTAGCAATCAAAATAGGATAACTGGTTGATATGTAGCAATCAAAATATGAAAACTGGTTCAAATGTTGTAATCAAAATAGGAAAACTGGTTCAAATGTTGCAATCAAAATAGGAAAACTGGTTCAAATGTTGCAATCAAAATAGGAAAACTGGTTCAAATGTTGCAATCAAAATAGGAAAACTGGTTCAAATGTAGCAATCAAAATAGGAAAACTGGTTCAAATGTAGCAATCAAAATAGGAAAACTGGTTGATATGTAGCAATCAAAATATGAAAACTGGTTCAAATGTAGCAATCAACATATGAAAACTGGTTCAAATGTAGCAATCAAAATAGGATAACTGGTTCAAATGTAGCAAACAAAATAGAAAAACTGGTTCAAATGTAGCAATCAAATTAGAAAAACTGGCTCAAATGTAGAAATACAAATTTAAAAAACTGGTTTAAATGTAGCAATCAAAATTTTAAAAACTGGTTTAAATGTAGCAATCAAAATTTAAAAACTGGTTTAAATGTAGCAATCAAAATAAAAAAGAATGGTTTAAATGTAGCAATCAAAATAGGAAAACTGGTTCAAATGTAACAAACAAAACATAAGTTTTTATTTATTTACTTATCGGTAAAAAAAATTCTTTACAATTGATTTTTTGAAAAGATTGAATTCTGACGTGTGTATTTAGCTCTGATATAACATCTTAGGTAAAAGTCGTTCTTAGACTTAAAGAACATGGCTTTACTAAAACCCCCTCTCACATATATACATGGTCTATTTTCACTTTGACGTCGAAAGTTGATATATATTTCTGTCTTACATGGTCAATTTTCAAATGATTATATACATGAAATAGAAAATTGAGGAAAACATAGATAGTGTGAAATGAAAATCGTGGCATATAGGTCTAAAGGACGTAGCCATCAACCACAGTAAACGAGTCGTTGATTTTCTAGGCACCACTTATACGTTCAGTCGTTTGCCATTGTTTTCTGAACGGTGGGGGTCTATTTTTACCTTTTGTAAAATCCCACGGAAACGAATTTGCTTCCAAACTTTCACACCGTGGGGTTTAAACTAGGTACGCTAGGGTTCGTGATCGAGCTCACTACCACTTGAGCTACATACGCTCACCAGCTATAGACGCTCAGACGCTATAGGTAGTGTAAGATGGGCATAAGATAAATTAAAATGCAGAATTCAAATTTTTAATGATTATTCAATCGCAAAATCATGAAAAATCTCCTCAAATGCTTCTGAACCCACCATCGCCCCCTCCTCCCTCCCTCCCTCCCTGGATGGCTTCATCACCCACAAGGAGGGGGCGGTACGGCTAACTTTGTGTTAGACGAATAAAATGTTTTTCCTGTCTAAAATTTCATCTGAAAATGGCTATTAAATAATGCAATGTTCAGAGAACGACTCCCCATGGGGTCAAGCACTACAAGACACTGCCCTTATATTTAAGTCATGCTACCACTTATACATTATTGAAACACTAAATATACTCAGGTCAGACATCAGAAAAAACCAAACTGTACCGTACTGCGGAGAACATGCTCTATACCACAGTGACGAATATAAGCACTATGTCTACTAATTCTGCTAATCACTGGCAGAAATCAAATAGGAAGAAATCAAAGAGACGTTATATCAATAACAAAAACACAATCGACTCTAAAATCTATGTTGTAGTCAACATCAACAACAAAGTGGCGTCTGTGCCTTAGGGGATAGTCATCATCATCATCATCACCTTTCAACTCCCAACGGAGCACAGGTCTTCAACAAACTTCTTCCATCTCTTCCTCTCTTTCCATCCCTTCCAATTCTTTCCATGTTTTGCCTATCCTCTTTATATCCGCCTCCAGCTCTCTTCTCCAGGTCTGCCTAGGCCTTCCCTACTCCTCTTTCCCTGCGGGTTCCAAAACAATCTCTGGCTTGCGATGCTTCCGGTCGGTCTTCTCAATGTATGTCCTATCCATCGCCAGCGTCTCTTCCTGAGCTCTCTCTCCACTGGTATCTGCTTTGTTCTCTCCTGAGTTCCTCGTTTGTAATCTTATCATACCATCTCAATCCTTCTATCCTACGTAAACATCCATTTACGAAGGTCTGCAGTTTTCTGATAGTTTCCTTGTGGTCTTCCATGTTTCCGAGCCATAGAACAGCACTGACTTCACATTTGACTGGAAAATTCTCAGTTTTGTGTTTGTTTTGATCTCCTTGCCTTCCATATCTTACTCAATGCAATAAAGTTCCCTCTTGCTTTTTGTATTCTTATCTTAACATCTTTGTTTGTTCCTCCTTCTGTGTCTATGTTGCTTCCAAGGTATGTGTATGATTCTACATCCTGCAGTGATGTTTCCTCCAGCATAATCTGGTTTACATTTGCAGCATTTATTCGCATGACCTTGGTCTTCCCCTGTGTATTTTCAAACCTAGCTGCTGAGACTTATTATTTAGGGTATTCATTTTGTCTTTAATCTGTGCGTGGTTGTGAGACAGCAAAGCCAGATCGTCTGCAAAATCCAGGTCCTCAAGTTGTTTCACAAGTGTCCATTGTATTCCCCTCTGTTATCCGTTGTTGATTTCATGATCCAATCTATGGCAGCAAGAACAGGAATGGTGATAACAAGCATCCTGCCTCACCCTGTTCTTATCTCAAAGGATTCCGTCAGTTGGCCCTCGTGTATGACTCTGCATTTCATTCCTTCATACGTTTTCTTTATTAGGTTTGCAATCTTGGGTGGAACTCCATAGTGTATTAATAGTTTCCACAATGATTTCCTATCCAGACTATCAAACGCCTTTTCATAATCCACAAAACCTATGTATAGTGGTGAGTTCCACTCCAAGCTTTGCTCCACTATAATGCGCAGTGTAGCTATCTGGTCTGTGCAGGATCTATTCTTACGGAACCCTGCTTGTTCTTCTCTCAGTTGTTTATCTATGGCCTCTTTAAGTCTATCGAGTATAATCCTGTTTAATACTTTGCCTGGCACTGATAGTAGCATTATCCCTCTATAGTTCGTACATTCTTGCATGTCTCCCTTCTTTGGCAGTCTTACCAAGTGACCTTCTTTCCACTCTACTGGTATCTCTTCTCTCTTCCATATCTTCCCTAGTAATTTGTATAGTAGCTCTGTTGAGGTATCCTTATCTGCCCTAATGGCCTCTGCTGGAATGTTGTCAGGCCCTGCTGCTTTCCTATCCTTTAAATTTGTTATGGCCTTCATTATTTCTTCTTTACTTGGTCTTTCACAATTAATTTGTAGCTCCTCTTCAGCTGGCTCTATTTCCGATGGGACCTGCGGTTTTGGCATATTAAGCAGTTCTTCAAAATGTTCTTTCCATCTCTCCATTTGTTCTTTAGTGTTGCTAATTACTTTACCTCTCTTGTCTTTTATAAGGCCACTTGATTGTTTGTATTTTTCCTGTTAACTTCCTTGTGATGTTATACAGGTCCTATCAGCAAACGAACAAACAGGGTGACAATTAAAATGAAACACAAATGGACGACCAATACAAACGTATCTAAGGAAAATCTTTTCCTTAGATACGTTTGTATTTGATCGTCCATTTGTGTTTCATTTTAATTTGCCACTCCTGTTTGTTCGTTTGCTTGATAAAGGCCTTGTTGTTCGAAACGTTGCTGTATTTTGTCATTGTTTTTATAATTTGTAAAACTACAGTACTTTGTAATTACGTGTTTTGCCAATCAAATAGTTTTACTGCAGTTCCATATATATATATACTGAATATACAGGTCCCTCATATTTCCTTTTTCTGCTGCTTCTTCTGCTTCTCCTGCCAACTCCTCTATATATTTTATTTTATCCCTTCTTATGTTTTGTTTAATCTTTTTGTTGGCTTCCCCATATACCTTGTGGGCTTTAGCTTTAGCACCTCTAGTTTTGCATCTGTTTAGATCCGCTTTCCTGCTTTTTCTTTCTTTGATCAGACTAAGGGTATCTGTTGTTATCCAATCTTTGTTTTTCCGCTCCTTATCTCCCAAAACCTCTGAGCATGTATCCTTCCATATATTTTTATCTGTTGCCAATGTTCCTCAATATTCATATCACCTTAGGGATAGTGACTCGTCTATTAACCCCACGTTCTGAGTTCGAATCACGCTGCGAACAATTTGGTTGCAAATTGTTTCGTGTGGATTTTTACAAACGGACGATGACACCACCCGTTCAGAAAGCAATGCCAAACTACTGAAAGTAATAATACCTAGAAAAATCACAAACAGCGTTAAAAAGCTGGGGTTGAATCGCAAAGTCCTGTAAAGGATATGCAATTAACTTTTTAGTCAACATTTAATCCTCATGGGATGGACAATTTTACAGTACATAATTATGTGATTTGGTTTGGCCATGCTGTGCCATGGCTGGATCCCCATGAATTAAGGCAAGTTATGGGGCACGTTGTTCCCTTCTCCTGAAAAATGACTCATTGACAAAACAGTCTGATGAGAATCTGGTATTCTTTATTTCAGCATAGTTAAATATCAACTAAGCAGTGGCGGCTCGTCATTAAGGGCCAGTGGGGCCGGGCCCCACCAAAAATAATGTATACCGTGTATTTATTATTTTATAAATTAAAATATCTTCTTCTTCTTCTTCTTTTGTTGTCACACTGCTACCGGGTTTTTGCCCAGCGTTAAGGTTTTCTGTTTTTGTCTTGCGCTGTTCTGGTGGCTTGTGTGATTGTTATCTTTGCTCTTTCACAGGACTCTGCTACGCCATATAACCATCTTTTCCGTGGTCTTCCTCTTGCCTCCTTTCCCGATATAGAAAACTCTGTATACTGTGGAGTTTGGATGCATTCTTATTAAGTGACAAAACCTCTTCATTCTTTGTTTCTTTATGTAATTCAAGCACGGTTAAAATATAGCAACCAAAAACCATGATTTATGTGGAAAAAAATGTCTTGCCCCACCAGAAAAAATGACCACGAGCCGCCACTGCAACTAAGTATTTGTTTATTCATTCTCCGCAGCCCCATCCTTTCGGATATAAATTTCCGTGCACGCCCATGGCTGTGCAGCAATTGCAAATAATAACAATAATCATTAACAGTGTATATCTCAGTCAAGCGATGGAGCACAGCCAACTTTAGATAATTTTGATAAGTTTATAGTTGGCTCTGGATGAAGTGACAAGTCGTAAAGCAATTGATAGTATGGTTGTCTGGTTATCCTGAACGTGATTAGTAAGTCGCGACGGGCAGAGGATTCTGGTGGTGACGTGTATTCTACGTTCACGTCCCGACCGTAGAAACTTGGAGTCGGAGATGGTGTCAGAGTTGAATTGATTCCGCCTTTTTGTTACCGGGATCCACAAGTGGAGCAAAGAATAGTAACACTGTTCACAAAGTAACACAAAGCATGTCGTAAGAGGCGACTGAGGTAGGAGCCTAGGAAGCTGCCTTTGTAAATAAAAGAGTTGCAGAATTCGGATGTGTTGGTCTACTTGTAGTCGCATAACTGACACAAAGTACTATTGTTCTTATGCTCAGATCACATACATCTCACAAAGAGTAGATTAACAAGTCATCGATCTGGAACGTTCAGAGAAGAAGAAGATAGGGAAAACAATGAGGACAGAAAAAAAAACTGCAATCAACAATATAGAACAGATATTAATATGAAAACATAATAATCATCAGCATCAAATAGCTTCTCTCTCTCTCTCTCATAGTCCTGCCTCTGCAGCCGTCATGCTCAAACCAACAGTTATATCTTGAATCCATCTTCTCCGTGAATCATCTTGAGAACATAATATGATCTGTTATTGCAAAATGAAAATCGTGGCATATCATTTACAGGACTTAGTCATCAACCACAGTAAACTAGTCGTTGATTGTCTAGGCACCACTTATACGTTCAGTAGGTTGCCATTGCTTTCTGAATGATGTCTATTTTTACCTTTGTTAAAAATCCCACGGAAACGAATTTGCTACCAAACTTGCCCACCGTGGGATTTGAACCAGGTACGCTTGGGTTTGTGATCAAGCTCACTACCACCTGAGCTACAGACGCTCGATCTGTTATTATGAAGAAGAATTCTCATTCATTAATCCCTGACTCGTTTCTTCTTTCTCTCCGTTTCCTCCTTTTTTTCCCTCTCGACCTTCAAACGAACACTAACAAAACATCCCATTTTTGTGTGTATCTTAATCTTGTATCTGTAATCATATATCCAGTGGCGGCTCGTCATTAAGGGCCAGTGGGGCCAGACCACACCAACAATAATGTATAACGTGTATTTATTATTTTTTGAATAAAAAAATAATAGCAACCAAAAACCATGATTTATCCGGAAAAAATGTCTAGCCCCACCAACAAAAATTATCACGAGCCGCCACTTCATATATCCCAATATTTTCCTAATATCTTCTATTCATATTTCGCTACGGCATAATCTGATTGATTTTGTTTTCTACAAATCTTTTCTTCCAGATACCAGATCGACGTTCTACACAATTATATGATCGATTTCAAAACTAACAAATGGAATATATTTCTCAATATTATTGTCTGTTCTGACATCATCGTATGAGGAAACTCCTGCAGTGTGTTACCACACACAGAGAAATAAACATTCTTGTTTGACATTGGAGAAAAGAAAACAGACTCTGTTACTTTTATAGAAGCAGAACTTCCAAGGTAAATATAATAATGCTAAGTATACATATATATATTCCACTAGTATCTTTATACGTTGCACAGGACCTGCAAGTAAATTCTCCATTTCGCTCTGTCCTGTGCAACTCGTTGAATCACTTGTATGGAATAAAATATTTCTCGCCTTTATAAGCAACGTTCGTTTCAGGGATTCCCTAGTGCGTTCTTCTTCTCTTAAAATCTTTGTTTACCACTTCAATGATATATATATATATATCATCATCATCATCAAGATGTGTACACTTTATAGGACGTTGCTCTCTTTGCAGCACATCTGAAATTAACTCTGTCTCTAGCCAGTTCACCCACTTCGTCGATGATCATATTCATGGTTTCTTTAATATTTTTAGCCAATCGTCTTCTTGGTCTGCCTCTGCGTCCTGGGACCCTGACTTCTAATATTGTTCTTTCCAAGCCATCGTGACGCTGTGGCTGAGTGGTTACGCCCTTTGACTTGCGAGTCGAAGGTCGTGGGTTCGAATCCCGGCCTTCTGTTCACGAGTGCAGTTTTTCCAGAGACCTCTAGGATTGTTGTCGGAGCTACGGAGTTCTTGCTTTGTGCAATACTCTCGGCAGGTGGCGTGCCATTTCTGCGGAGAGGACCGAGCCATATGGGGCATAACCCGGTGCAGTGAAGTCAATCCTTCGGCTTTAAAAGCCCCTTTAAATGTGACCAAAGTATCTAATTTGTCTGCATAGTATGTTGTTTATCAGTCAATTCTCTTTAACATTTAGTTCTTTCAGGACATCAGTGTTCTTTCATTTTTCTGTTCATGTATTCGAGGATCTTTCTGTAGCATTTCGTTTCGAAGTACTGGATTTTCGTTCTTGTTTTTGTGTAATGGTCCATGATTCACAACCATAGGTAGCCACTAGGAAAATGCATGTTCTCAATATTTTTAATTTTAATATTTTACTGGTGCTTTGCCACATGTTCTTCATTGTGTTTAATTTCTTGATGAGACAAGAGAACAAGAGTAAGACATATATATATATATATATATATATGTCTTCCTGTTGCTTTCTTGCTTTTCTAATGGTTTTTCAATTGGAGCACCGTGTCCTACAGAAAGTTAAGTTAATTGTATATTCTTTATAGGACTTTGTGAATCAACCCCAGCTTTTTAACGCTGTTTGTGATTTTCTAGGCATTATTACGTTCATAATTTGCCATTGCTTTCTGAACGGTGGTGCCAACGTCCTTTGTAAAATCCACGCGAAAAATGTGCACCCAAACGGTCTGCGGCGAGATTCGAACTCAGAACATTGGGGTTAATAGACCGAGTCAGTATCCCTTAATCCACAGACGCCACCACTGTGTCCTATAATGTAACTAAAATATCTTATTTACTAATCTCTGCTTCCATTGGCAGATTTCTACGTTGAAATACGTGTTCTTTAATTTCTTGGATTCTCCAAAAGGAGTTAATTCTTATTTTCATTTGCATTTTCTACACGATCTGCTATAACCTCTCTTCTTCTTCTTCTTTGCATTCCTTCTTTACGACCAATTTTAATCACCCTTTGTGATAGGTTTGATCTTTGCCAAGAACGTGTATACATTGCACATTGATTTGGTAGGTCCCTAAACGCAAGACTTCTATACGTTTAGGACATGTGCATCCGATTTCAGCCAAACATCCTTAATCGCCTCTTACGACATGCGTGGCAGGTAACAGTGGTTCTTTTCTAAACATCCCAAATTTGGGCTCCGGTAACCACTCGGGCGTAAAATAACCAAAACAAAGTTCGTTCTTATCTTGAAAGAGGCGATACTCGGATTAAAGAAGCTAATTCCCTACATAAGAAACCTACCATTTTTTTATGTCCTGACATTCGTCCAGTTCTTCTATACATTTACATTTCACAAGCATTATTTACTTTCTCTATTTAGCAGAATTGGGATTTACCTAACATTCTAATTTTGTGATTTATCCTACGGATATCTTCGTGTATCATCATCATCATCAAATAGCTTGTCCTGAGAAGTACTGTTGCCACCCCAACAGTCCGCCGGAATTTCTCTCTCTCATAGGCCAGATATCCTGCTTCTACAGCCATCATCACGTTCAAACCATCAGTTACATCCTGAATCCATCTTCTCCGTAGTCTTCCTTTTCTTCTCTTTACCGGTATGCCTCCTTCCATGATGGTCTTATTCAGCCCTTCATGTCTTTTATATGTCCAAAATATCTCAATTTTCTCTTTCTTATTTGTAGCATCAGCCAGTTTTCTTTGATTTTATGTTCCTTCTCCATAGATCTATTTATTCTCTTCTCTTTGTGATTAAAGTCACTATTTCCTGTGTAGGTTTACTGGCGGAAAATTACACAAATAGACACCATCGTCCTCTTTTCCACACCAAAAAAAAAAATAAAAAATCAATTGACATAAACAGAAGCAATTTATGTGTCAATGATCAACAAATAAACAGATACAGGTATTAAGAGCTTCCGAAAAAACAAATAGACAAACACGGGACTCGAACCACTTACCCTAGTCCTTACGACACCAATCGCCTAGCCTAGCAATACGAGCGTCCTTACGTACACAACCAATGAGCCATTCTTAAAAAATGACTCACGGGGAGTGTCTTTCTCAGACGCTTGTTATTACCAGACACAGAAACAATCAGGTAGGGTTCGTTGTCAAGCGCTGCTTGCCGTCAAGCGACACTGTGTCTAGCGACTTCGTAAACAATAGACAAGATAAGTAGTTTAAGTATCAAATAACCATGTTATATTTTAATCAGAAAATAATTGATTGGATTGACAGAAATGTGCTATGTAATAACTCCGTTTTAGCATAAATATACGCAGTGGCGGCTCGTGATTGTTTTTGTTGGTGAGGCCAGACACATATTTTCGGGAAAATCATGGTTTTGGGTTAGGTTGTATTTTAATTTATTAAATAATAAATGCATGTTACGCATTAATTTTGGTGGGGCCCGGCCCCTCTGGTCCTTAATGACGAGCCGCCACTGAATATATATAATACAAAATGGAACAAACAAGTTAACGAAATCAACATATTATATCAAGTTAAATGTAGTATAGCTAGACAAGATTACTATACTGGAAGCCAAAGAAGAATAGCAAACATACAAAGTATGGGGTAATTAGTTGCAAGACGCCGAGAGACATACTGAGAAGGAGATCAGAATACTTATGAACTAATTGGTTTGATGTGAAGGAATGATGTTCCGAAAATTAAACTAAATTAAACGTATTATTAATGTAAGAAGTCACCTTAAGTCCAATATCCAAAGTCATTTTGGCACTGTCCAGTGTGGCGTCGGCGTTGCAACACGTGTGCTTATGTGATACAGACGTGTATTGCATCTTTTCCTTTAGCCACGTTTGTTACTGAAGATGGTTTCACATGCGAGTCCCGTAATCTTATCTATGACATTATCTGTAAGCGGTGTAACAAGGCTTATATCTGCGAGACTGGCTCAGTGACTGATTCGACAAACACTTGCGCGACATACGCCAATGCTCTGTGATCCCTGTAATCACCCATTTTAATGATACTGGCCATTTAGGAGATCACAATGTCCAGATAAAGCCATCTGATCATGTTCCTCGGATGATCAGTTTTACTACATTCTCATATATATTTTGAGTACTTTGTGATTACGTGTTTCGCCAATCAAATAGTTTTACTGCAGTCTCATATATATTGTGAACTTAACGGCGATTCAAACAAATTATAAATATTGTTAATTTTTTTCAATCTATATTCTAAATTATTTGTAAATCTGATTATTCAGTGTCCAACAGCTAGCACATGCAGCTGTTTGTGAAAGATACAGTTTAGTGAAGCACTTTTTAAAAGAGCTAGCTGGACTTTCTCTTAAAAACGCTCGTCTGTAGAGATAGTCAATGTATGCCGTAAGAAATAAGGGTTGGTGGTTCGAATCGTCTGTTTTGTAATTTTTTTTTTTTCCAATAATCCCCTAATATTTATTAAACTGTCTATTTATTGCTTCGATATATTTTCTTCGGTGTCTCCCCCGGGGTTCTTTTAACTAATTATTCTCTTCTTTCATGGCATATTTCACGTAAAACGGTACGAGATAATTATAATATAAAAACAAAATATTTGCAAAAGTCATTTAGTTCCTGATATTTGCAATACCCAGATAAATTGGCTGAAAGTAAACAGAGATTGCAGGAGTTATTGAAACAAGAATAGAATAGTAGGGGCGAATATTGTTTGAAAATTTATATTGAGAAAACAAGAAAACATGATATTAAATATTAATGTGTAAAGCTAACATTGAATAGAATAATAAGTGGGGGAAAACACTTGCAAAATTTTGTTATATCATGGGCATACAATAACGGGCGATGGAATATCGTCGTAAGAAATAACCAGTCGTGTGTCGTCGGGGCTTGCAAAGGGAAAAAAAGAATAGTAACATTGCGACGTACAAGGCATGTCGTAAGAGACGGTTAAGGTAAGCTACTCTAGTAAATAAAAAGGGTTGCAGAAAACGGATTTGCTTGCCTACTTGTAGGAGCATAATTGGCACAACTTAAAATCGAACTTAGGCTCAGATCTCATACAAATCACAAGTGGTCGATATGGAACGTTCGAAGAAGAAGAAGAAGAAGAAGAAGAAGAAGACGACAGGGAAAACAATAAGGACAGAAAAAATTACAATCAACAATATAGTAAAGTAAAAAAAGTAAAGGAACCCTTTCATACCTCGTGGTATATAGGTCAATACAGTGTTAGGCCTGTATTTTCATTGACCGTCGGCACACGATGGGTGATGTGGTCAGCATCAAGCCATCCGCCTTTACTTTCCCAGAGCATGTCTGGTACCCAGTTGAGGCTGGGTCGACCTGAGAGCCGTCGCGGTCGGGAAAATTCCACTCGCATTGCGCGAGCTAAACCTAGACCACCAGCGTTACGAAGCGAGTTCACTAACAACTACGCTACAGCGGCTCACAATCAACAATTTAGAACAAATATTAATATGAAGACAAAAATGTGTATAATAAAATAGCAATGATTGTCTCCAAGCTATATATATATATTGTTTTATTCGTTCGTCCGATATGATATCAGCCGTAGTCATGGTGTAGAAATCGTGCGCTGGCTGATTTTTGCGTAAAGACACATGACAGATTCAGATCAAAAGTAAAGAGCAGAAAATGGCAAGCCAAAACTGCCTTCCAGAAAATGAGAAGCTTTATATGCAACAAGTTACTGTCATTTGAGTTCAGAATGATATTCACTGTTACACATAGTCAATACTGACCTACAGAAGCGAGTCATTGATAGTAAACAAACAGAATGAAAAATCTCTAGGAGGCCATAAAGATTTTGTTTTACAGAAGAATGATGAGAATCCCATGAACTGCATGCCTCTCGGAGGGGGGTTCTTAACCACTTCGCCATAGAGGCCTCATAGATGGACAAAGACAGATATTACTAACGTTATAATGAAAACGAAGTGTTGAAAATAAATTGTGTAGGGCATTCGATAAAGAACTAGTCATTACTGTTATAACAGTCTGTAGTACCTCGTTTTAGGACTGTGTAGATAGATGAGGCGAGAGCATGAGGAATGTAATGTCCCCATGGCTAGTGCAGTCGCCGCTAAGCTGTTCAGGTTAGGATTTTCTTTTAACCCACATCAGAAAAATCCTTGACCGTACTGTGGATTGAACACGGGTCTCCTGCGCGGGAGCTACGCTGTAATTTATTCGACGAGACGCTCGAAATGGTACCTAATCAATAAATGAACCAATTAATTTGTTGCCCAATAATGTTTGATAAAATATAAGCGTAGCGACTAGCTAACACTGAAGAACTGATTAGAATCGAGATCAACTCCAAAATTCAACAAGAGGTTTCAAACCTGGTACCCCTCTTACATGAAACAAGGGCTCTAATAACTGCTCTAGTGCTGTTCTCAAGACGTGTGCTTAGAAAAAAAAATTTGGAACAACTGTTATTAACATGTAAGTACTCTTAGTATAGAATAATATACGCAGCTTGTTTTGTCTGAAGTTGAGAATTGACGTTCAGTGACAGAAGTGTTTAACTTTCAGATTTTACGACATAACGACCCGTAATCAACAAACAGCACTCGACAAAACATCATATACAGTGGCAGCTCGTCATTAAGGGCTAGAGGGCCGGGCCCACCAAAAGTAATTTGTAACGTGTATTTATTATTTAATAAATTAAAATATAACATAACCCAAAGCCATGATTTTTCCGAAAATTTGTGTCTGGCCCCACCAAAAAAAACGATCACGAGCCGCCACTGATCATATATTATATCGCAAAATAACTTACAACATTATAACTGTTACATGCCACTGGCACTCAAAGAAACTTGAACGCTTTATTTAAACTCCCACATGATGTTGGTTTTATCTGGGGCTAAGACTGGAGCCACTGTTACCCACGATTGACGTCAAAAATTATTAAAGAGGTAGATCGTGGGGTGTGCGATCAAACACTGTAAAAATTCATAATTGGCAGAACTAGCCTGTGCCATTGTGAAAAGGCGGACATGACGGCAGAGCACATACTGTAAGACTGCCAGCTGTTAGTAGCCCTGAGAATAGAAACTTGGCCCGATAACACAGAGCTTCCCGAGAAGCTGTACGGAGGGACGGAGGATCTAAAAGCAACAGTAAAATTCATTATAAAATTTGGTTCATCAGTCTAGGCGGGGATCGCAAGAGAGAGAGAGAGAGAAATACTGTAAAAAAATAGTTTCAGAAACAGAAATAACCAAAACTGTTCGTAAAGAACCAGGGTCCACATATGTAGGAGATGGGAGAACTAATAAATATAGTGTGAAAAACTACAGGAGTATCCAGCATCTTGTTTCTTGGCATATGTCAACATAAACGCCCTAAGACCACTGATGCAGTGAGTACTGAAGAGACATCAAATAAAAGGGAGACCTATTGCACGTGGATTTAAGAAAGAGAGGACGACCTAAGAAGACCCTGAAACGAACTTTGCTGAGAGAGGCAAGAAATATCGGTCTCAGTTCAACAGAGGAGATTGAGCGAGTTGCCCAGCATAGAGCGGTGTGGATAAATTGCTAGCAGGTCCTATTTAACGTATAACGGTAGAAGAGGCATTATTATTGGGCTTCATGGATACGAACTTTTGAAACAGAGTTCAAAGACATGCACAAGACTAGATATGAGCTGATATCAAAGCTGAAAATACGATCCTGAAGAGGAAATTCTGTGGTTGAGGGCCAGCTTGATCAAATTTATCGGTGTGCGCAAGGTAAGTCGTTGAAAAACAGGAGACCCTGATCCTTTACTTGGGCATCTAAATTACAAGCACCTCTGAAATCGAAGTAAGGATCGTATGCATGACGATGATATGTGATAAAAGAGCAAATCAACACGTAAAACTAGAAGCGTCATATTAGCGGCATCACGACGTCTAAATGCATAACAGGCGAACGAAAGAGGGAGAAAAAGAGAGATGTAGAGTTGTTCGGTAATTTGTTGTGTTAGTTATTAACTTATTTTTAAAACTTTTACACATTAAACAAAATTAATTGCCATAATTTTTTTTCAAACAATTGACAGTATAAAAGATTCAACAAAATTAACTTGTAATTTAACAATTCTACACATTATTTCTTCTTCTTCTTCTTCAAACGCTCCATATCGACCACTTGTTAACCATTCGTGTGATCTGTATGTGATCTGAACCTCAAGAGCAACTGTACGTTGTGCCAGTTATGCGCGCTACATGTAGGCAAGCCCATCCGATTTCTGCAACACTTTTTAATCACTAGTTCCTAGATCCTAAATCAGTCACCGCTTACGACATGCATTGTAGGTCGCAGTGGTACTATTCTTTGCTTCGGTTGCGGGCCCCGGCACTACACAGGCACACTATGATCTAAATATCTAAAGAAAAAGGATTGACGTTATTGCTTTGGACGACTACATATAGCTCAGTCCTATTCGCAAAATGGCACGCCGAGACTATTGCCCCAGTCAAAAACTCCGTAACTCCACCAACTCTGGAATAAAAATGTCGGCACCACACGGGTGCTATACATTATAAAATCTAACATTTTTAAAAATACGCTGATCTAATTTCATGGTACATAATTCTCTGAAAAAAATGTGTAATACACATAAGAATTTAAACAATGGACGATGTGCAGCACTAAAAGCATATTGTTGTTTTTTTTCCAGATTTGTACTTCAAAGATTTGCATCAGTAGAGAATACATTAAAAGAAAAAATGTGGCTGTACTAAGAATTATAAGCGGAGTAATCGAGGTTCACTGGAGCAAAACGCCACACGCTCAGAAAACTTGGCGCTGCCGTGTTTCTGCTTGCATATACATACAGACACTGCTCACACCCGAGAGAAAGCTGACGTGGGTTTTTTTTGTGTGCGGTCTGCAGTAGAAATATCGATACGTCGTTAATAACTAGTTCTTGATGGTGATCAAGCATCGATTGGCAAGTTAGAAGGTGTGATACCTACATTGTCCAGAAATTATGCCAATCATATTCACGGACTACTTGATAATAGGAGGAACAATAGACAAGACGATATTTAATGTTGGAGTAACCAGGATTGTATTAAAGGCAAGTGGTTAATATGTGTTGCTTATTGTTTCAAATTTAATTGTTCGTGTTGCGATAGTGTAGCCTTTCCACTGCATAATTGTTTTTGGCGAAACACATAAAACAAAGTACTGTAATTTTGCAAAATACAAAAACATCAACAATACATAGTAAATTTTGATCAAAAAGCCTTTATCAAGCAAAGGATAATGTTGTTTTATAAAATATATATTTAAAAACAATATCTTTGAATGTATTTATATTACAATGTATACTGTCCGAGCAAGTGCACTTGCTTCGCGTCATCTTAAATAATACTACGATCTCGCATATCGTCTCTGAAGAGCGAATGAGTTAATTACATTATGTGGTAACAAGGAATATAATTTTTCTTCTGTCACCTATGAACTTAGGAGATTTCATGGCGACTTTTATGGCGCATGTGACTGCTTAATTAAATACTTGCTTTTCATAGTATGAGTTTCCCTCCCCATTCACACCAGTTTTACTATAGCTTCAAAGGTACTCATAATTGAAATTCTCAATTACAGGATGCGGATTTTCTGTGGTCTAACTTCATACAGGTTTTCCTTCTTTTCTTCCACCATTTACTTCTTTATAGGTGTTGGCTGTTGGGGGACCTAGTGATCGTGTGTGTGCTTGTCTTAAGTCACTTTGTTGCCCACCTTCCCAGCGTTTGCACGTTGGACGTCGGGTGATAAGCCCCCTGTGAGTGTAGTTAAATTCCGCGGGCTGGGAGAAAAGTCACATGTTCTACAGATTTACGGTGTTCGTGGCACCGAATCGAAGGGTTACGATGTCCATGGCACGAGTCGAAGAGCTGAAAGCTCAAGTGCTTCTGGATCGAAAAAGGCAATTTGTAAGCTGATATTCATTTCGTAAGGCTGCTGTTGATGTCGCTCCATCTTCTGCATGGTCTTCCTTTTGTATTATACTCATTATACTTTTTCTGTGTTACTCTTCTGTGGTAGGCGATACGATGGCATTCTTGGCAGGTGTCCAAACCATTGTATCTGGTTTTTTTTAATGAATTGCATGACTGGTTTCACATCCAGTCTTCTTCTGATTTCTTCATTTCTTATTTTGTCTCTTATTGTCACACCTGCAGCTCTTCTAAGACACCTCCTCTCTGTCGTTATGACTGTCCGCTCATTGGCTACTGTTATTGGCCATGTTTGACACTGGAACATAGTGTTGGCCGAAAAATCGTTCTTATGAAATTTGCTTTAGTATATAGCGGTATCTCTTTATGTGACAACAGTGGTGTTAACTGTCCCAGTACTTGGTTAGCTTTTATGCAACGATTACTGATTTCGTTATTGATACTTCCATCTGCTGTGAAAATTACTCCTAAGTATTTGGCCTCACTTGTTTGTTTTATGTCTACGTTGTGGAGTTTTATTGTAAGGTTTTCTGGTTGTCTACTTATTGCCATTGTTTCTGTCTTTATTATATTTATTTTCATGTTGTACTCCTCACCCTTGATGTTAACTAAGCTCAAATGGTTCTGGAGAGATTCAATCAGTGCTTGGTCATCTGCAAATAAAAGTTCTGAAATATTATTTTTTTATTTCTGCTTCTCTACTTATGTCGTCCATGTATGTTATAAACAGCAGTGGGGAGAGCACACATCCCTGTCTAACTCATGAGTTTGAAGCTGGCCTAAAATTACAGAATGTTAACTGCCCGTTGCCACTAATGCTGCGTATTATCAACCTTAGTTATTTACGACCCAGCGAAATGATACGAGAGTTATCACTTTAGTCTCGATTCGAAAACTGCAAATACAAAATAAACACACATTATTTCTTCTTCGAGTGCTCCATATCTACCACTTGTTAACCCCTCTGTGTGATTTGTATGTGATCTGAGCATAAGAGCGATCTTACGTTATTCCAGCTATGCGCCTACAAGTACGCCACCAAATCCGATTTCTGCTATGCATTTTATTTACTAGGGCATCTTCTCTAGGCACCTACATCAGTCGCCTCTTACGACATTCCTTGTAGGTCGCAGTGGTACTATTCTGTGCTTCCCTTGTGGGCCCCGGCAGCTCACGTTCGAAACATACATTACAAAAAAGTAATATTCACTTCAAATATTTAACTACCAATTAGTACTTTCTTTTTACTAATCTGTTATGTTATCAATTCAAATAAAGTTGTTGCTTCGAAGCGTCCCTAACTTTCAAAAGTTTCTATTATTTTGTTGTTTATTTTATACACAGAAATTATTTTGACCACAACAAAATGTATAAACGATATAAGTTATTGTTACAAAGTACAAACCAAGACACAGCGACGTTTCCATCAAAATGTCTTTATCAAGCAAAAAGTATATAATTGCGGAACAGGATGGTAATATACACTGGACATCATATACACAGTCAAACGAAAAAGTTTGGTGCAGTGACGGCTCGTCATTAGGAACCAGTGGGGCCAGGCACTCCAATAATAATGTGTAACATGTATATATTATTTTATCTATTGAAATATAACCTAACCCAAAACCATGATTTTTTCGAAAATATGTGTCTGACCCAACCAACAAAATGATTACGAGCCGCCACTGGTCTGGTGTATAGGACAATACGAGCCGCCACTGGTCTGGTGTATAGGACAATACGAGCCGCCACTGGTCTGGTGTATAGGACAATCGCATGTTTTCCAACTTTCTTTAATCCTTTGATTTACACAGGTATTTTTTCTTTAAAACGTCGCTGTAAATTGTTTTTGTATTTTGTAAAATCTATCTTTCCTTGTTATTTTACGAGTTTCTCGGTGCAGTTTTTCTGCAGTCAACCTTTGTATTGTTTCAAATGTTCTTAAAGATAGGTATCATTTTCTCTTGTTTATTTTCAACTTTTACCATTTTTAAACATCTCATGTTTGTTGTCCGTTTGTTGTCCGTTTGTTGTCCGTTTGTTGTCCGTTTGTTGTCTTGAGTCGTTTGTTGTCCGGGTTTGTTATGTCCGTTTGCTGTCCGTTTGTTGTCCGTTTGTTGTCCGTTTGCTGTCCGTTTGTTGTCCGTTTGTTGTCCGTTTGTTGTTCGTTTGATGCATATTATAATACGAAGTCGTTATCATCATATATTGTTTTTAACACATTGTAACAACTGGTAAAATCGAGGGTAGACGAGACAGAGGAAGACAGTACGGAACAATTTTGGATAGCCTGACTTCATGGCACGGTAGAGCGTCAACATCTGAATTGATAGCAAACACCAAAGATAGAGATTTGTGGAGATCCATGATCGCCTACGCCAGCCGGCACGGCACCTGATGATGATGATCTATAAAATGAACTCTTTTTGTACGGCGCAGTATATATGGTAATATGGTGCTACTCCCGTATTTGTATTGACCGTCGGCACACGATGAGTGATATGGTCAACATCACAACGCCCACCGTATTTCCCAGTGCTTTTCCTGGTATTCAATTGAGGCTTGGTCGACCTGAGAGCCGTTACGTTGGGAAAAATTCCTCGTTTTTGTGCGGAATTGAAGCCGCACCACTAACCTAAGAAACGAATTCAGTAACAACTACGCTACTGCGGCTCTAATGTGTCGTATCTGTTGATGTAATCGATCATAAATTTCTCCACATACCTATAACCAGTGGTGGCTCGTCATTAAGGGCCAGTGGGGACGGGCCCCACCAAAAATAATGTATAAAGTGTATTTATTATTTTATAAATTAAAATATAGCAACCCAAAACCATGATTTATCTGGGGAAAAAATGTCTGGCCCCACCAACAAAAATGATCACGAGCCGCCACTGCGTATAACCCAAATCTAATAATAAAAACAGACCAATAACCCGATATAGTTGCAGGGGTTTCACGGATGCAACATCTGCACGAACTGTGTGTTTTGTCTTTTCGAGCAGATCGTTTTCTCTGCCATTCAGCAGCAGAACGAATCTCCGGTATGCGAATTCTTCTTGCGTTGTTGCAACTCCACATGTGACAATCTTGAGAGAAAGATTCACAGCACGAAGTGTCTACATAGAAACTTGTTAGAAACACTTTAAGAGTGTCTATAAAGTGTTTTTTTCTGTCAACCAACCGGTCATTTGCTCCATCAAGCTCGAAATACATCACCAGTTTTAGGATGCGTTTATCAGACAGCGGCGCAACATGACCGCCCATCTCATCTGAGCTTTCTGCAAAATCTTGTTGACGCTTGGAGCCTTAGCTCGGGAACATAGACCCGCCTGCCCATCCTGTTCGTAGCGGGTTGGACTACGGGTGACAAGCTCCTTGTGAGTGCGGGTTCACTTCCGCGAGCTGACAGAAAAGTAACAGGTTTCCAAGATTTACGGTGTTTGTGGCACGAACCGAAGGGTTACGATGTCCATGGCACCGAGCCGAAGAGTGAAAGCTCAAGTGCTTCTGGATCGAAAAAAGAGAAAAAAGAGATAGGTATCTGGAATTTTGGCGTGCCATTTTATTTATTTTTTAGTCTGAGAAGACAACTTTTGTGGAAGTGATTTAGTTTATTTGCGTGTCTGCTATACACTGTCCATGTCTCACTGGCGTACAACAGCATGGTAAATACTATGATCCAGTAAACTGAACACAATAATAATAACAGTCGAACATCGCCAGAGGTGATGACAACAACCCCAGACGTGTGTTGTTGAGCCACTCAGGTGTATCGAAGGCGACTACACAGGGCCGTGCAGTGCTATAATACAGAGAGGCGGCGTATCAGAGGGCGCCGTAAGGGGGGCGGCATAAGCAGAAGAATCAAAATTACAATTGAAGGTTATGTTAAGAAAAAAACATTTAAGGGGTGGCATTTCGAGGATTTGCATCATACTGAGAAAATATACCGCACGGCCCTGTGACTACAGTCTAACCCTGAACACAATCCCTGTTCATCTTCATCATCAAGTAGTTTGTCTCTTCTAAAACTTGGCTCTGTTGACAGCAGACCTGAAAAAAACTATATTCTGTGAAAGATGCCCGCCGTCAGCAGTAGTCATTCTCAGCTCGTCAGTGACATCCTGCACCCATCGTCGTCTAGGTCTTCCTCTTGTTCTTCCCTCATGCACATTTCCCTCCAGAATTATCTTCTCTAGACACTCATGTCGTTTAATGTGTCCGATATATTTTACTTTCCTTGTTTTCTTATGTTCTTTATTAACCAACTCATCCCATACTACTTTTCCAAAATGGTGCTCGTCCATCACGGGTGATGATAATCACACAATATTCATCCAAGGAAACGTAGTTGCGTTGTGTTTGTCTGTGTGTGCGTAGATGACTAGTGAGCACAGTGCGGGCTTGAAATGTTGTACAGTGTGGGCAAGGGATACTTGCACTTGTGGGGAGTTTTACTGCTTCCTATTTTGATGTTTTTGTTCCATCCGTGCTGTTCTACATTCCTCGCAGGCCGAAGAGCCGTGTAGAAGAAGTGTGCGCCAGGCTGATTTGTCTTGAGCAATATTCTCCCAGTTGTCGACATCTATGCCAAAGGATTTCATCGAGCTCCTGTGTCTTTGAATCGTTTTTTCTGACCACCGTGGAAGCGTTTACCGCTATGCAGCTCACCATAAAACAGTCGTTTGGGTATTCTGCAATCCGCCATTCGAGCCACATGTCCTGTCCATCTTGTCTGGGACTGCATCAAGATTGTATAGATGCTGGGGAGAGCGGTTTTTTTTAGGACCTCTGTGTCCGGGATCATGTTCTGTCATTTGATGTTCATTATCACGAATACCTTCTGATACGTTTCAACTTGGTCGCTGACATAATCCAATAACACCCACAACAAACATCACGGAAGTAAATCTACCTGTAATTAACTAGTGTTAAACTACACATACCATCGATCCCTCCCTCATCATATCCTATAACAAAAGTAATTATTCTCTTGATGCTTGTAGTTTTTGTCCCCCACGACCATGTCATTGTTATTGCTTTATATAATCTTGTTTTGTTTGTCTTTGTTTGTGAGAATTTATTTCACAAGTTATTAGTGTCACTTTTCATTTTACTGTAGGTTTATTGTTTACTGTTATCATTTTGTTGTTGTTTTTGTTATCCGTCAGCACGTTATTACATTGTACAACAATACCTATGACGTAGTACGGCTTTGACAAACAACAATATGCATTGTATATACATTAAGGATCTCTCAATCCAGAGGATATTTTGTTAAAAAAAAAAAAAGATTACAAATGAGGAGTTGAGGAAGAAAATTAATTTAACTTTAGAGAAAGAAGCTAGTGACTAGAAGAACATTTGCGTAGATGACCACAAATAATATATATACTAGAAAAGGTATTTTGTATAGGACTATCCAGTGGCGGCTTGTGATCACTTTTGTTGGTGGGGCCACACAGAGATTTTTGGAAAAATCATGGTTTCAATTAGGTTATAATTTAATGTATAAAATAATAAATACACGTTACACCTTATTTTTGGTGGGGACATACCCCACTGGCCCTTAATGATGAGCCGCCACTGGGACTATCGTATGTAATTTGTCTGGTATCCTTTGTTTGATGAATGTATTTTGGTCGAAACGTTGATATATTTTGTTGTTGTACCTTGTAAGACTACCTTAAACAAACACAAACCTGAGAATCTTTCAATCAAATGTGAAGTTAGCGCGGTTCGTGGCTTGGAAACATGGCGGACAACAAAATAAACCACCGCGAAACTACAGACCTTCATAAATGGATGTTTACTTAGAGGGACTGAGATGGTATGATAAGATTAGGAACGAAGAACTCAGAGAAAAATCTAAGTAGATACCAGATTTGAAAGAGCGAAGGAAGAGACGGCAGGCGATGGATAAGACACAGATTGACAAGAACGACATGATGTTTATGTTTATATGTGTGATGTTTGTAACCGTTTTATTTTCCTTCTTCTTCGTACGCTCCATATCGACCACTTGTTAACCACTCTATGTGATTTGTATGTGATATGAGCCTAAGAGCGAGTGTTCGTTGTGCAAGTTATGCACCTACACTTAGGCCAGCAGATTCGATTCCTGCGCTGCTATTTATTTACTAAAGCAGCGTCCATAGGGTCATAACTTAATCGCCTCTTATGACATGTCTTGTAGGCCGCAGTGGTACTATTCTTTCCTGCCCAGTTTGTGGCCCACAGTAAATTAAACGCATAAGCCAGAGATTGTTGAAGAAGAAGAAGATGCTTCCTTGCGGTCCCTCCACCACACGGGTAGTTGTGTTATTCAAAATATGCATTAAACAAATATTGTGTAAGATGTTTGTGAAATATTAATGCAGAAAAGATTGACACTCTCCAACTATTAAGTGAAAATATCGGATTAGTGGTAGAAATGGTTCTGCGACTACTTAACGTTTGAGAAAATATTTAACAGTCCGTAAAAGGTTGTGTAGTAGACTGGCACCGTCCCACTTAATATAATTGGGTTAAGTTCTTTACGGCCAACCTCAACTTCTCAGTAGAAGATGGACGGTTGAGTAATGAAGTTATACATACGAACGGGCACTTTCGAGGTGTCTGTTTGTTTCCGAGTGACCATAAGAAAGAAAGAGGCTTCTATCTTCTTATTTGTAGAATTGTGGAGATGTTTTCGTTTCACTTGCGATATTGACAAAGTTGTATTGCAGTATTACATGTTAGTTAGTTAGTTCCTTTTGTGCCAAAGACGATAATAGGGGAGAGGTTTTAGATCTCCATGTGATGCAGTTCGTTGCTAGCAGTTGGAGATCTCGTATGGTTTTACATCAGAATAGTTTACTTTCGTGTAGGATTGTTGTTCAATCATATTACATGAGCAAGAATAAGTAAATGATTAAACATGAAAAATGACAACACTTGATGTTTCGACCATAGGTCTTTATCAAGATTACATATACGAACACGGAATACCATTTAAATTAAAACATAAATCTAAAGGGTCATTTGAATTGAACCCGCTTGGATGATTATCGGGGCCCAAAGTAACCAATTTGGGGTGTAAAGAATAGAACCACTGATACCTGCCACGAATGTCGTAAGAGGCGACTAAGGAGGTTTGGCTGAAATCGGATGCCCGTGTTCGCTAGGGAAAGCTAACCCGAAATAAATGCTTTGCAGAAAACGGATGTACCAGGCCGCAAGGCGCACAGTATGGTGCAACAACCCCTCACAACTAGGGATAATGGATTCTATGGTTGCCAATCTGCCTCGAAGATTTAGCCACGCATTAAGAATGGCAGACATAATATCACGAGGGTGGCCAAAACTTACTGCGGGAAAAGGTCGGCACAAACTGGGAAGCAGAAATCATAGAAATTATATCCTACAGAACTGCCCCCAGTATACAGACTTAAGAAGAAAGAGGTGGTCTACTTACACTAGCGTCCAAGACAAACTGTATGACGTGACTGATAATCTGAGGCAGACGGCTGCCTTTATTATAGAATCCGAAATCCAAATCTAGTGAGAATGCAGAAGAAGAAGAATTGAAGCGATCATATGTGATTAATCCTAGATAGTCTCGTGAAGGAATCTTTTCGTTACACGTGGGCCTTGCTGTAGGGAATGGATCCCTGGTGTTGCCGGCGTGGAAATTATGGCACTCATGGATCAGCACTTCTATCCAAAAGATATAATTATTTACGGTGATGGCTCTGTTAGACGCGAAACGAGATCAGCGTGTGATTTATTAGCACGACGAAATGGGAGCACAATCAACGAAAACTGTGGCGTCGTCGAGACAACAACACTGAACATGACTTAGGAAATTACCGCTACCTCCAGGGCTCTCTCGTTGGTGGCTGAACAGCATGTATCCCCTATGATTATCTTATCAGACTCGATGAATATGTTTAATATTGGGAACCTAGACACAGCCAACTCTAGATATCTAGACCAGACAATTGACGGGGAAACATCTGACCTAAAACAGAGCGGAAGGCTGGAATCTATATCTGTATCTGTAGCTCAAGCGGTAGTGAGCTCGATCACGAACCCAAGCGTACCTGGTTCAAACCACGGTGGCAAGTTTGGTAGCAAATTCGTTTCCGTGGGATTTTACGAAAGGTAAAATAGACCTCACCGTTCAGAAAGCAATGGCAAACTACTGAACGTATAAGTGGTGCCTAGAAAATCAACGACTCGTTTACTGTGGTTGATGGCTACGTCCTTTGGGATATGCCACGATTTTCATTTCATGATAGAACATTGCAAGCTTTTTTTTGCAATTTCACTCAATTCTGTGAGTCTATAGTTATTTATTGATGAAAAATATTCATAATATTGCTATTCCTTATTGTTTAACTTAATTTGTTGCATAATATAACTTCGATTTAACATTTTGTGTTGATTTTAAAATTAATTCGTCTATATACATCAATACTGGAATGCGAGGTCACGTGATGTAGTTGTGGTCTGTATAACGAAACGTTTGAGAAAGACACTCCTCAATGAGCCGTTTTTTTGGAATGACTCGCTGGTTGTGTTCGTAAAGACTCTCGTATTGCTAGGCTAGGCGATGGGTGTCGTAAGAAATGAGGGTAAGTGGTTCGAATCCTGTGTTTGTCTTTTGTTTTTTCGGAAGCTCTTAATACCTGTACACTTTTTATTTGTTGATCATGGTCAGATTTCCCACCGAAGGCCCATAAGTTTATAGTTGGCTATGACCTAGACATCTGCTCGCGGAATGTACTAAATATCAATCTAAAAACAAGACAGAAAACATGATAATAACAGGGAAAAAAAATAAGAAAAAAGCTGTATACCTACAATCAGAGGCGGCTCATCTTTAAGGGCCAGTGGGGCCGGGCCCCGCCAAAAATAATATGTAACGTGTATTTATTACTTTATAAATCAAAAAAAAATAGTAAGCCAAATCCATGATTTTTCCAAAAATATGTGTCTGGCCCCACCAGCAAAAATGGTCACGAGCCGCCACTGCCTACAATTAAATAATAATAAAATTAATAAATACAGAAATATGTAACTACCTTAGCAGGAAATTTTAAAAGTTTAAATATAATCAGAGAACAGTTAAAGTATAGAATATGTATAAAGGATAAAGGATATAAGGATATAATGTGTACGTAGTCTTATAATCAGAGACAGTTAAAGTAAAATACTAGATAAATGTACGTAGTCTTATAGAACTGTTAAATCGTATCTCCGCAACCACCAAGTAATAACAATATGAGGAACAACCAAATCGTGGCATATCCTTTACAGGCGTAGCCATTAACAACAGTAAACGAGTCGTCGATTTTCTGGGTACCATTTATAGGTTCAGTAGTTTGTCATTACTTTCTGAACGGTGTGGTCTATTTTTACAGTTCCTAAAAATCCAAGGGAACTAATTTGCTTCCAAACTTGCCCTCCCCTGAGTTTGAACCAGGTACGCTTGGGTTGGGATCGATCTCACTACCGCTTAAGCTACAGAAGCTCACATTTGTCTTATAGCACCAGCAAAAACTCAAGTTTAAAGGGTTTAAAGGGTTTTAAAGCCGAAAGATTGACTTCATTGCACCGGGTTTTACCCCATATGGCTCGGTCCCTCTCTGCAGAAATGGCACGCCACCTGTCGAGAGTATTGCACAAAGCACGAACTCCGTAGCTACAGCAACAATCCTAGGGGTCTCTGGAAAAACTCAAGTTTAGGCCCCTACCAAATAATAACAATGTACAAAGCTCTTGTAAGATCAATTGTTTTATATGGATCAGAAACCTGGAGAACAACAAAACAAGATAACACATTATTAAAGATCATTGAAAACATTTTAATGACAAATCTTTGTCCCTTCCATAATGAAAGCAGTGGAGAATGGAAAATGAGAAACAATAACAATATTTATAATTTGTTTAAATTCCCATTAATTATCACAATCATAGCGGTTAATCAAATAATAGAAACTATAGAGATCACCGCTGTCTCCAGGGCTATGCCATGGTTGGCTGAGCAACAATTATCATATCAGACTCCATGAATATGCTTAACATGATTGAATCTGGTAGTCTGCGTGTGGAATGGGTGGACATTATTTGAAGATCACATCTCAAGTAAATGACTTGGCTGTACACGCCTGGATACTCTGGTGTGCAGGGTAACGAGAGTGCTGACTTTCTTGTAAACAATGCCCTGACTCAAGCGGGCAGAAGTATGGACAGAGCCGATGTCATCAATGTGGTATGCTCTCAATTATGTGACATGGGCAAGTCTCAGACACTGGAACGAGTTCGAGAATTATGTGTTAAGTTTGGGCATGCTAGACAGTGTCGTCTTCGTGGTAGAGAGAGAAGATATAGTAATCAACTTCTCATGGGTACGATGAGCAAATGGACTTTGGGATGGCTGCTGCAGCGGAGAACAGAGCACGAATAGGAATGTCCAATGTGCCATGACGACGATAGCATAACATAACATTACAAATAATAGTTTTAGCACATTTTGAAATAATAAGAAAAAATAGTCAGCATAAAATTGCATATCCTCTTTCTTTTCTTTTGTCGTCACACTGCTACCGGGTTGTTGCCCAGTGTCGTGGTTTTCTAGTCTGTTTTTGTCTTGCGCTGTTCTGGTGGCTTGTGTGATTGTTATCTTTGCTCTTTCACAGGATTCTGCTACGCCATCTAACCATATTTTCCGTGGTCTTCCTCTTGCCTTCTTTCCCGATGTTCTGTTGTAGAAGACTCTGTATACTGTGGAGTTTGATGCATTCTTATTAAGTGGCCAAACCACTTCATTCTTTGTTTCTCTATGTAATTCGAGCACGGTTTTGTGCCAACTTTCTTTCTTATGCTGATGTTAGTGATTCTGTCTTGTCTGGTGTTGTTGGTAACTTGCATATTGCATATACAAAATACAAACATGAGATGAAGAGAGAACGAGGAAGACCAAGAAAATGATGGAGAGATAACTTTGAAGTAGACCAAGAAATACTAGAAGTCATCATTTGGGAAATAAAGATTGATTGAATTGAAGATAAGACCATCCATCATCAATGCACTTCGTTGAGTAACCATGTGTGATCCGATCTCTTACTTACACAGAAAGATAGGACTATCATCATTTCACTTCGTTGAGTAACCATGTGTGATCCGATCTCTTACTTACACAGAAAGATAAGACTATCATCAATGCACTTCGTTGAGTAACCATGTGTGATCCGATCTCTTACTTACACAGAAAGATAAGACTATCATCATTTCACTTCGTTGAGTAACCATGTGTGATCCGATCTCTTACTTACACAGAAAGATATGACTATCATCATTTCACTTCGTTGAGTAACCATGTGTGATCCGATCTCTTACTTACACAGAAAGATAGGACTATCATCATTTCACTTCGTTGAGTAACCATGTGTGATCCGATCTCTTACTTACACAGAAAGATAGGACTATCATCAATGCACTTCGTTGAGTAACCATGTGTGATCCGATCTCTTACTTACACAGAAAGATAGGACTATCATCAATGCACTTCGTTGAGTAACCATGTGTGATCCGATCTCTTACTTACACAGAAAGATAGGACTATCATCAATGCACTTCGTTGAGTAACCATGTGTAATCCGATCTCTTACTTACACAGAAAGATCTCAGCTCAGCACGAACTCTTTCTAGGATCCCCGATATAATTTTGAAGATGGTGAAGATATTTTTGTAGGAATTTTGTTTGCTATCTTTTCCTAATGAATTGTGCCTGTGCAGCGGTTTTCCAGCCTGCTCTTCTCGATGTTGAACTGTCAAGGGTTCTTTTATGTGCTCATATTGAACACGGGACCTACGTTTAATCGTCTGTCTCCGATAGCACTAGGAATTCAATCTCACCTACAATGAGATCAGGGATCTCTGCACAAATATCCATATGGCTCCATGAGGGAGCGAACCTTGTACTTTTGGCATGAGAGGCGAGCACATAATCTCTACGCCACAGAGACCTATAATGAAAGTTCACGATCATCATGTGCCGCGCCGGCTGATGTAGGTGATCATGAAGGTTATATTAAGAATATATATGAATTGAGGCAGGTGGTATCTGTAGCAATGAAGCTCAAATCCTGGAAAACTAAAGAAAAACTAAAATCCTGGAAAACTAAAGAAGAACTCAAATCCTGGAAAACTAAAGAAAAACTCAAGTCCTGGAAAACTAAAGAAAAACTCAAATCCTGTAAAACTAAAGAAAAACTCAAATCCTGGAATACTAAAGAAAAATCAAATCCTGAAAACTAAAGAAAAATCAAATCCTGGAAAACTAAACAAAAACTCAAATCCTGGAAAACTAAAGAAAAACTCATATCCTGGAAAACTAAAGAAAAACTCAAATCCTGGAAAACTAAAGAAAAACTCAAATCCTGGAAAACTAAAGAAAAACTCAAATCCTGGAAAACTAAAGAAAAACTCAAATCCTGGAAAACTAAAGAAAAACTCAAATCCTGGAAAACTAAAGAAAAACTCAAATCCTGTAAAACTAAAGAAAACCAAATCCTGAAAACTAAAGAAAAACTCAAATCCTGGAAAACTAAAGAAAAAATCAAATCCTGGAAAACTAAAGAAAAACTCAAATCCTGGAAAACTAAAGAAAAACTCAAATCCTGGAAAACTAAAGAAAAACTCAAATCCTGGAAAACTAAAGAAAAACTCAAATCCTGGAAAACTAAAGAAGAGAACGAAGAATAGTAAATTAATCTGCCCGAGCGGTTACCGGGGCCCAATTTGGGGTGTAAAGAATAGAGCCACTGTTACCTGCCACGCATGTCATAAGAGGCAGGTAAGGAGGTTTGGCTGAAATCGAATGCATGTGTCCTAAGCGTGTAAAAGTCTATGTGTTTAGGGGCCTACCAAACCAATGTGCAATGTATACACATTCTTGGCAAAGATCAAACATATCACAAATAGTGATTACATTGTTCGTAAAGAACGAACGCAAAGAAGAAGAAGAGAGTAAATTAACAAGACGGAGAACAGCGTCGTTATTATAATGTAGCGGTAAAATAAACAGAGAGATAAATGTAACTACATACCGTATTTCCTAACATAAACTGTCACCATATTTGGATAAACTGTTCTATAACAGCTTTATCTTAAGTGTCTGGTCTGTCTTAAAGGCTTGTTTTAGAATAACGATTTTTCCGGTATTACTGTAACTCTTCCCAGTCTTACATAATCTATAGAGTAGTTAATGGAGGTAACCCTATTTCAGGTTAATTATTCTTTTTTGAAGCATGTAAATGGAAGTTGCCTTTTTTCTCTCTCTCACTCTGCTAGCTTTCAGAATAAGCATCAGAACACACCTCATTTGTTATTTGCGTGTTTAAGATAGTATTTCTCCCGAGAGAAATGTAACGTTTAAATATAGTGCTCGTCTCACACTGTAGGAGTTCTCAATTCGCTTCATGCATGGATAAATCGGATTGTTTCTCTTGTGATCTCAGAACATCATACCAAAAAAATACGACCACGAAAAAGATGGACGAGGGCATAGCAGAATCCTATCTCTCTCTCTCGTACGCGATCACCGCTTAGACTGATGTACCAAATTTCCCCATAAATCTCATTCATGTGGAAATCTGATTCATGTAGTCTTAGCATGGGTGTGTTTCGTCACATCTTCAGCGCCATTTGGAGTTCTGATGCTTATCCTTCGGCGATGTGTGCGGTTTTAACCGGCGTTTACTGGGTTCGCTATCCGTCAGCCTTGGGCTGTCCCCAGCCGACCTGCAAGGCAGAAGGTTGCTATTTTCTTTTAGGATAGCTACCCTTAGACAACGTTTCTTCCCGGGATGTTGAGCGTCATCAGCCCAGTTTACCAGTCTTTTTTGGACTACTTGATTTGCCTGCCGTCCAGCTTTGGCTGCAGTCCAGAATCCTATTAAAAAACAAGCATATCTCAAGCCAGTAGATCAATGAAAGATAACAACAGAACACCACGGCCCTGCGCAACAACCTGGTAACGTTTTTGATGACAAAATAAGAAGAAGTGATTTCAATGTAGATGAGATCGAGCGTGTAGTCCTATCGAAAACAGTCGACCAAACGTAGGTCTCGTGTACAAGATACACGTGTAATAAACCTATGACAGTTGAAAATGTCGAACAGCATTTGGAAAGCTGCTGTCTGGGAAAATGTCGAACAGCATTTGGAAAGATGCTGTCTGGGAAAATGTCGAACAGCATTTGGAAAGCCGCTGTCTGGGAAAATGTATTTAAATAAGTTAAAATAAAATATCTACACATTTTTCACTATTCTCAATAATTTTACAACGAACGCACATGGTGCTACGGAGATCGTTCACTACCGTTGAGTTCTAAATTAGTAATAAAGTGATCGAAGCGCGCATGGTTATTCACAAAATGCAATAAATGTTATCGATTCTTTCTTCACATCTTTCAACAAAGATCAACGATCTCTTTGTATCTAAAATTATAAATTATTTCAATAATATTTGATCTCAATCGATCTTTATTCTTTCATCAGAAACTGTCCCTGAACTTCCTTAAATCTACGCCATTGCTTCCACTAGATACGCCCCAAACGTCTAGCCAAAACTTCTGACAAAATATATTACCTACTCACTAATTTGATAATACAAGACAACTATAATATTTATTCCTCTTTCTGTTATACCATTCAGACTGATTGTGATATCAATCTATTTAAACAAATGTCATCCATGATAGAATTATCAATATAGAAAGATATATCACATTTCTGTTCTAATCTTCACAAAATCTATTCACAAACTATCCGGAAAATTGGGAACATCTTTGAACCTTGACACTTTCGTTAATTCATAAAGTGGGTTATATCTCTTTGCAATACACATTACACACGAGTTTGATCACACACTATCTATACGTAAACACACATGTTAACTAAAGCACACAGACATTCTTCATCCTTTATGATGTTATTCATTATCAATTATTCGTTATCTTTCGTCTATTTCATCTTTACTTCTGTCAGAAATGCTTTTATTAAGTATTGGATTATGACATCTTGATTAGACGGTTTCTCATTGAATTGAACACATAATGATTGTGAATTTATTGCTGGCATCAGATGCCCCGCAAGTAATAAAAGGAATGCGTTTTCCTACCTCTTGCATACTTGGAGATGATATATCTCCTCCTTATTCTTTGAATTCTCCATGATGATGATGATGATAATGCTTTCCATCACGGGTGATGATGACCACATAATTTTAATCCAAGGAAATGTAGTAGCGTTATGTTTGTCTGTGTGTGCGTAGATGACTAGGAAGTCCGATGCGGGCTTGAAATCTTCTTGTACAGTGTGGGCAAGGTATACTTGCACTTGTGGGAGTTTTACTGCCTTTCTATTTGAATTCTCTATATCAACCACTCTTTGTGATTTGTGTGTGATCCGAACCTAAGAGCGATTGTACATTGTGCCAGTTATTCGTCTACAAGTAGGCCAGGACTTTCTATTTCTGCGATGCTTTTTATTTACTAGGGTAGCTTACCTATGCCCTTACCTCAATCGCATATTACGGCATGCCTTGTAGGTCGCTATTCTTTGCTTCCCTGCGGGCCCCGGAAGACACAGGCAACATATCAAAATCAATTAATTAAATGGTTGGGCCTACACAGAGCCAACTATAAACTACTGGGCCTTCGGGCTCAGGTAAGAATTGTGGGAAATCAGACCCCAACTACACCACGTGACGTCGCACTCCAGTATTGGTGTATATAGACGAATTCATTTTAAAATCAACACAAAATGCTAACTCGAAGTTATATTATGCAACAAGTTAAGTTTAACAATAAGGAATATCAATATTATATATATTTTCTCCAATAAATAACCATAGACTCACCGAATTGAGTAAAATTGCAAAAAGCGTGCAGTGTTCTATCACACATCTGTAATTTCCAGATCCCTTTTCTTATCTAGGTCAGGGAATACCCGGCCAGTTGTCTGGCCTGTGCTAGAGCCTGGCTGTGGCCTACATCAGCAGATTACCAACATACAGTGCGCGACAAAGACCAATGCTACTGCGTTACAGTGGATACAAAACAAAATGCGTCTACACAAAAGGTTGCATCAGAGATAACAAAGACAACGACAAACGCTATGTATGAAACACTCACAAAAGCCCATTCTATGAATCTCTTCTTATCCTATGTGAGGTAAAGCAGGATTAGTGAAGCACAAACACAAGTCCGTTCTATGAATCTCTTCTTATCCTATGTGAGGTAAAACAGGATTAGTGAAGCACACACACACACACACACACACAAGTCCGTTCTATGAATCTCTTCTGATCCGGACTATGTGAGGTAAAACAGGATTAGTGAAGCACACACACACGTATGTTCTATGAATCTCTTCTGATCCAGACTATGTGAGATAAAACAGGATTAGTGAAGCACACACACACACACACACAAGTCCGTTCTATGAATCTCTTCTGATCCGGACTATGTGAGATAAAACAGGATTAGTGAACAAAAGAGATAAAGTATTGGATTATCGTAGTAACTTAATTAAACGGTTTCTTCTTGATTTATTATCGGCATCCGACGAACGGCAAGTAAATAAAGGAATTGGCCTTCCTGTCTCCTGCATACCTGGATAAGATATATGTAATTGCAGGCACTACAAATTGATGTATATAAGCGTTTCAGGAAGTGGAAACCAAAACAAGAAGGTTGCTCTGCGGTTGAAATGAAAATCGTGGCATATCCTCTACAGGACGTTGCCATGAATCTATTGTCTATTGTCTATTCCCAGGTGGAAGATGTAGTTGGCTGTTACTCCTGCCGTTAAGCGTAGGGATGGGAGCTTTAATTTGCGTTCTAGGGCTAGATGAGTCACCCTTGTTGTGTTGTATCCGTGTTTATGTAGTGTGGTCTTGATATTGTCTATTCATCTTTTTCTTAGTCTTTCCTTAGCTCTCAATCACAGTATACAAGTCGTCAATTTTATGAGCACCACTTATACGTTCAGTAGTTTGTCGCTGCTTTATGAACGGTGAGGTCTGTGTTTTAGCGTTCAAATAATTCCACGCAGACAAATTTGCTTCCAAACTGCCCGCCGCGGCGTTTGAACAAGTCTGTCTCTTTTTTTCTGTCTCTCTCCATTTTTTCCATCTCATTCCCCTTTCCTCTCTCTCTCACTCTTTTATTCTCCATCTCGCGTCATCTCATTCCTTCTTCCTCTTTGTTTCTTTACTCTCTCTTTTTATTTTTCCCCGCATGTCATCTCTTCCCTTCTTCTCTTTGTTTCTTCTCTCTCTTTTTCTCTCTTCTCTCTTCTCTCTCTTTATTCCCTTCTCGCGTCATCTCATCCTTCTTCCTCTTTGTTTTTTTCTCTCTCTTTTTTTCTCTCTCTCTCTCTTCTCCTTTCTCTCTCTCTTTTCTCTTTCTTCTCTCTCTCTCTTCTCTCTTTCTCTCTTTTTCTCCTTTCTGTCTCTCTCCTCTTCCCCTTTTTTCTCTTCTTCTTTCTCTCTTTCTTTCTCTCTTTCTCTCTCTTTCTCTCTTTCTCTCTCTCTCTCTCTCTCTTCTCTCTCCTCTCTCTATCATAACTCTTATTTCTTTCATTCCTAACGAAACAGCTTTCAACAAATAAAAAGTTAATTTCATATCCTTTACAGGACTTTTGAATCAACCTCAGCTTTTAAACGCTGTTTATGAATTTTATAGACATTGTTATGTTCAGTAGTTTGCATTGCTTTCTGAACGGGCGGTGCCATCATCCTTTTGTAAAAATCCACGAAACAATTTGCAACCAAACTGTCCGCAGCGTGATTCGAACTCAGAACGTCGGGGCTAATAGACCGAGTCACTATCCTCTAAGCAACAGACGCCACCTTCCACTAATAACCAACATAAAAAATTCATGTTTTAATTCAGTGTTCATAGTTGAAGAGTAGCTGTAATGGATCCTAACACATTTTAGCTTTTTTATTAAACTTTGTGACGGGACAAAATTGACTAAAATATATCAGTACAAAGTCGACTTAACAAAGTCAATATTTTGGTTCATATTTTCAGTATCCGGTTTGTCAGTCGGCGATGATATATATATAATTTGTTATATTAGGGGGATCTCTGCGCGGTAGAGGTTAGTTGATCGTCTCTTGAGTCAAAGGTACTAAATTCGTTCCCTCGTGGAGCCATCTGGATACGTGTCCAGAATCCCTAATCTCAGTGTAGGTGAGATCGAATTCCTAGTCCTATCGGAGACGGACGATACAACGTAAGAACTGTTCTATTTGAGCACGTGAAAAAACCCTTCACAGTTCAAAATTGAGTGCAGGCTGGAAAGTCGCTGTCCGGGAAAAACTCATTAGAACAGATTACAAATAAAAGTTCCTACACAAATATCTTTACCATATTCGAAATTACATCAGGGACCTCGCGGAGGTTCGGAGTTCGTGCACAGCAGCCGAGAACTTCCTGTGTAAGAAATACATTTTAGCACATATTGTTACTCACCGAGTGCAGTGATCATGGTCCTATCAATCAATCAATCACTTCTGTTGTGAAACAAAGGATGGGTAAAGAAGGCCTGGGCGTGCAAAGAAAACATGGAAACGAAACGTGTAAAGAGAATTGAACGACTGTAGCCGGATATAGGAAACAGCTGGTAGAAAGGTAGAAGAATGGCAACTTTTGAAATATCTTGTGGGATCCTTATGTGTCAAACGGAACCCGAAGACGGTATATACCAGGGTTATACCACAACCAACTGTAGATAACTAGGCCAGACAACTGACCGGAGAATTCCTGACCTAGATCAGAGATGGGGGCTGGACATTATATGTTTGATAGAACATTGCAAGCTTTTTTGCAATTTTACCCAATTCGGTGAGTCTATGGTTATTTATTGGTGAAAAATATTCATAATATTGATATTCCTTATTGTTAAACTTAACTTGTTGGATAATATAACTTCGATTTAACATTTTGTTTTGAGTTTAAAATGAATTCGTCTATATACATCAATACTAGAATGCGAGGTCACGTGGTGTAGTTGTGGTCTGATTTCCCATAATTCTTACCTGAGTCCGAAGGCCCATAAGTTTATAATTGACTCTGGCTGAACAATGCGGGACCCGCGGACGTCATTGCTTACGTGTGGTACAACCCTGGCGTCCTATATTATTCCACCAGATTGATGCTTTGGTATCCTGGGAAGAAATACGGAAAACAGCCGGGGGAATTAGCAAACAACTGTTGAAGCCGTACTCTTCCGAGGAAGGAGAGGAAAAGTCAAAGAAATCGTATTATGAAATGAAATTATACAACATGATGTAGACCTGATCACATTGAACGAAACGACAACTTTGTTCTTGCCTGCCCAGCGTATTCGTAGCGCGTTGGACTACGGGTGACAAGTCTTCTGTGAGTGCGGGTTCAATTCCGCGGACTGGCAGAAAAGCCACATATTCCCCAGATTTACGGTGTTCGTGGCACCGAACCAAAGGGTTACGATGTCCATGGCACCGAGCCGAAGAGCTTTCAGCTCAAGCGCTTCTGGATCGGAAAAGGAACGGAGTGTCCAGCAGCGTCCAGTGGCCAAAAGGCCAGAGTAATTTGAATTTGTTATAGTCTTTCAATCTGCTTTGTACTGAGTGCTGGGCTAGGCACATGTCGGTTAGGTACATGTAGGTTAGGCACATGTAGACTAAGCACATATAGGCTAGCACATGTAGGCTAGGTCCATGTAGGCTAGCAATGTAGCTAGCACATGTAGGCTAGCACATGTAGGCTAGGTCCATGTAGGCTAGCACATGTAGGCTAGCACATGTAGGCTAGCACATGTAGGCTAGGTCCATGTAGGCTAGCACATGTAGGATAGGTCCATGTAGGCTAGCACATGTAGGCTAGCACATGTAGGCTAGCACATGTAGGCTAGGTCCATGTAGGCTAGCACATGTAGGCTAGCACATGTAGGTTAGACCCATGTAGGCTAGCACAACCGAATTTCAGCCTAAGATGATGCCTAGGTGTGATTGATCTGACAGTCCAAAACATCATTCATTCTTTTTCCTACTGAAACCCGTTAATTATTTACTGATCAGATCTATGCCACTCATTGTGGGTTGTATATGCTCTAAGCATATGCATGCTTTACCACTTGTTTCTGACGCGGTGAGATCGTTCCGGATACGGAACTCTATTTCAAACAAGTTGGAACATGTGTCGTTTTTGTCGTTCACCATCTTGAAGAGGAAGCGATTAAAAGTGGTGAAACGATACTGCAGTGGCTGCCCAAGAATGTAGATCCATACGTATTTGTAGTAGGGCTGCTAGCAGCATTTGAGTGTATAATATGGAACAATCGTCTTGTATACCGCGTCGTTCTTGTATCATTTACCTGATAAAATCCTCTTGGTTGAACCATCGTTGTCACCTATTTATGTTTCCTGTAATATTACCTCCCATCGTGTTTTCGTAATTAGTCTTTGGTACATAATTCATATAGCGCCGCAGTAGCGTAGATGTTAGTGATCACGCTTCTTATTCTAGCTGCCCGGGTTTAATTCCACAGAGGACGTGGAATTTTGTTCGACCGTAAGGGCTCTCAGGTTGACCCAGCCTCTATTGTTAACAGCACAAGCGCTGGGAAGTAGAGACAGGCGGTGGAATGTGACCACATCACCCTTCATGTGAGGACTTTTAGTAAAGAAAACGGACCTATTATCGTATTACAATATATATTCTGTTGTTCTGTGAACTTTCGGAGGGGAAGAGGCACCAGGGCAGACCACTGCTCAGATATAAAGATGTCTGCAAAACCTCAATGAAAAACTTTTCTATAGATCCCAGCACATGGGAGGGACTAGCTGATGACAGAGTTGTGTGGAAAGCTAAATTACGGAAAGGCGCAGAGTCTTTTGAGAAGAGACTTATGTACGAGCTGAACGACAAGAGAGAAAAGCGAAAACTCAGAAGTTGTCACAGTAAAACACTTGCCTATTGACCGTCTGTAAAGATGAAAAGGGCAATATATATATACTCCGTGATATACAAAAATTACTTTCTGGGTTTTTTTTATTACACAATTCCACTGCATTCTTTTCTTTTTACGATTGATGAGGTTTATGAGGTTTATGAGATTCAGCTCTCTGTGACTTCATTTACTGGAATCGTTGTTGTATCTAACTCTCAGTCGATGCTTCACAAGATCCAGAAGGGCAGGCTTCGAAATGAGTGGAAGTCGTCTATAGGAGTTTCTAACCTCGAGGCTTACGTGGATATACTGTCCTGGGCATGCGGGTGTTTACGATAATGGGAGAACGGATATGCTTGCATCAACAGCATCGATTGTTGGGGAGTTGAAGATGGATAAATGGGATGTTCTTCGGTCTCTTCGCAAGTGTGTTGGATGAGGACACTAAAATAAATGTTGAATCGATCAAGCGGTTTAAGCAGTCTTAAGTTAGCCATTGTACAAGTAGAATTGGATGTCTGAGGGACAAAGTGAAGGGATTGTTTAATCAGCAAAGTAACTGGATCCATCAGTATGCATACTCTTCGATATCTGTTGGGGAAGACTGAGCACCTATGGGTCTGCCCGGAGTGCAATGACGTCAGTTTAGTAACCAATAGTAGGAAGATTTGTGATCTTGGCTTGTTGATAACACAAACAAGACTTAAAGACTTGACTAACCGGGAAGAATTCAAATTAAATTGCTATGCGTTTTCAGTTTTCTTTCTATCTTTCTATTTACAAACTTCACTCATCTCTCCATCCTTATTCACAAGTATTGTATTATTGCCTTCTTGACATTCTGTCTTGAAACTCGATCAGCATTTATTATTTAAGATGTATTTCTAAAGATTTATGGATTGCATTTTCCATGTTCAACTCACAGACACGCTGCAACTGAAAATGAAACATTTCATCTGTTCCGAAATTGATATTCTTCTTCTTCTGCGTTCTCACTAGATTGGGATTTCGGATTATCTAATAAAGGCAGACGTCTGCCTCAGATTACCAGCCACGCAATACAGTTTGTCTTCTGCGTTCTCACTAGATTGGGATTTCGAATTCTCTAATAAAGGCAGCCGTCTGCCTCAGATTATTAGCCACGCCATACGGTTTGTCTTTTGCGTTCTCACTAGATTGGGATTTCGGATTCTCTAATAAAGGCAGCGTCTGCCTCAGATTATCAGCCACGACATACAGGTTGTCTTGGACGCTAGTGTAAGTGAGCCACCTCTTTCTTCTCAAGTCTGCATACTGCGGGCAGTTCTGTAGGATATAATTCCTATGATTTCTGCTTCCCGTTTGTGCCGATCTCTTCCCGCAGTAAGTTTTGGCCACCCTTGTGATGGTAGGTCTGACATTCTTAATGCGTGGCTAAATCTCCGAAGCTGATTGGCGACCGTAGAATCCGTTATCCCATTCCGCATTGTGAGGGTCATTGCACCATGTTATTCGCCTTACTGCCTGGTGCATCCGTTTTCTGCAAGCATTTGTTTCGGGTTAGCATTCCTATCGGATACATGCATCCGATTTTCTTCTTCTCATCTGTCTTATGTGTTCTCATATGTCTTTCTGTCTACCAGACTGTCAATCATTTGCTGATTCTCCAGACACATCCTCAGATGACCTGCATTTGATGGATGTATAATATATAATAGGGAAATATAATTAATAATTATCCAATAGGACATACATGGAACAAAGTGGTGACTGGTACACTGGTACTGGTTTCAGATTTTACAAATTGAAAAAACCCACTTTAAAGTATCACATCTAGAATTATACTGTAGCATGGTATCAGATCTGATTTATCGAAATAGAGACGCATCAAAGCTTACTCATTCCAATGCATATTGCCTGTCTGTCTTTCTTTCTTCTTTCTTTTGTACTTCTCTGCTTTTTTGCTGCTAAGCGTAGCAGGTTTAAGTGATGATCGGTTTCCGAGATAGTGCACGCTTGGTCGCTTGATATGCTGTGATATTGTAGAGTTTTAAGATGTCTGCAACTCCATCAATTCATTTTTCTTTAACTACCCTTTCCTCTTGATGATTCGATTTTCAGGTTGCACGTTCTTGCAACTGGTGTATTCGGGTTCATTCTTACCAAGTGGTCAAACCATTTGAGTCTCTATTTTTCAATAAATCTAATAGCAGTTGTTGTTCCGACTGTTCTTCTAATTTCATCATTTCTTATATGGTCTCTTCTTGTTTTATTTACTGCTTTCCTCAGCATCTCATTTCACAGGTGGTAAACCTGTCTGTTTAGACTAAATCGACAAGTCCTTATGTGGTCACCAGTTGGGAAAAGAAAACGTGGAAGACCAAAGACCACTCTTCGAAGAACCATCCAACAAGAAAGTAAACTATTTGGATGTAAAACCATACAAGATCTCCAACTGCTAGCAACGAACCGTATCACATTGAGATCTAAAACCTCTGCTCTATGTGCCGCTTTTGGCATGAAAGGAACAAACTAACTAAACCTGTCTGTGCACCACGATATAATGAAATGCTCCAAATTATTTCTTAATTGTTTTTGAACGTCTAACCTAATGACTAAGAGACATGTAGCTAACCACTTGACCACACAGACCGCTCTCAAATTACATCATAAACATTATTTCCTACAATTCACCTGCCCCTTTTTATATTTTTGTGTCATTCTCCCTTCTCCATTCTCCCTTAAACCCTTCTCCCTCTGTCCCCGGTCTTAATCTCCATCTCCTGCTGACAAAATCATAAATTCAGACAAAACAACGGTCATCAAGAAGCACTTGGAAACAAACGACACCACCAACGATAAAGACAGACGGAAGATTTGAACCATTTCAATTCACTACTCAGTACTTTCATTTATACTAAGCGTCATTCACAATTAAATAATCAGTTAGACGTGTGAAAAAGCAATTATGTGGAGCAAGTTGGGAAATCCTTCAGGGTTTATGACCGCAATAGCTTCATGCTGGAAGGCTACAAAAATAGGGATAACAATAGGGCAGTTTCAGTGGTGTCCGGACGTAACAGTCACAATGAGATTACGCGTGATAACTTTGCCAGGGTTGTTTCTCTTTGGTTGACATTTTCTCTTCGTTTACCTATTAACGTTTTGGTTAAATCTCTATCGCTCCTTATTATTCCTTCTCTCTCTCTTTCTCTCTCTTTCTCTCTCTCTCTCTCTTTCTCTCTATTGTGTTACTGTATTGTTTATGTAGGTTTATATTCGTTTACCTATTAACGTTATGGTTAAATCTCTATCGCTCCTTATCATTGGTTTTCTCTCTCTTTCTCTCTCGGTATTACTGTATATGTTCGCCAGAGTGGTTCATCATCATCAAAGTGCGTATCCTTTATAGGACGTTCTCTCTTTGCAGCACATCTGAAATTCACTCTGTCTCTTTCCAGTTCACCCACTTCGTCGATGGTCATGTTCATGGTTTCTTTAATATCTTGTAGCCATCTTCTTCTTGGTCTACTTCTGCGTCCTAGGACCCTGCCTTCTAGTATTGTTCTTTCCAGGCCATCGTGACGCTTGATGTGACCAAACTATGTAATTTTTCTGTATAGTATGTTGTTTATCAGCCAATTCTCTTTAACATTTAGTTCTTTCAGGACATCAGTGTTCTTTCTTTTTCTGTCCATGGTATTTGAAGGATCTTTCTGTAGCATTTCGTTTCGAAGGACTGGATTTTCGTTCTTAATTTCTGTGTAATAGTCCATGATTCACAACCATAAGTACCCACTGGGAAAATGCATGCTCTCAATATTTTTAATTTTAGTATTTTGCAGGTTCTTTGTCACATGTTCTTCATTGTGTTTAACTTCTTGATTGCTATTGCCAGTCTTCTTGAGATCTCTTTGGAGTGGTTACTGGAAATAAATTTGGGCGGTAAAGAATAGAACCACTATTACCTGCCACGCCTGTTGTAAGAGGCGACTAAGGAGGTTTGGTTGAAATCGGATGCACATGTCCTAAGCGTTCAGAAGTCTATGCGTTTATGGGAATACCAAACCAATGTGCAACGTATACACGTTCTTGGCAAAGATCAAAATATCACAAAGAGTGATTAAAATTGGTCGCAAAGAAGAAGAGGAAGAAGACTGTATATGTGTTTATGTATGTTTCTATTCGTTTATCTATTAACGTTTTGGTTAGATCTCTATCGCTTCATATCATTGGTTCTCACTCGCTCTCTCTGTCTCCATCTCTGAGTGGATGTCGTCTATAGACGTTTCTAACCTCCAGCGGCTTACGTGGATATACTGTCCTGGGCATGCGGGTGTTTACGGTAATGAGAGAGCGGACAGGTTTGCATCAACAGCATCGATTGTTGGGGAGTTGAAGATGGATAAGGGGATATTCTTCGGTCTCTTCGCGACTGTCTGTTGGATGAGGACACTAAAATCGATGTTGAATCGATCAAGCGATTTATGCAGTTTGGAGTTACCCGTTGTTCAAGTCGAACTGGATGCCTGAGAGGCAGAGTGAGAGGTGTGTTTAATCAGCGAGCCTCAGGAACCATCAGTATGCATACTCTTCGATATCTGTTGGGGAGACTGAGCACCTATGGGTCTGCCCGGAGTGCAATGACGTCAGTTTAGTAACCAATAACGAATAACCAATCTCTCTCTGTTTAGTTTAGTCATCGGATCATCATCACTGGACGTCGAACCAATTACTCCATAAGTGCTCCAATCCACCTCACTATTTCCCTCAGCGTGTGGCGACTAACGACTCCGGTTCTTTGTTAGTTTACTATTATCCTTTCTATTATCAGCATAGCTTTCTTGTATATCTACATCACATTTGACTTAGTATTCTTGCAGTCTGGTTAGTGTTGTAGATTCAGGACTGTTACTTCAATCATCTCCTCTCCCCTCTAGACGCCTCTTTTCCTTAGGAAATTTATAATATCAGCCTGATCCATTGCTCGCCCGTTTTTTACAGCAGCCATACCTGCAAACCTATCGTCGTGTTTATTCCCCCTTACACCTTAATGCCCTGGCACAAAAATAAAATGATTGTTGTCAGCTTAGACCTCCATCATCATCATCAAATAGCTTGTACTGAGCAGGACTTTGCCACCCCCAACAGTCCTCCGGAACTTCTCTCTCTCTCATAGGCCAGATGTCCTGTCTTTGCAGCCGTCATGTTCAGACCATCAGTTTTTTTTTTTTTCTTTTTTTCTTTTTTCCTTTTCTCTTTTTTCTTTTCTTTTTCTTTTTTCTTACGTCCGCTTTCAACTCAGATGAAGTTTCATCTCTGAAACTGATTTTTGCATGAAAATCCGTTTTTCCAATTTCTTACAATGGCAGCAGCGTGCACATTGTAAATTACTTTACACTGGCAGCCGTGTGCTCAATGTACTCGTAATTAGTATTCCCTCGCCATACAGGCAAATTTTCTCCGACTTCAGAGGTACTCACGTTATCGTCCTGAGTAAGACCAGGGTACTTGAACAAATGCCGGACAGTAGGTTCGAACCCGAGCTATGAGGCGTCTCACAGCTAGCAGGCCGAGCTACTATCAACTACTCTAGGCAGTCCCCGAGACCATCAGTTACATCCTGAATCCATCTTCTCCGTGGTCTTCCTCTTCTTCTCTTTGTCGGTATGACTACTTCCATGATGGTCTTCTCCATCCAGTCCTTCATTTCTTTTATATGTCCAAAATATCTCAATTTTCTCTTTCTTATTTGTAGCATCAGCCAGTTTTCTTTGATTTTGAGTTCTTTCTGGATAGATATATTTGTTCTCTTCTCTGTCCAAGATATACGAAGGACTCTTCTGTAACACTTATATTCAAAAGCACATATATGTTTTTCCACTGCTTTATTAAATGTCCATGCCTCACACCCATACGTTGCTACTGGGAATATGCATGCTCTTAGTATTCTGATCTTTGTTTTCTTATCAGTTCCGTTCCATACTGTTTTTAGTTGTTTAATTTTTGTAAAGCCATGTTTGTTCTTCTTTTAATTTCCTTCATCCCATTTCCATCTGTTGTTAGTTTTGAACCAAGATATTCAAAACTGTTCATATTTCCATCTGTTGTTGGTAGTGAACCAAGATATTCAAAACTGTTCACATTTTCTACTTTCTCTCCGTTGATAACGATATCTTTTGTCATGTTCGTTTTATCTGTTGTCATTATTTTTCGTTGTTGCTACATTGAGATATAGATTTTGTTTTTCGCTTTTATCTTTAACTTCTCCAAAGCATTACTTTATATGTCTATATATGTATCCATCACTCATATTTGGTGAGAAGTGTTGAAATGTGTTAACTATTTGTTTTTCGATATAAGAAAAGACTGCAGTAAAACTATAAAGGCTCTACTGCCTAAAGGCTCTAAAGCTGAAAGGTAGGCTTCATTGCACCAAATTTACCCCATATGACTCGGTCCCTTTCAGCAGAAATGCGCATCTGTCGAAAGTTTGCACTCAAGAATCTCTAAAATGAACTCGTGAACAGAAGAAAATGAACTCGTGAACAGAAGAAATAACTCTGAACAGAAGAAAATGAACTCGTGAACAGAAGAAAAAATGAACTCGTGAACAGAAGAAAAAATGAACTCGTGAACAGAAGAAAAAATGAACTCGTGAACAGAAGAAAAAATGAACTCGTGAACAGAAGAAAAAATGAACTCGTGAACAGAAGAAAAAATGAACTCGTGAACAGAAGAAAAAATGAACTCGTGAACAGAAGAAAAAATGAACTCGTGAACAGAAGAAAAAATGAACTCGTGAACAGAAGAAAAAATGAACTCGTGAACAGAAGAAAAAATGAACTCGTGAACAGAACGTCGCGGTCCAGACTCGAACTCACAATCTTCGGACCGAGATTTGAAGGCTTAACCCCTTAACCACGTAGACGCTCAGCAGTAAAACTATGTAGCAATGGCGAAACACGTATAAACAAAGTACTGTAGTTTACAAATTTCCGAAGCTGTATATAGTTTCTATACTCTGTAAAACTACTGTACTTTGTGTTTACGTATTTCGCCATATTTGTTTTGCCTTTTCTTCTCTGGTGCTGTTTACGATGTTTTGTTGGTGATTTCCCTTGTTTGTCTCCATCGATGGCTAAACTATATTTGCTGGGCACTTCTTGTTTCAAAGCTGTTTTGTCTAGAACTCACTAAGGCTTCTTGAAATGTATGCTTGTTGTGTTTGCTAACTTCTTCGTGAAGCATGTGTATTTGTGTTGCACATCTGTCTGTCAGTTTTGTTAGTCAGATGGCTTCTTCTATTACATTTATTTGTTGTTTAACTTGTGCAAATGTGTAGCTACGACTTATTCTGCTTCTTTAACTGTATTTTTTAACAAATTCGAAACATTATTCCGTAAGTTCTTCTTTGGTGTAGGCTGTAATAATGCAGTTATTGATTTTTAGGAACTCTGTGGCTGGGTGGTTAAGCTCTTCCTTGCATTTCGAACGTCGTAGGTTCGAGTCCGAACAGCGCCGTTCTGTGCACGAGTGTATGTTTTAACAGAGATTCCTAGGATTGTTACCGGAGCTACAGAGTTAGAGCTTTGTGATATATTCCGAGCACCTATCGAGTCATTTCTGTAGAGAGGGGTTGAGTAATATGGGACTAAACCTGATGCAATGAGGTCAATCAATCGGTTATATACCGTTTTTAGTTATTGTTTTAATGAAGTTTTCATTTTGAAGTCTAACGGCATCTTAAGTCAAACGATTGACTTTATTGCACCGGGTTTTCTTCATATTGCTCAGTCCCTCTATGCAGAAATGCTATGCCACCTGGCAAAGAGTACTGCACAAAGAACGATCTCAGTAACTCCGAAACATTCCTAGCGTATCTGAAAAGAAATGAAAGGCGCGGTTCAGAATCGAACTCACGACCTTATGAGCTACTTATCCGCACTAACCAATAACCTTTCACATATCATTTGTTATTTGAAACAAAAAAGTTAATCAACATCCTTAATCTTTTAGAAATGTGTGTTTAGATTAGCACTAATCTTCTCAATAAACCTCTATTTATCTTATTGATCACATCGATATTTGATTTTACACTATCACAGCCAATTTAGATTTCAGCACAGAACATATCACTGCATCCTGTAATATCTTCTCCCTTTGTGTATTCTTTGTGTATTCTTTGTGTATTCTTTGTGTATTCTTTGTGTATTCTTTGTGTATTCTTTGTGTATTCTTTGTGTATTCTTTGTGTATTCTTTCCGTTCTTCTTTCAATACTAATCCGCGATGTATTTGTTCATTACTTAATTCCTGGTTACACATATCCTCTTTTATTTAATAGAATTTAAAATGATTATACACGTTATATACCAGTGGCGGCTCGTCATTAAGGGCCAGTGGGGCCGGACCCAACCAAACATAATTGTAACGTGTATTTATTATTTAATAAATTAAAATATACCCTAACCAAAAACCATGACTATTCAGAAAATGTGTTTCTGACCCCACCAACAAAAAGAATCACGCGCCGCCACTGTTATACACTATATATAATTTGATAGAACTGATTTCACTCTCACGTCACCGTTAAGCGTCATTTTATTTTCAATATTGATTTTGTGTCAGTGATTATAAATCGCCTTTGTCCAGCTGAATTGAATCAGGAACAATTACTAGAAAAGAGATCTTGAACTTCCTTTGTTTTTTAAAGAATAATTTATCATGAATATTGAATAATTAATACACAGAACATAATTTGTGTGCGAATAATAGAAATATATGTCAGTGGATAATCATGATTTTTTTTAATGCAATCAACTTCCGCGTTGAATATATATGTGGTAGGGTGAATAATATAATAAATACTATAACTTCTTTCCGCCCGTGTGCTGCCGGGGCCCGCAAGGGGAGCAAAGAGTAGCAGCACTGCGACCTACAAGGCATGTCGTAAGAGGCGACTAAGGTGGGGTTTGGCGTAGGGCTGGCTACCCTATCCAGTAGAAAATTTTAGCCACAAATCCAACCAACCATGAACAAGTCACATAAAAATAAAATAAAAACTGTGCCAGCCAAGAGGAAAGGAAGCTCTTCTAGAAGAGGTATGAAGAGATGCAGAGAAAGCTGCAAGGAGTCTACACCGCAGATTATCTTCCTTTCACCTAGGAAAAGCTCCAGAATTGGCACCTGGAATGTTAGAAGTATGTATCAAATGGGAAAGACAGCACAGGTTGTAAATGAGATGAAATTTCACGGGATTGGCATCTTGGGATTATGTGAAACTAGGTGGAATGGTGCAGGCAAACAACGTCTAAACACAGGAGAAACAATGCTGTTCTCAGGCCATATGGAAGAAAATGCCCTCCATAGTGAAGGAGTGGCTTTAATGCTATCTAAAGAAGCGGAGACTGCACTAATAAAGTGGGAAGCAGTGAGTCCTAGGATAATCACAGCAACATTCAGAACCACCAAAAAGAAAGTATTCTTGAATGTGACCCAGTGTTATGCACCTACCAATGATAAAGAGGAAAAGTAAAGGAGGAATTTTACATAAAACTTCAAAATACTATAGGTAATCAGAGAAATGGGAACATCAAAATTCTGATGGGTGACCTCAATGCCAAAATAGGTTCGGACAACATAGGCTACGAGGAGATCATGGGGAAACACGGACTAGGAATAATGAACGAAAATGGAGAACTATTCACTAATTTCTGTGCAGCGAATCAATACGTCATAGGTGGAAGTGTCTTTCCACATAAAAGAATACATAAAGCAACCTGGTTATCACCAGATCACAGAACAGAAAATCAAATTGACCACATATGCATAAACAAGAAATTCAGGTCATCTCTACAAGATGTAAGGGTCCTAAGGGGGCAGATGTAGATTCGGATCACCATTTGCTGATAAGTAAAATTAAACTGAAGCTTAAGCGATACATAACATCCCATGAACATAGACACCAATATAATGTAGGATACCTCAGAAGTCAAGAAACAAAGGAACAGTTCACGGTCACAGTCTCTAATAAGTATGAGGTGTTGCGGCAATTAGAAGATGAGGTGAGGGCGGAAGAATGCTGGCAGCAAGCCAAAATATTTGGAATGAAACATGCACAGAGGTATTAGGAAAGAAGGAGCGGAATCATAAGGCATGGATAACTCCAGAAACTCTCAAGGAAATAGAAGAAAGGAAAAAGAGGAAAGCAGATTTAAATAATAGCAAAACTAGAACTGCCAAAGCCATAGCCCAGGAAAAGTACACAGAAGCTAGCAAGAAAGTGAAGAAACAAATAAAGTTAGATAAAAGACAATACGTAGAAGATCTAGCAAGAGAAGCAGAGGTAGCTGCAGGAAAGGAAACCTTAGGGATCTTTACAATATCACTAGAAAGCTAGCAGGAAAATACAGACCATCAAATGGGTTGATCAAAAATAGTAGTGGGGAAACTATCACTAATGTTAGAGACCAAATGGAAAGATGGATGGAATACTTCAAGGAACTCCTGAACAGACCAGCACCTACAAACCCCCAGATATCCAACCGGCAGAAATTGACTTGGACATCAACTGTGAGAAACCATCCAAGGAGGAGATTAGTAAAGCCATTAAACTTTTAAAAGATGGAAAAGCGGCCGGTCCAGATGGTATTCCAGCAGAGGCGGTTAAAGCCAACATAAACACATCCACAGAAATACTGTATAAATTATTTAGCAGAATCTGGGAGACGAAGAAATACCAGCAAACTGGAGAGAAGGATACCTGGTGAAGCTACCAAAGAAGGGGGACCTTCAGAAGTGTGAAAACTATAGGGAATAATGCTGTTGTCAGTACCTGGGAAAATACTAAGCAGAGTCATCCTGGAGAGACTGAGAGATACCATCGATATAAAGCTAAGAGATGAACAGGCAGGCTTCCGACCAAATAGATCCTGTGCTGACCAGATAGCCACATTACGTATAATAATAGAGCAAAGTATTGAATGGAAATCCCCACTTTATATCGGATTTGTTGATTATGAGAAGGCTTTTGACAGTATTGATAGGAAAACCCTTTGGAAATTAATGAGGCATTATGGAATCCCACAGAAAATTATTAACCTAATAAAAGCAACATATACAGATATGAAATGTAGAGTTCTTCATGAAGGTAAACTAACAGATACTTTCGGAATAGAAACAGAGTGCGTCAGGATGTCTTCTATCACCTTTGTTGTTCTTACTGACAATAGACTGGATTATGAAGACCACAGTAACTAACACCAGAAATGGAATCAATGGACTCTGACAGAGCAACTAGATGATCTGGACTTCGCTGATGATATAGCCCTTCTGTCACATACACAAAATCAGATGCAGGATAAGCTTAACACATTGAATCAAAGGTCCCAGCAACTAGGGCTGAACATTCATAAGGGAAAGACAAAGATATTGAGAATTAACCAAGCAAACGACAACTCGATCTCCTTGGGGGAAATCCCACTTCAAGAGGTAGAATCATACACTTATTTGGGCAGCAACGTAGACAAAGAGGGTGGAACAGATAGAGATGTTAAAATAAGAATACAGAAGGCAAGGGGAGCTTTCATTGCACTGGGAAACATTTGGAAGTCCAAAGAAATCAAATCTAGAACAAAATTCGGATATTTAACTCTAATGTTAAAGCAGTTCTACTGTATGGGTCAGAAACATGGAGAACAACTAAAACAATAGCGCATAAATTGCAAACATTCATCAACTGGTGTCTGCGCAGAATAGAGGAATAAGATGGTATGATAGGGTCACAAATGAGGAACTTATGGAGAGAACAAGACAGATTCCAGTGAACGAACAGGTTAAAAAGACGCTGGCGCTGGATAGGACACACTTTGCGAAAACCGGAGGGGAATATAACAAGAAGGGTCCTTGCCTGAACCCGCAGGAACAGCGAAAGAAGGGGAGGCTGAGAAATACATGGAGACGAGATTTGGAGGCGAGATCAACAATATAAAGAAGAGCTGGAGGGAGCTGCAGGAGATAGCTAGAGATAGGAAGACTTGGCATGAGTTGGTTGAGGGCCTATGCCCCAACCGGGGTAAAAGGCAAAGAGAGAAAGAGATAACTCTTTCGTCTAGTAGTAACCTGTATTTAACATACTTATACAATTATACATTATTTATTACGGATATTATATCTACATTGCAGTGGCGGTTCGTGATTATTTTTGTTGGTGGGGCTAGACATGTTTTTTTTTCCGGATAAATCATGGTTTTTGGCTGCTATATTTTAATTTATAAAATAATAAATACAAGTTATACATTATTTTTAGTGGGGCCTGGCCCCACTGGCCCTTAATGACGAGCCGCCACTGCTACATTGTATTTCTCTGTCCTCCGGCTTTTTCTTACTGTCGTCTTTTACCTACGTCATAACTAACTCACCTATTTGCTGCTTTTACGTGCACGCCTTTTATGCGTTGCACACCAACGCGTGCACTCCTCCACTATATTATGTCGTGTAGCAGTATTGTCATTGCCTGTTCTTGTGTCGTTGTCCTATCCTATCAGATATATAGATATATATATACATATATATAAGATCATATGATTCATCTGCTACCGTCGCCCGTCTGTTGCCCTGGTCCTCAAGGGGAGCAACGAATAGTTATACTACGACCTGCACGGCATGTCGTAAGAGGCGATTGAGGTAGGGACCTAGGAAGCTACCTAATAAATCAAAAATCGTCGCATAAATCGGCAGATATCGCATAACTGGCTCTACGTACAATAACTCTTAGGCTTGGATTACATACAAATCACAGATAGTGGTTAACAAGTGGTCTATATGGGGCATTAGAAGAAAAAAGAGCAGAAATATGTGTGTATAATAATAATAATTCCTCTCGTACCGTTATACGTTACATAGGGCCTGCAAGTAATTTCTCCATACCGCTCTATCCTGGGCAACTCGCTCAATCTCCTCCATGGAACTGAGACCGATATTTCCTGCCTCTCTCAGCAAAGTTCGCTTCAGGGTCTCCTTAGGTCGACCTCTCTTTCTTGAACCTTTTGCATCCCACTTCAATGCCTGCTTTGATATTCGTTGATCATTTCTCCTCAAGGTGTGCCCAACATATCTCCATCTTCTCTTTCTTATAACAGTTGTCACTAGTGGTTGACAGACATATTCTGATTTCATCACTTCTCCTGAATTCGTTCCATTTTATATTCATTATTTTTCGCAGACTTATATACATATATGTATACATATATATATATTATTCGCTTATACTGTCATCAAATCGCGTTTGCTACGATGTCTTTAGAGTAAGCTGGAGGTTTTATATGGCACATAAATTAAAACAGGTTTCCGAAGCTGTCGCCACGCGTGTACAAGTATTATATTTTATTTTCGTTCGTGTAGAAAAATTGTTATCTCAACGAAGAATCGAATACGGGACGTTTCGTTAGGAAACAGCAGCAACTACAAAGAGAGTAATCCTTCCCACTTGTTTTACTTGACTACATCACAACTGATCCCACCACTAGTATGTGGATATACGCATACAAACCACTCAACTGCGACTACAGAGTAAGTGTTCTATCTCGTAACTCAAGCCATTTGCCTTCTTTCTATCTATCTTTTATATATCGATCTGTAGGTAGCGCGCTCGATTACAACCCAAGCGTCCTGCGTACCTGGTTCAAACTTTGCGGCGTGCAAGTTTGGAAGCAAACTAGCCCCTTGGATTTTATGAAGGATAAAAATAGACATCATCGCTCATAAAGCAATGACAAACTACTGAACGTATAAGTGGTGCCTCGAGAATTGACTTGGTGGCGTCTGTGGCTGAGGGGATAGTGACTCGGTTTATTAACCCCGACGTTCTGAATTCGAATCACGCTGCGGATAGTTTGGTTGCAAATTGTTTCGAGTGGATTTTTACAAAAGGACGATGGCAACACCCGTACAGAAAGCAATGGCAAACTACTGAACGTAATAATGCCTAGAAAGATAAAAAACGGCGTTAAAAAGTTGGAGTTGATTCGCAGAGTCCTGTAAAGGATATGCAGTTTAAAAAATACTCACCGTTAAGAAAGCAATGGCAAACTACTGAACGTATAAGTGGTGCCTAGAGAAACGACGACTCATTTACTGTTGTTGATGGCTAAGTCCTGTAAAGGATATACCACTATTTTCGATGTTTCCATCTATTTATTCATCTATAATATCCTTTGTCTGTCTATCTGCCGGTCTACAGTATGTCTATCTATTTAGCTGTATGTGTGTCTATCTATATGCTTCCACACGATTACTCTAAGAGCGGTGTGGACTAGTAGTGGGTGACACGGCTCTAGATGAGTGACACTGATTATTGTCGTTCCGTGCAGCGGTATTACGTCTCAAAAGTCATCTCTCTTTAGCCTGTTACGCCCTTGGCGTTTAGGGCAGCAACAAACGTACACCATTCTTCCCTGTTCATGGCCCTCCTCTGTATTGTGTTCCAGCTATGATTCATTTCCTTCAGTTCTTGCTCTATCGTTCTCCTCCAGGTCGTCTTGGGTCTTCCACGCTTATGCCTCCCCTCTGGAGTCCATCTCAGTGCAGTTTTCGTGTCGGAGCCAGTCTCCATGTGCATCACATGTCCAATCCATTTCCAGCGTCGTCTTCGGATGATAGTGCCCATATTCTCTTGTTGACATCGTGCAAGAAATTCTGGTTCGAGATAGTAGTCGGATAAGAGTAGTACTCTAAAGTCAATTATCCTCATTTTCCTGGACAATCTCTGGCTCTTGACTCCGAAAACAAACAAAAATATATCTTGACTTATATAACGCTACTCAGCAAGCACTTAAAATTAAAGATCTTTAACTCTTGTGTGATTCCAGTATTGACTTATGGATGCGAGAGTTGAAAAGCAACAAAAGCTCTAGAAAAAAAATTTGAGATAACTTTGAGAATAAATGTCTTAGAAGAATACTCAACCTCAAATGGTCAGATTTCAGGCCTAATACACACATAAGACAAGAGACCAAGCAAGAAAATGTATCAAATTTTATAAGAAAGCGCCGCTGGAACTACATTGGCCACATACTTAGAATAGATGAGAGAAGATTCCCTTACCAATCCCTCATTTGGACACCAGAGGGAAAAAGAAAACGAGGAAGACCAAGAGAGACTCTGCGTAGAACCATCACCAGAGAAGGCTCAACGATGGGCCTAGTAAACATTAAAGACTCTAAACAGATAGCAACGAACCGCGAGACATGGAGAGCTATGACCTCTGCCCTATGCGCCGCCCACAGGCCCAAGAGGAAAGACTAACTAACTATATAACGCTGAAACAACTTGACTATAAACGGTGGTTACTGTCTGTAATACCACTTTTGAGGCAGTGTAAGACGGAGGGGGTGAGGGAACAGGGGACGGACATGTTCCTGTGAAATTTAATGACCACATGGCTAGTGTGTGTCCGAAACTGCTCGGTTATAATTTTTGTTTATGCCCACGACAGAAAAACTTATTGGCCTTACCATGGGCTCCTCTTCTTCGAGCGCTCCATATCGACTACTTGTTAACCACTCTGTGTGATTTGTATGTGATCTGAGCCTAAGAACGATTGTACGTTGTGCCAGTTATGCACCTACAAGTAGGCCAGCACATCCGATTTCTACGATGCTTTTTTATTTACTAGGGTAGCTTCCCTAGGCCCTTTTTCAGTCCCTTATGACGTGCATTGTAGGTTGCAGTGGTACTATGCTTGTCTTTGCTTCTCTTGTGGGTCCCAGCACCACATGGGCGGTACCGGGGTTTGAACCCGTGTCTCCAGCATGGGAGCAGCGTTCTAATCCACTCGGCCAGACGCTGCACTCGACTATGACAAAGATTAAATCACCTAAGTATGCCAGACGTTAAACCATTTGGCGATGCCAGCACTCAAACCACTTATCCGTGACATTGTCAAAACATTTGAAGAATTCCACCCCTCAAACCACTTAACTATGACGATTCTTAAACCACCTCACTGCTCAGACTGTTCAACCTATTCGTTATTCGATCACTCAAACCACTTGACTGTAACGATGCTTAAACTACCTTACTGCACAGAACGTTCAACCTTTTGGTTATGCGATAAAAAAAAAGTAAATTTCATATCCTTTACAGGACTTTGCGAATCAACCCCAGCTTTTTTAAAGCTGTTTGTGATTTTTCTAGGCATTATTACGTTCAGTAGTTTTCCATCGCTTTCTGAACGGGTGGTGCCATCGTCCTTTTGTTAAAATCCACGCGAAACAACTATCCGCAGCGTGATTCGAACTCAAAACGTCGGGGTTAATAGACCGAGTATGATTTAACTCATACCAATTAACCACACCATAGCTCATTCTATTTGATCACATCAGCGTCCAAACCACTTGACTAAGCCAAGCCTCATTCCGCTTCATACATTCCCACCACATAATAAATTGCGTTTACTCTAAGCAACAGGTCTGCAAAATTACAACCAGAACCGCTGGAAGACTGCTCTCTTGTGACTTAAGAATGCTGGCGGCAGTTTTGTCAAAACTGAAATCATCATATCCTTCTGTATTGTCAAAGGACACAATTTAATTTAATTATATTTGCATACGTGTCGCCAAGCAGTACCCGAGAGGTCTAGACATGAGCCCGCAGATTCACAATTTGAAGACAACCAAAGCCAAATAGTTTGATTGATGTTTCCAATATTTGTACTGTCTTCTAATATTTATTTTTCAGTTATTATTAAGAAGCTACCGTGAGCGTTCAGTGTTACAGCTTGTTTTTTCAGTTCATTAACTAGTATCCTAGGAACTACTATGATGATATTTGAAATCATTGTGTGTGTTTTTTTGTGTGTGTAAATTCTGCGTCGTGTTTCTGATTTCTTAAACATTTATTTATTAAATAAAAAGCCTCACTTGCGTTGAGTTCCCTTTTTATAGAAATATATATCTGTGAATACCACTCGCTGACCAGATTGAGAGAAATGGGTGTCAATATTGGTGCAGTCCGAAAAGAACGACATGTCAAATATGCAAAGAGATTGAATAACAACATCGAACTAGCGAGTTGGGCCGCTGAAAGCTGATGGATTTGTTGAGGCGGAGATCGGACGAGCTATGGACATAACCGGAGCGCTATGATGACAGTGCCATGATAACTGATGTTTAAAGATCTGTATTTGTTATGTTATTATCTGTTTTTCTTCTTCTCCAATCCTGTTTTGCCTCACGACGTCAGGATAAGAAGAGATTTCTAGAACGAGCCAATGTGTGCGCATCATAAATAGTGTTTTCGTCGTCTCTGTTATCTCTAAGGTCTACCTTTTGCGTGAACTGCCTTTTGATTTGTATTCACTGTATCGGAGCAACATTACTCTTTGAGGTGCAATATCTGTTGGTAATCTGCTTATCTGGTCGAATCATTTAATTTGTTGTTTCTTGATGAAGTCTAGCACTGATGTTGAACCAACCTTTTTCCAGATGTCTTCATTTCTCAACCGGTCTCTTCTTGTTACCTCCAGCATTCTGCGTAGACACTTCATCTCTGTCGTGACTAGTTTTCTTCTTGATACTCCCATCATTCTGCGTAGACACTTCATCTCTGTCGTGACTAGTTTTCTTCTTGATACTCCCATCATTCTGTGTAGATACTTCATCTCTGTCGTGACTAGTTTTCTTCTTGATACTCCCATCATTCTGTGTAGATACTTCATCTCTGTCGTGACTAGTTTTCTTCTCTCATTTGATGTCAGCGTCCAGGTTCAATGATGTTTTTCAAACTAATTACAAACTAAATATGATTAAATATGAAAATCATCATTAAAACATGTAGAGAGTATAACGTAGACCTATTTGCTTGTTTTGTTGACTATTTAAAGGCCTTTGATTGTGTAATACACCACAAGTTATGGAACATCATGTCAGAGATGGGGTTCTCACCTCATATAGTTCATATTGTAAAAATGCTATATAAAGACCAACAAACAGCTGTGAGAATAGAAGAGTGAACATCAGAGTGGTTTGGCATATGCCAAGGAATTAGACAGGGCTGCATTTTTTGACCGTACCTATTCAACATATATGCTGAAAACATCATGAGGAATGTCACAGAATCTGCGGAGATAGAGAAATACGACGCTCTGGTGATTGCAAGTCACGAGATGCCCGCATGCCCAGCGTGTTCGTAGCGCGTTGGACTAGGGTGACTAGTCCTCTGTAAGTGCGGGTTCAACTCCGCGGACTGGCCGAAAAGCTACAGGTTCCCCAGATTTACGGTGTTCATGGCACCGAGCCGAAGGGTTACGATGTCCATGACACCGAGCCGAAGAGCTTTCAGCTCAAGTGCTTCTGGATCGAAAAAAGTCACGAGTTATCAGAATTAAGATATGCTGACGATACAATGCTAATATCTACATCACAAATTGGTATATAGAACTTGATACGGTCACTTCAAAAAAACCAGCGAAGATTAAAACCTGTATCTCAATACAATAAAAACGAAGATATTTACAACTGATAAAACATAATAGATGGCTAATATACGTGTCAACGGCCACAAAACAGAAAGAGTCGACAACTTTGAATACATCGGGACATTGCTGACAAATGACGGGAATGTTATAAAATAAATTAAAAGAAGGCTGTGCATTGCTTTGCAAAAACTAAAAGAACTAATTAACCTATGGAAGAGGACTGACATAAGAATAAAAATCACGTGTTTAGGAGCCTGCGTTTTTCCCTTGTCAACATATGGTTGTGAGACATGGAACATTGACAGAGCGGCAGAGAAGATCATTAATGCCTTTGAATGCATATGCTACAGAAGCGTACTCAGAATAGCATGGACAGAGAAGAAGAAAACACGCTTCTGTTCTGCAACAGCTTGATATTAAAGGGAGTTGGAAATTACAACGCATGTTAAAAGAAAAATTAAACATTTCGGATACATCAAATGACATCACTGCATAAATAAATTATTTTTTTGGAAGGAATGGTTCCTAGAAGAAGAACAGAGGAAGACCTAGAGACGATGGGTGCAGGATGCCATTGACGATCTGAGAATAACTGCTGCTGACGCCGGCCAATTTGCACAGAACAGAAAGATTTCAGAACTGCTGTCATGGGAACCAAGTTCCGGAAGGGACAAGCTACTTGATGATGATAATGATGAGGATCTATAAACACCGCTCCAGGTCCCGATGTCATTCGATATCAAGATATTTGGGATTGATCGACTGATGACATGGAGGACCTGGACAAGGAATTGAACATCAGCATCCAGGATGGTTAGAGCAGGGATGAGTGACTCCACAGCTACCTATTATCATTGCCGAAGCCTAATAAAAATCACTGTCAGATAGCTGGCAAAAAAATTATTGTTTGATTAATTGATAGAACCATCATCACTGCACTTCTGTGAGTAGCCATGTGAGATCCGATCTCTTTCTTACAAGGAAGATCTCAGCAGCAGTGCACGAACTCCGTAGCAGCGATGAAGGTTAACCGATGTAATTTTGAAGATGAAAAATAGTTTTGTATTTACGTTTTTTTAAATCGTTTCTAATGAATTGTGTCCAGGCAGCGGCTTTCCAGCCTGCTCTTCTCTATTTTTAACTGCCAAGGATTCTGTTACGTGCTCAAATTGAACATGGGAGATACGTTTTATCTTCTGTCTCCAATAGGATTAGGAACTCGATCTCACCTACACTGAGATCAGGGATCTCTGGAAAAATATCCAGATTACTCCACTAGGGAGCGAATCTGATACCTTTGGCAACAAACTACATAAAACCAACTACGTGTCCTCGATGCTGTAAAATAAGTGTTTTTTTTTTAAATTACAAAAAAACATTTGTTACTACGGGCTTGACTTTCCAGCCTACTCATCGATTTTCACATTTCAAGTGTTCTGTTACGTGCTTAGATTGATCACAAGACCTACATGTTTCCGCCCCTGGAATTGACTAGACACTCGATCACACCTTTCTTAAGATCAGGTTTTGCTGATAAACCCAATCGGCTCAAATGGAACGTGAACAACGTACTTTTCGGTCGTAGTCGGAAACTGTTCCTCATCATTTGATACCATATATATATATATATATATATATATATATATATATATATAGTGGCGGCTCGTGATCATTTTTGCTGGTGAGTGCCAGACATTTTTTCCCTGATAAATCATGGTTTTGGTTGCTATATCTTAATTTATAAAATAATAAATACACGTTATACATTATCTTTGGTGGGGCCCTGCCCCACTGGCCCTTAGTGACGAGCCGCCACTGTATATATACATATATATATATAATCAAATGTTCCGTATTCTTTTCAGGCCTTAGGGTAAAAAATGACTGTCACTTTATTTTTCTAGACTCTAGTGTGCTGTCTGTTCAGAACACAATGGCAAACTACTGAACGTATAAGTGGTGACTAGAAAATAAGTGACTCATTTACTGTTGTTGTTGTTGGCTACGTCGTGTAAAAGATATCATTTTATTTCTAGACTTAGTGTGCTGTCTATTAGAAGCAATGGAAACTAAATATAAGTACTAAAATAATATTCATTGTATGCTGTTATTATGGCAGTGAAAAATATACAACATCATATATTTCAGTTGTGCAGTAGCCGTATATTATGAGCAGTGAAGTAAAATATACAGACAGAAACATATATTTACCATCTTCACAATTACATGGGGTAACCCTCGTCGGTGCTACGGAGTTCATGCACTGCTGCCGCGATCTTCCTGTGTAAGAAAGAGATCGGAGCAAATATGGTTACTCACCGCAGTGCAATCATGTTGGTTCTATCAATCAATTAATCAATCAATCAATCTCCTTATTTGTATGATGTAAGTGATTAAGGTGTTTTAAGAACAAAATACATGGGTGCATTCTAAGTGATTCAATGAGTCTGATCCGCAAGGTGGAGGCTGGTTCGGTGTGCAGGCAACGGACTGAATCACTACAAGCGTCAAGAATTTGAAGAATTACACTTGTCTTCGTTCCAGGGCACATGGGTGTCGTTGGTAATGATATAGCAGACAGGCTGGTAGGCTCTGCCACCATATCAACGGGCACGCGATGGATAGAGATGATATTTTGAACACCCTCATAGAGTATGGCCGCAAAGAAGATTTTCATTTAAACCAATCCACGTCAACTACTAGATTGCAGAAGCTGTGTTTGAAGATTGGAGTAGCAAGAAAGGAACAGCATAACAGATATGTGAGTAGGCTCATCAATTAACATCGAACTGGTACGGTCAGTCGCTGGACGCTGTTGGAAATATAGCGAAGGAGATCGGAGCAAACCCATGGAAATGTCCGGAGTGCAATGAAGATATTCCAAACTGAAACTAAAACTGAAGAACAAAATAACATATCACAAATTAAACAGAAGGTGTGATTCTCTCCTGAATGACAATGCCAATGAAACTGATGTAGTTATTTACACCGATGGTTCAGTCATTCGCTAACGAAGCTGCCTTAACCGCATTATGTGCCTTGTCCGTCCACCACCTCGAGTAGATGCAGTTGGGAGTTCCCCTTTATAAAGATGAGGCCATAAAAGTATTCTCAATTCTCTAGTCCTTTGTGGGACACATTTAATTAATCTTAATCGTGACATATGCTTTACAGAACGTAGCCTTCAATCCCTAGTAAACGAGTCGTTGATTTCCTAGGCTGCACTTATACGTTCAGTAGTTTGCCACTGCTTTCTGAATGGTGAGGTCTATTTTTACCTTCATAAAAATTCCATGGAAACGAATTTGCTTCCAAAATGCCTGCCGCGGATTTTTAACCTAGGTACGATTGGTTGCAATCGAGCTCATACCGCTTAAGCTACAAATAATACACTGTGGTCGACTTAGCTTATGTTCACATTATCATTCTTTTGATGTTTGTACAAATTAAAATTAGTTCTCTTTGTCAACAGATTCTTAGGAATTAAACATTGTTATTGTATGGATACATGGAACTGTTATCAAATACTAACATAATGGTACATAAAGTTGCTGTACTCTTATTCTAAATTCTTTACGCAATTTGCGGCACTTGTGTTATTTTAATAGTAAGTATTGGCGCACTCTGCGGCAGTTAGTATGTAATGTCTTAGCATCTTTCACTTTGTCTTTATTTTTTTGTCTGTCTCTCACTATTTCTTTCTTCCTTTTCATGTGATTCCAATTATCTCATAGTTTTTATCTATTTCTAAATCTTGATCTCCAAGCAGCTTTCTTGATACAAATCTGTGTTACTGTATGATTCGGAAACGGGCGAGTCACCAAGTTACATACAAACGATATTCATATTCAGAGATTTGTCAATGAATGTCTTCGGCGGATACTCAGACTGAGATGGTATGACATAGCTGCAAACACAGACCTGTGGATAAGAACAGAACAAGAACCTTCTTCTTCTTCTTTGCGATCGCTTTTTTGATGATTATACCGTTAGACACGTTCTTATGATGAAATCGACTGTTGTCTGAGCTCATGATGACCAAGTTTAGGAGAATAAAATGATGATGGGTCAGGTATACTCTACGGAAGATATAGTCGAGTGTCACTTGAGTGGAACCCGCATGGAAAACAGAACGTCCTAAACAGACCTGGAGTCTTCTTGAGGAACTGAATGATGCTCGACTATTTTGAGGGACCATAAAAATAACGGCAAGAGAACGGGAAAAGTGGCGAACAACTGTCGAGGTTCTATACTTCACGAGGAATAATTTAAGTCGTCTCTTTCTCTCTGTCTCTCTCGAAATATTCTTCTTCTAACGCTCCATATCGACCACTTGTTAAACCACTCTTTGTAATTTGTATATGATCCGAGCCTAAGAGTGACTTTACATTGTTGTGCCAGTTACGCACCTAATAGTAGACCAGCACATCTAATTTCTGCTACTCTTTTTATATACTAGGGTAGCTTTCCTAGGTCCCTACTTTTGTCGCCTTTCACGACGTACCTTGTATGTGGCAGTATTATTATTTTACTGGGTGGAGGTACTGGTACAGACAATGATCAGAGAAATCACCTTTATTTTTGTCCCTGGGCACGCAGGAGTTAGGGGTAATGAACGAGCTGATAGATTGGCTGGCTTAGCTACAATATCAGAGGAGCTGCAATGGATCGAAGTGACATTCTTCACGCATTGAGAGATCTTTCCGAACATAGGAGTTTCAGGGTTGTGAATCCCACTCGCTGACCAAATTGAAAGAGATGGGTGTCAATATTGGTGCAGCCCGAAAAGAACGACATACTAAATATGCAAAGAGATTGATTAATCAACATCGAACTGGCGTGTGTCGCTGACCTGCTGGATTTGAGGCGGAGATCGGAGCACCTATGGACATGTCCGGAGTGCTATGATGATAGTCCTCATATAACTGATAACTGATTATTATTTTGTACTCCCCTTGTGAGCCCGGGCTCTCGAAATAAGTATCTATCTTAGTCATTTGCTGAAACTTATTAAATTCATTTCCCCTAGTCTAGTGATATCTTCTTGATAAATATTACAAACAAAACAAAGCTGTTCATGACATCACTTCTCGATATTTAAGCTGATTAACTATGATAAAATGAAGAAACAGCGACAAAAAGTATGAAATAAATCACACAGCAAATCTGTGCTGGAAGATTGTTTGTAAATATTTGAACACACTTGTAGATCCCTAGAGAAATATCACAAGAAAACATGGAAAGTGTACAGAATAAACTAAAAGGTGAATGTGAGAGCTTGAGCTGAGATCGATATCGATCTCATGAGCTGATCAATAAAATGATTTCTTAAATCAGACTATCAATATTACATATTCACGAGATAGTTTTGTAGCCGTTGTTAGCAGTTTGCTCCGTTAAGTATAAAAAAGACCTATTTAAAAAAAAATAGATATGTCGGACCGTTCTTCATCCAATTCCATCATCATCATTCATCAAACCATCCGTCTCTATCCATCATCATCATCAAGAATTTCTGTTCCATGTGCAGAACTTCCAGCCAGTCCTTCAGAATTTGTTCTTCTTATAGATATATTCTTCTCTAACCCGTTTGTCAAACCCTCTTACTCAAAATACTTTCCGTGGTTTTTTTTTTGTCGTGATCCTATTCCAGATGCCTACTTTCCAGCCATTCGTGCTCGTTCATACATGCTAACTTCTTTAATTTCTCATTCGTAATTTTAGAATCCAGGCTTTTCTGATCTCGCGGTTGAACCCGATAGATATATTTATTTATCCATCGCTGAACAGCTGGAGCAGACCTGAATATTTATGTTTAAAAGCACACGTATCTTTTCCCACTGCCTTGTTAAATGCCCATGCTTCACACCCATGTGTTGGCACTTGAAATATGCATGTTATACCACGTGGTATATAGGGTAATACGATGTTAGGTCCTTATTTTTCAGTGACCGTCGGCACACGATGGTCAACTTTACCAGGACAGGGGGTCCTATGATGATGATGATGTTGGAGCATAGGACATCAACAGTTGTTCACCACCTTTCCCGTTCTATTCATCCATCTTCATATAGTCTACCATATCGTAGTTTGGAGTGTTTGTGTTTCTTTACGATCCTTCAGGATATGTCGGCAGGAGTCTAACTCCTGGCAAGTCTACCCAAGTCGAACAGGCTGAAGGTGAAAGGTCAGACCATAGGGCGGTGAGCTTCATAAAGTGACAGCGCATAATCTCACCGGAAAGGGATAAATGATCTGGTTACAACCAACCCATCCCCCACCCCCGACTATGGAACATGTAACCCTCGTCCTCCCTATTCCTTGTGGAGGACATACGTTTTTCTTTTCTACTTCTATGACACTTTCTCCCAAGTATATATGGGATTAAACTATAGTGCCTAGGAATGGTTTTTCTTTTCTACTTCTATGACACTTTCTCCCGATATGAGATTAAACTATAGTGTTAGAATGGCACCCTGCATAAAGCCTCGTTGATAGAGCCCAAAAGGCTGGTCACTTAGAATAGGACGACTCCAGACAAATACGGGAAGACAGATCTCGTCAGCAGCGGACTGCAACTGTTTAAGAACAAACTCAAAAACAAAAGATTTCCTCAGAAACGGAATGTGTCAGCCATTATTGCCTGGGACGAATCGACACATACGAATAACTCAATGGTCATGTCCATTCTCTTCATCCGATGTAGTCGGTGAAATGGTTGGCATCTCACAACTACTCTCGTGTTTTCATACTCAGTGACTCCATGAGCATGATTCGTAAAGTCGAATCAGGTATGTGAGACGCAACTGGGTGAGGTACTGGTACAGACAATGATCAGAGAAATCACCTTCATTTGTGTCCCTTGGCACGCAGGAGTTAGGGGTAATGAACGAGATGATAGATTGACTGGCTTGGCTACAATAACAGAGGGAGCTGCCATGGATCGAAATGACATTCTTCAAGCATTGAGAGAGTCTTTCTGAACAGAGGAGTTTTAGGGCTGTGAATCCCACTCGCTGACCAAATTGAAAGAGATGGGTGTCAATATTGGTGCAGCCAGAAAAGAACGACATACTCAATATGCAAAGAGATTCATTAATCAGCATCGAACTGGCGTGTTGGGTCGCTGGACGCTGCTGGATTTGCTGAGACGGAGATCGTAACAACTATGGACATGTCCGGAGTGCTATGATGATAATAATAATAATAATAATTCCTCTCGTACCGTTATACGTTACATAGGGCCGGCAAGAAATTTCTCCATACCGCTCTATCCTGGGTAACTCGCTCAATCTCCTCCATGGAACTGAGACGATATTTGCTGCTCTCTCAGCAAAGTTCCTTCAGGGTCTCCTTAGGTCGACTCTCTTTCTTGAACCCTTTGCATCCACTTCAATGCCTGCTTTGATATTCGTTGATCATTCTCCTCAAGGTGTGTCCAACATATCTCCATCTTCTCTTTCTTATAACAGTTGTCACTAGTGGTTGACTATGATGATAGTCCTCATATAACTTATAACTGATGTAGTCAATGTATCTCTTTCTTCCGCTTCAGTAACAAAATATTTGTTAACAGGAAATGATTAACAACCCCGTCTGCAACTTGTAAGACCAGGAGGTCACATATTTTCTGACCTCTATCCTTCCCTATGCTGCTGACATGGGGGTCAGTATAGTTTTCTATATTATAAAACTAAGCAAATTCCCACCACTCCAAGTAGTAACGTCGTATGGTTTTGATTGATTGAATGATTGAATTGATTGATTGATTGATAAATACAACGTCGCAAGGAAGGTAGTATTATTAAGATAGACTAATAATGTCAAAAAGATAAAGAATTGATGACGTCTGTGGTTTAGTGGATAGTGACTCGGTATATTAACCCTACTGTTCTGAGTTCGAATCACCCTGCGGACAGTTTGGTTGCAAATTGTTTCGCTTGGATTTTTATAAAAGAACGATTGACCACCTATTGAGAATGCAATGACAAACTAAATTACATTGCATATCCTTTACATGACTTTGCGAATCAACCCCAGCTTTTATCGCTGTTTGTGATTTTTCTAGGCATTATTACGTTCAGTAGTTTGCCATTGCTTTTGAACGGGTGGTACCATTGTCCTTTTGAAAAATCTACGCGAAACAATTTGAAACCAAACTTTCCGCAGCGTGATTCGAACTCAGAACTTTGGAGTTAATAGACCGAGTCGCTATCCCTTAAGCCACATACGACACCGTAATTGCAAACTACTGAACGTAATAATGCCTAGAAAATGATAAAAGGCGTTAAAAGCTCGGGGTTGGTGAGTCGTATAGACCTGTAAAGGATATCAATTAAGTTTTTTATATAAAGAACTAATTATGTCAAGTTGATAAAGAATAAATGATGACTTCGTATTCTTTTTGTTCTTCGAACTTGCTATATCGATCACTTGTTAACCCCTTTTTTGTGATTTGTGTGTGATCTGAGCCTTAGAACGATTTACGATGTTCCAGTTGTGTACCTAATCGTAGTCCAGCACATCCGATTTCTGCTACGATTTTATTTACTAGGTAGCTTCCTAGGCCCCTACCTCATTCACTCTTATGACATGTCTTGTAGGTTACAGTGGTACTATTCTTTGTTTTCCTTGCGGGCCCCAGATACACACAGCCAAGTATGTCAAGTTGATTAAAAATAGAATTGTTTAGTCATTCTTATAATGTTCATTGTCTTGTACTAGTTTTCCCTGTGATACACATGTACCATACCTACGCTATTTCCACAACTGTAATACATATATACGATATTTCCGATCAAACACACACTTATGTGCAAACACACACACTTAAACCTATGAAAAGTTAATTGCATATCCTTTACAGGACTTTGCGAATGAACCCCAGCTTTTAACGCTGTTTGTGATTTTTCTAGGAATTATTACGTTCAGTAGTTTGCCATTGCTTTCTGAACGGGTGGTACCATTACATCGGTATTGTAAAAATCAACGAAAAACAATTTGCATCCAAACTGTCCGCAACCTGATTCGAACACAGAACGTCGGGGTTAATAGACCGAGTCACTATCCCCTAAGCCACAGACGCCACCCGTATACCTATAGCCAGACATAAAAACGCACCATTGCATCCGAATACTCTATAACTAATCCTTTCACTCATACATTGACCATCCACCCACTTATTCATCCACTTAACATTCCACACCAACAACGATATGCAACCGCCACCACTGTATCCACATTATTTTCGTATCTCTTCTCCCGTACTGTTTAACAGAAAATAAGATTAAGTTGTAAACAGTTCCTTCGCTTCATCAATTTCACTAAAACCAGCCATCCATCTTCAGAACGTGTGGCCATTTCCCCTCACGCCGGAACGTCTGTACAATTGTAAACGTGGGTCATGTCCGGTTTGTATGTCTTTAATGTATATAATGAGATAACCAAAGAGGTCATATTTTGAAGTCCTCAAAATGCAGGGTATACAGATCGATCAGGAGTCGTATAACCTTATCTGTATCGAGATAAATCTTGCTCGTGCGCATTACCAAAAAAGTACAAAGAAGTTTTACAATATCCTTAAAAAAAGGGTCAGAATCGGCGTCCTGTTTTTGTTGGACGGTGCTCAAGTCTTTGTAACTCTATTTTACAGTTTTACAGTCATTGTAATTCGCCGTCGAAGTGGATATTAAAGTGTACTGTCCCTCATACTTGCATCTAGCTGAAAGAATCTGACCTGATTATTCTGTGTCCAATTACGCTGTTTACAAAAGACACGACTTAGTGAAGCTCTTTTGTTGGAGAGCTAGCTAGCTCTTTTTGGAAATGCACGCCTGAAGGGTTAAACAGTGGGTGTCGTAAGTAATAAAGGTATGAGGTTTGAATCAGGTGTTTAGTTGCTTTATTCCGCCTCCTTTCCGGCCACAACAAGCTCCGCGCACACATGTTTAACAAATTTAAAATTGGCACAGCTAGCCTGTGCCCTGCAAAAGGCGGACATGCGGCAGAGCACATACTGCAAGATTGTCAATTGATAACAGGCCTAAGAAAAGAAACCTCGCAGAAAACACAGAGCTTCGCGAAAAGCTGTACGAGCAACGGAGTCCCTTAAAACCACGGTAGCATTCATGATAAAATCTGGTTCATCAGTCTGCGGGATCGAGACAGAGAGAGAGAGAATGGTAATTTGTTCATTTTTTCGAAGGCCATTAATACTATTAAATAGTCCATTTATTGATCATATTCATTGACTCATGTGCTTCCCCTAGGGTTATTTTCTTTTAAAAACACCTTATTCTCTCACAAAAAATAACTACATGTGAAATGCGTTGCCTGCGAAAAGTTACCAACAACACAAGAAAAGACAGAATCACCAACATCAGCATAAGAAGAAAGTTGGCACAAAACCGTGCTTGAATTACATAGATAAACAAAGAATGAAGTGGTTTGACCACTTAATAAGAATGCATCCAAACTCCACAGTATACAGAGTCTTCTGCTACAGAACATCGGGAAAGAAGGCAAGAGGAAGACCACGGAAAAGATGGTTAGATGGCGTAGGAGAATACTGTGAAAAAGCAAAGATAACAATCACACAAGCCACCAGAACAGCGCAAGACAAAAATAGAAAACCACGACACTGGGCAACAACCCGGTAGCAGTGTGACGACAAAAGAAGAAGAAGAAGATTCTCTCACAACTCCAAAAGTGGAACTTTAAGTGGGAGTTTTCAGTCTTCAAAATGTTACAGTTATCAATATGTACGAATTTGTGTCATATTACATAATATACATACACGTTGACCTTAATTCAGAAATGCCTCTTTTACATGTCGTAGGGGCCTAACGGGAAAGCAACTTACTCATGTTCTCAGTGCAAACCACACAAATTACAAAGAATGGTTAACTTGGTTGATAAAAACGAATACACACAAACAAACAACATCAACAAAACATTACTATTTACAGAACACCTTCCGGGATTGTGATTTTAAAAAATCACGCTTCCAGATACTGATTCTTCAACATAGAATATTTTGGAAACCTTTCAGAACTTCAGCTCTCAATCAGAGACAGATCGTTACAGAATCATTGCTGAAAATCTACTTCACTTTTTACCTTTAAATAAATGCAACCTATTCTTAGTACAAATGTATCGCTAGAAGTTGTTCCCTGGTGACAGGACACTATTAAGTGTGGTGACCTATTTCCAAATATTACTTAATGTCCATTCTTTGCTTTGAATTTACAGAGAGCTATTAAGTGCACGTCCATTACTGGAAAGCTTCTCATTGACTGAATGACTGATGACTGATAGAAAGGAAATGGTTTGATTGAAATTTATTCTAATTTTGAAAGCATTCCCATGACATTTGTTGCCGAATTGCTGTCTGAATGGCATGCTTCTTCAGGAAGTGTGGCCGATTTTAAGTACGATTTTTAATGTCTGTTTCACGAAACAAAACAATAATACGACAATATTAAAGTATGTCACTCAACTATATTTAGTTGTAGTTTTTTCGGAATATACCAACGTTTATAGCAATTTATGCTGAATTAGCCAGTATACTGGCTTTGCGTCATAGTAAAACATAAAGCGTGCCTGTATTTCGGTTCTCAAGGATGAATGGGTTAAGATATAAGAGATTGAAGAAACTATCGCCCGAGTGGTTACCGGGGCCCAAATTTGAGGTGTAGAGAATAGAACCACTGTTACCTGCCACGCATGTCGTAAGAGGCGACTAAGGAGGTTCGGCTGAAATCGGAGGCACATGTCCTAAATGTGTAGAAGTCTATACGTTTAGGGGCCTACAAACCAATGTGCAACGTATACACGTTCTTGGCAAAGATCAAACATATCACAAAGAGTGATTAAAATTGTTGTAAAGAATGAACGCAAAGAAGAAGAAGAAGAAACGATTGGTTGGAGTAGCAAGAAATCAGTGGAAAACAAAAGTTACCAAATTGTGCCTTCTTCTTCTTCTACTTCACCTTTCAGCTCCCAACGGAGCATATGTCCTCAAACATTTTCTTCCTGTCCTTCCTCTCCTCTCTAGCCATTCATTCCAATTATTTCCAAGTCTTGCCTATCGTTTTAATGTCAGTCTCTAGCTCTCTTCGCCACATATTTCTAGGCCTTCCCTCCTCCTCTGTTGTTGCGGGTTTCAAAACAGTGTTGTCTCTGAACACCTCTCTTTCTTTCCACTATGGTATCTCTTAGTTCTTTCTCTGAGTTCTTCGTTTGTAATCTTATCAAACTAACTCAGTCCCTCTATTCCATGTAAACATCCATTTATGAAGGTCTGTAGTTTTCTGGTAAAATTCTAACCACAATTCTAATTATTCTAAGGAAGACAAACAAGAAGAATTGATGATTGAAAACGCCGTAGTGTTTACCGGGGTCCAAGTTGGGGTATAAAGAATAGAAACACTGTTACCTGCCACGCATGTCGTAAAAGACGGCTAAGAAGGTTGAGCATTAGGCTAGCTACCCCACTCGTAAAAAAACCACTCAATGGCTTCAGAACGGAGATCGAACCGAGTAAATGCTGGCTGAAATCGGACACATCGCCGAAGGATAAGCACCAGAGCTCCAAATGGTGCTGAGGATGTGACGTAAAACACACCAATGCTAAGGCTGCATGAATCAGATTTCTACATGAATAGAATTTATAGGAGATCTGGTACATCGGTTTGGGCGGTGATCACGAGAGAGAGAGAGAGAGAGAGCGAGAGAGATATGATTGGAAACAGCTGCTTTTAAAGAAATATCCTATGCCCGTCTGCCCAGCGTGTTCGTAGCGCGTTAGACTACGGGTGACAAGCTCCCTGTGAGTGCGGGTTCAATTCCGCGGGCTGGCAGAAAAGCCACAGTTCACCACATTCAGAGTGTTCGTGGCACCGAACCGAAGGGTTACAATGTCCATGCACCGAGCTGAAGAGTTGAAAGCTCAAGTGCTTCTGGATCAGTAAAAAAAAAAAAAAAAAATATCTTTGATTATCGATTTGTCCCAATTAGTTTTGGAAGACGGAATAGTTCAGTAGCAGAGAAACAAATGTGTGTATGTGTAAAATGTGTTCTATTCCCTGTAGAGTAGATTCCAAAATTACCTAGCAAAACATGGTATCCGGATTATCCACATTATAGTGAAAGCAGAATGCAATATTCTAGAACAGTGTTTCCCAAAGTGGACGGTACCACCCACCCCAGTGGGCGCTGAAGCGTTCTAGGGGGACAGATGAGTCAGAAGAATTGAGGGGCTGTTCGGGCGATTAGGGTTGGTAGCTCCTTAAAAGAAAATAATAATAAATATTTTAAATAAATTATTTTGTGATTTGCAATTGAAAATAATTTAAAATGTGAATGATTTTAATTCATTATGCCGTTATACGATCGATGTTACATCAATTCTACATGCAATAATCATTTAACAAGTGAAGAGACATAAATATAATAATTATTATGTCAAAGAGAAATAGAATGAAATATGTGGAGAGGAGAAGTGTTGAAAACTGTTATAATGTGGAGGATGCAGAGTTTATGTGTGGAAAGTGAACGATGAGCGAGAAAAGTTAGGAATCTTTGTTAGAGTCTCTTATCCTGACGCTGTAGAAAAATAGATTAGAGTAAAGAAGATGAAGAAGAAGAAGAAGTGAAAGAATATTGGAGTATTCGCTGAATAAGTGTTTAGTGATTCATGCTGTCAATTACATTAATTGATCGATTGATTGATTGATAGAACCATCATTATTGCACGTTGGTGAGTAACCATGTGTGCTCCGATCTCTTTCTTACACAGGAAGATCTCAGCGGCAGTGCAAGTACTCCGTAGCTCCAGGGTGGGTCCCCGATGTAATTTTGAAGATGGTGAAAATATTTTGAAGGAATTTAATTTATTAATCCTTCTATAATGAATTTTGCGCGGGCAGCGGCTTTCCAGCCCACTCTTCTCGATTTTGAACTACCAAGTGTTCTTCTTCTTATTCTTTGGCTCGTTCTTTACGATCAATTTTAATCACTCTTTGTGATATGTTTGATCTTTGCCAAGAACGTGTATACGTTGACATTGGTTTGGTAGACCCTAAACGCATAGACTTCTACATGTTTAGGACATGCATCCGATTTCAGCCAAACCTCCTTAGTCACCTCTTACGACATGCATGGCAGGTAACAGTGGTTCTAATCTTTACACCCCAAATCTAGGCTCCGGTAACCACTCGGGCGACCAAGTGTTCTATTAAGTGCTCATCTTGAATACGGGACCTACGTTTTATCGTCCGTCTCAGATAGGACTAGAACTCAATCTCACCTACACTGAGATCAGGAATCTTTGGAAAAGCATCTCGATGGCTCCACTAAGAGGACACCGATTATTTTTGGCCCGAGAGTCGAGCACCAGACCTCTACCAGAGCCTACTATAAACTTATGGGCCTTCGGACTCAGGTAAGAATTATGGGAAATCAGACCACAACTACACCACGTGACCTCGCATTCCAGTATTGTTGTATATAGACGAATTCATTTTAAAATCAACACAAAATGCTAACTCGAAGTTATATTATGCAACCGCCCGAGTGGTTACCGGGGCCCAAATTTGAGGTGTAAAGAATAGAACCACTGTTACCTGCCACGCATGTCGTAAGAGGCGACTAAGGAGGTTTGGTTGAAATCGGATGCACATGTCCTAAACTGTATAAGTCTTTGCGTTTAGGGTCTACCAAACCAATGTGCAACGATACACGTTCTTGGCAAAGATCAAACATATCACAAAGAGTGATTAAAATTGGTCATAAAGAACGAACTCAAAGAAGAAGAAGAAGATATTATGCAACAAGTTAAGTTTAACAATAAGGAATATCAATATAATGAATATTTTTCACCAATAAATAACCATAGACTCACAGAATTGAGAAAATTGCAAAAAAGCTTGCAGTGTTCTATCAAACATCTATATTTTCCGGCCCCTTTTCTGATCTAGGTCAGGGAACCACCAGTCAGTTGTCCGGCCTAGTTATCTAGAGTTGGCTGTGTCTCTTCGCTTCCAAGATCCCTGAAATGGACCAAGTACGTTGAGGGCGTCTAAGTTCATAGACATCGATTCTATTTAGTTTTCCTGTTTTTTCTATGTTTAATACTGCTGTATCATTGATAGGCAATACAAGTAAGATTGTGGTCATCATCATCAGGTGCCGTAGGCGATCGGCTGGCATAAGAGATCATGGTTCTCCACAAATCTCTGTCATTGGTGTTTGCTGTCATCTCAGATGTTGATGATATAACGTGTCATGAAGTCAGGCTATCGCCCGTCTGCCCAGCGTGTTCGTACGCGTTGGACTACGGGTGACTATCCCTCTGTGTGTGCGGGTTCAATTCCGCGGGATGGCAGAAAAGCCACAGATTCCCAGATTTACGGTGTTCGTGGCACCGAACCGAAGGGTTACGATGTCCATGGCACCGATCCGAAGAGCTGAAAAGCTCATAGTCAGGCTATCCACAATTTTCTCTTTCTCTGTCTTCCTCTGTCTCGTCTATCCTCATTTTTACCGGTTGTCACAATGTGTTATTAACCTCCCTTCCTCATCACATGTCCAAAAAAAAATGATTGCCTCTTTCTTATATTGATAATAATCTTTTACTGTGTCTTGACCTCATTCAGCACCTCAACATTCGTTATTTTAGCAGTCCATGGGATTCTCACCTTCTTCTTTCACTTTTTTCTTCTTCGAACCTCCATATCGACCAAATTGTCAACCACTCTCTTTGATTTGTATGTGTTCTGAGCCTAAGAGCGTTTGTACGTTGTGGCAGTTATGCGCCTACAAGTAGGCCAGAACATTCGATATCTACGCTACTTCATATTTACTAGGGTAGCAACCCTAAGGCCTACATCAGCCGCCTCTTACGACATCCATTGTAGGTCACAGTGGTACTATTCTTTGCTCCCCTTGTGAGCCCCAGCACCACACGAGCGAATCATTCTTCTTCTTTTTTTTTCCGATCCAGAAGCACTTGAGCTATTCAGCTCTTCGGCTCGGTGCCATAGACATTGTAACCCTTCGGTAAGGTGCCACGAACACCGTAAATCTGGGGAATATGTGGCTTTTTCTGCCATCCCGCGGAATTGAACCCTCACACACAGAGGGATAGTCACCCGTAGTCCAACGCGCTACAAACACGCCGGGCAGACGGGCTACCATTCTTCTTTAAAACCACATCTCTGTGTCCCTCAGAGATTGTTCCATCTATTTGTTTCTTGTCCATGACTCGCATATCCGTATGTCAGTGTTGGTTCTATTTAGCACTGAATAACTCGCATATCCGTATGTCAGTATTGGTTCTATGTAGCACTAAATAACTCGCATTCGTATGTTAGTATTGGTTCTATGTAGCACTAAATAACTCGCATTCGTATGTTAGTATTGGTTCAATGTAGCACTAAATAACTCGCATTGGTATGTTAGTATTGGTTCTATGTAGCACTGAATAATCTGCATTCGTATATCAGTGTTGGTTCTATGATAGACTGAATAACTGACATATTTATGTCAGTATTGGTTCTATGTAGCACTCAAACTCTGCATATCCGTATGTCATTATTGGTTCTATGAGCACTGAATAACTCCCTTTCGTATGTCAGTGTTGGTTCTATGTAGCACTGAATAACTCGCATTCGTATGTCAGTATTGGTTCAATGTAGCACTAAATAACTCGCATTCGTATGTTAGTATTGGTTCAATGTAACACTAAATAACTCACATTGGTATGTTAGTATTGGTTCTATGTAGCACTGAATAACTCCCTTTCGTATGTCAGTATTGGTTCTATGTAGCACTGAATAACTCGCATATCAGTATGTCAGTATTGGTTCTATGTAGCACTAAATAACTCGCATATCCGTATGTCAGTATTGGTTCTATGTAGCACTGAATAACTCCTTTCGTATGTCAGTATTGGTTCTATGTAGCACTGAATAACTCGCATATCAGTATGTCAGTATTGGTTCTATGTAGCACTGAATAACTCGCATATCCGTATGTCAGTATTGGTTCTATGTAGCACTAAATAACTCGCATATCCGTATGTCAGTATTGGTTCTATGTAGCACTGAATAACTCCTTTCGTATGTCAGTATTGGTTCTATGTAGCACTGAATAACTCGCATTCGTATGTCAGTATTGGTTCTATGTAGCACTGAATAACTCGCATCCGTATGTCGGTATTGGTTCTATGTAGCACTAAATGACTCGCATATGTCAGTATTGGTTCTATGTAGCACTGAATGACTCGCATTATGTGGTACTGAACAATCGATGAATAAATGATTGATTTACATTGCTGTAGTATCAGTTTCAACGTTACATATTATTGATCTCCTTTCACGACCTGAGAATCTAATGCTTAATTCTTTTTCTTGATTAATAAAATAAGTCGTTAATTTTGCTTTTGTTTTGTTCCCTTGATGAACATGCAAACACTAGCGGATAGATCTTACAGTAATGAATACACTGGCTAAATTAGTGCACGTACTGGCTGATATTAAGAAGATTTTAATGAATAAAATTTACAGAATGATGGTTACAAAAAAACGTGGTTGATGAAGTATCGACTGAAGATGTGTTTTTTTTGTGAGTTGGTTATATAAACTTTGATTTAAGGGTTTTTAAACCGAAGGATTGACTTCAATGCACCGGGTTTTACCCCATCTGGCTCGGTCCCTCTCAGCAGAAATGGCACGCCACCAGCCGAGAGTATTGCACAAGCACGAACTCCGTAGCTCCAGCAACAATCCTAGGGTCTCTGGAAAAAACTGCACTCATGAACAGAACGACGCGGTCCGGATTCGAACCCACGACCTTCGACTCACAAGGCAAGGGCTTAACCACTCAGCCACAGAGATATAAACTTTGATGGAATGTTCTGTGCAAGACAAACATTCATTTAATGCAATAAAAAAAAAACTGTTTCAATATTATATGTTGACCGTCGACCGAGTGGTTACCAGAGCCCACATTTGGGTTGTAAAGAATAGAACCACTGTTACCTGCCAAGCATGTTGTAAGAGGCGACTAAGGAGGTGTGGCTGAAATCGTATGCATATGTCCTAAACATGTAAGTCATGCTTTAGGGCCTACCAAACCAATGTGCAACGTATACAGTTCTTAACAAAGATCACATATCTCAAAGAGTGATTAAAATTGGTCGTAAAGAACGAACGTAAAGAAGAAGAAATCTCGCCCATGTCCTTCGTTTATCATGGACAGAGAAGAAAACAAATAGATATATCATGGACAGAGAAGAAAACAAATAGATATATCATGGACAGAGAAGAAAACAAATAGATATATCATGGACAGAGAAGAAAACAAATAGATATATCATGGACAGAGAAGAGAACAAATAGATATATATCCAGTAAAAGAACTGAAAAATAACTGGCTGATGCTACAAATATTAAAGAGAAAATTGAAGTATTTGGGACAAATAGAGAGACAGGAAGGGCTGGAGAAGACCATCATGGAAGGAGGGATCTAGACAAAGTGGAGGAGAAGGAAGACCACGGAGAATATTGATTCAGGATGTTAGTGATTATTTGATCTTGACTACTAAACCAATGTGCAACGTATACAAGTTCTTGGCAAAGATCAAGCATATCACAAAGAGTGATTAAAATTGGTCGAAAGAACGAACGCAAAGAAGAAGAAGAATATATGATCTTGACAACTGCAGATGCATGAGATCTGGCATATGAGAGAGAGAAAGAGAGTGAGAAAGAGACAGAGAAGGAGAGAGAGAGAAATTTCGAATGACTGTTTAGGTGGCAAAGTTCTGATCAGGACAAGCTATTTCATGATTATGACCAGTCGCGGCTTGTCATTAAGGGCCAGTGGGGCGAGCCCACCAAAATAATGTTTAACGTGTATTTTTATTGTATAAATTAAAATATAACCCAATCAAATACCATGATTTACCCCCCAAAAAATGTGTCTAGCCCCACCAACAAAAATTAGCACGTGCCGCCACTGATTATGACCTTCACACCATACTGAAAACGACATTTACTCGAATGTCACTAAATGTCATCTTGATTTTGGAAAACGATTGAAGTTAATATCAAACTGTTCTGGCATCACTAGTTTATTTACCTTAGATTTCATGAAACTAAGCTCAACATTGTCCATGTTAATGAGGCCTGAAAGAATTTCTTTTCAGCTTTTAAGCATCATTCAGGTGCAATCCATACGCATTTAAACACGTCACGATTTCTATGTTTGATAAGAATAAGCCAATTGCACGGAATCAACTCAGATGCTTCTATACTTATCATTACAAATCAATAATAAATTGTGTGAACATGAAGATATCAAAGTGCTAGGAAAACAAGCTCACCAAATTTATGCTTGGGCTACTTTGAACAGTAGGTACCATCGGAAATGTGGGACGTGTTGGAGGTCTACAGAGATGTGAATCACAGTGATGCTGTTTCACAGAATGAAGATGGACTGCTAAAATGACTAATGTTGAGGTGTTGAATGAGATCAAGACACAGATAAATCATATCATCAATATAAGAAAGAAGCAGTAATCATTTTTCAGGACATGATGATGAAGGAGGGAAAAAGGCTTAAAAAGGAAACAAAGATTGGTGACAGACCAAAAAGGGTGCGAAAATCGGGAGGTGAGACAGAGACAGAGAGAGGAAGACAGAAAAGGAGAGAGTAAATTGTGGATAGCCTGACTTCATGGCACGAAAAAGCGTTTACATCTGAGATGATAGCAAACACCAGAGCCAGATTTATAGAATGCAATGATCGCCTAAGCCAGCCGGCACGGCACCTATGATGATGTTGAGGTCTTCCATTAGGGAGAGATTTAATGAGATGGGCATGGAACACTTTCCCCAGAGAGAATTGTTTAATGTCTGCAAGAGTTCTACAGATATATATATATTTTTTTGGGAGATTGGATATTGGTTACTAAGCCCACCCGTGTGGTGCCAGGCCCGTTAGGGAAACAAATAATATTACAGCGACATAAAAGCATATCGTAAGGGAGAGTGATGTAGGGATTATGGAAGTTACCCTTGTAAATAAAAAACATCGCATAAATCGGATGGGCTGGCCTACTTGTAGGTGTATAAGTGGCACAACGTACAATAGCTCTTATGTTCAGATCAAACACAAATCACACAGAGTGGTTGAACAAGAGTGGTTGAACAAGAGTGGTTGAACAAAGTGGAAGTGGTTGAACAAGAGTGGTTGAACAAGAGTGGTTGAACAAGAGTGGTTGAACAAGAGGTTGATATGGAACGTTCAAAGAAGAAGATGGTTACTGAGTCAACGTCATTGCCCTCAGGACAGACCCATAGGTACTTAGTTCCCCCCTCACAACAGATGGCGAAAGACAAGGGGAATATGTATTCAGTCGCCTGAGTATTTACCGGGGCAAAAATTTGGGGTGTAAAGAATAGAACCACTGTTACCTGCCACGCAAGTCGTAAGGGTCGACTAAGGAGGTTTGGGTGAAATCGGATGCACATGTCCACTAGGGAATGGAAACCCGAAACAATTGCTTGCGGTAAACGGATGCACCAGGCTGTAAGTCGTATAACACCGTGCAACGACCCCTCGCAATGAGAAATAGGATAACGTATTCTACGGTCGCCAATCTGCCTCGGAGATTTAGCCACGCAGTAAGAATGTAGACCTACCATCACGAGGTGCACAACTTACTGCGGGAAGAGGTCGGCACAAACGGGGAAGCAGAAATCATAGAAATTGTATCCTACAGAACTGCCCCCAGTATGCAGACTTGAGAAGAAAGAAGGGGTCCCACTTGCTGATAACTGAGCGCGTCCTAAAAACAAAAACTCGTAAAGTATGGCGTGGCTGATAATCTGAGGCAGACGGCTGCCTTTATTAGAGAATCCGAAATTCCAATCTAGTGAGAAAGCAGAAGAAGAAATATGTATTCAGTGATAACGGAACCAGATAAAGTCTGCCTAAAAAATGTAGACCTTCTGAGACTTGATTATTGAATGTAATATAACCCGTTGGGATAGAATGAGAAAGCAGGGGCTGGACATAATACACAAGAGATACTGCAATAACATTTTCTGGAGGTAATGAAGTATTGAATTACACCTGGGTTTAAATGCAAGATCAAAGATTACACCTAGGTTTAGATGCAAGATCAAAGATTACACCTGGGTTTAGATGCAAGATCAAAGAAACTTCAGGATATCTAGTGCCTACGCCCAAATTTGTAGTAAAATTAGTGTAAAGAATAGAACCACTGTTACCTGCCACGCATGTCGTAAGAGACAACTAAGGAGGTTTGGCTGAAATAGGATGCACGTGTCCTAAACGTGTAGAAGTCTATGCGTTTAGGGCCAAAACCTAACCAATGTGCAACGTATACACGTTCTTGGTAAAGATCAAACATATCACAAAGAGTGATTAAAATCGGTCGTAAAGAACGAACGCAAAGAAGAAGAAGAAGATCTGGTGCCTAGATTCAAAGAGAGTGTATAAATGGTAACAATCTAGTTGATGGTATCTGAAATAGAATCAACGTTTTATTGTTTATTCAAATTGTAAACATTCTGGATTCTTGTTTTTCAAATAATTGAAGATTCAAAGCTTTGATTATCGCATGTGAGTTCTCATTGATGAACGAAAAAACACATTAACTCATAAAATGATTTACAACTGCATTTATACCTGAAAACATGTCTTTAAAAAAGAGTTAATTTCGTACGCAGTATGGGGTAGTTATTTTAAACAGCTTTCTTTCAAGTGCTAGAAAAAATTTGTATTTTCTAAGTATTTTATCGAGAACATTTCTGTGTAGAAGTACGGTGATCGCCTCTCGCATTTCTCTACTTATTTGAATACTCCATATTGAGTACTTATTAAACCACTCTGTGTGATTTGTATGTGATCTGAGCCTAAGAGCGATTGTACGTTGTAACAGTTATGCCTCTACAGGTAGGCCTGTCCACCCGATTGCTGCAACACTTTTATTTATTGGACTAGATTCCCTCGGTTCCTACCTTAGTCACCTCTTACTTCATGTCTTGTAAGTCGCAGTGTTACTATTCTATGCTCTCATTACGGGCCCCGACAACACACTTGGAGAACTTGTATTCAAAAGCACACATATGTTTTCCCACCGCCTTACTAAATGCCCGTTCTTCACACTTATACGTAACTTAGACATTATACACATAGATATAAATTTACATTCACACAGTGGCGGCTCGTCAATAAGGGCCAGTGGAGCTAGGCCCCCATCAAAATAATGTGTTACGTGCATTTATTTTTTAATAAATTAAAATATAATCTAATTCAAAACCATGATTTTGTCAACATTTTGGTCTGGCCCCACCAACAAAAAGGATCACGAGCCGCCCTTGCATTGACACACTCACATAGAAACCCACACACATACATATATATGAGTTGATAGCTTTAATAATCGTTAACATACTCATAAATCATAAGTAATATAATATATTATTTTATCTTCCTACAGATGGTTTTCAATTAACTGATCATCCCTTTGCTGTATTCACCAATATCAGTAACTACTACAGTCATCCATCAAACATACTTGACTTCAAAAACATCAATCGTTATGTTTGTGTAACTCTCAGCGTGACGTTCACTTACAAAACACGCAAAGAAAACATACAACTTCAGTAACCCAGATTCTCATATGTGGAAGTTGTGTGTAAAAATGGTGTGTTAATATTAGAACGCATAATTAATGAAACGTGTTCTAAGTTCTTTTTGCTAAAAGTGTAAGTATTAAATACTTGTGAGAGTACGTAACTTAAACGCGGGTAAGCTCGATCACAACCTAAGCTTACCTGGTTCAAACTCGGCGAGGACAATTTTGGAAGAAAATTAGTTTCCTTAAATTTTTACGAACTATAAAAATAGACCCCAACGTTCAGAAAACAATGGCAAACTACTGAACGTATAAATGGTGTCTAGAAAATCGACTCGTTTACTGTTGTTGATGGCTACGCCCTGTAAAAATGATATGCAACGATTTTCATTCATTATATATTACAGTAAATCTGTTTCACTGTGTGGGTTTGAATTCATCGCAATATCCCTTATTTCTCTAGTTATTTTCTGCGTGTGATTACTAACGGTGTTGTTAGATGTCCTAAAGAAAATAGTCTTTGTCTACAATCAGATATACGTGGATTGTGTAAGTTGTTTAATCACTAATATTAGCAATCATGTGCAGGTCTTTCTTCGTATCAGCATCATAATCAAAAGCTGTAGGTATATGCTAACGTTTCGTAGACAACCATCTGGTGGTGCCAATACTTTGGAGCACTTTCCTTTTCAGCACTTTGGAACATCGGTGCGTTTTACTAGTTTTAAACAGCTGTCATTTATAGCACTTTGGAACATCAGTGCTTTTTACTAGTTTGGAACAGTTGTCATTTATAGCACTTTGGAATATCTGTGATTTTTACTAGTTTGGAACATTGTCATTTATAGCACTTGGAATATCTGTGATTTTTACTAGTTTTGAACAGCTGTCATTTATAGCACTTTGCAACATCGGTGCTTTTCATTAATTTGGAAAAGGTGTGATTTCCAGAATTCGTTGTATGGGTAGCCAATGTTATTGCTGAATCTCATTATATTTTCAATATATACGATTATTATATCGATATCTTCAACTTATTCTGAAACAGAATTTCAGAAAGTTATCAGCAATATCACAGAATAGGAATCTCTCTTATGCAACTTAGTTTTTTCCTGGAACCAAGCAGTTCTGAGAATAACTACAGTATCTCTTTACACGTGTTTTGAAAAAGTCAAAGTTTTGATAGTTTTAATTTAGAATATATTTACTCGTGTTTTTAAGATTGTAAAAATGTTTAGTGTAACTACAGAAAATATTTTCACGTCGTTTCTAGACTTTGAAGTTTCAATAGTCTAACTTTGGGATATATTTAACGTTGTTTGTAGATTAACAATTCTGATAGTCTAACTACAGAATATATTTACAAGTCGTTTCTAGCATGTGAAAGTTACAATAGTCTAACTTGTAGACTGTGAAAGTTCTAGTAGTCTAACTTGTAGACTGTGAAAGTTCCAATATTCTAACTTGTAGACTGTGATAGTTCCAATATTCTAACTTGTAGACTGTGAAAGTTTCAATAGTCTAACTTGTAGACTGTGATAGTTCCAAAAGTCTAACTTGTAGACTGTGATAGTTCCAATATTCTAACTTGTAGACTGTGAAAGTTCCGAAAGTCCAACTTGTAGACTGTGAAAGTTCCAATATTCTAACTTGTAGACTGTGAAAGTTCCAATAGTCTAACTTGCAGACTGTGAAAGTTCTAATAGTTTAACTGTAGATTGTGAAAGTTCTAGTAGTCTAACTTGTAGACTGTGAAAGTTCTAGTAGTCTAACTTTTAGACTGTGAAAGTTCTAGTAGTCTAACTTGTAGACTGTGAAAGTTCCAATATTCCAACTTGTAGACTGTGAAAGTTCCAATAGTCTAACTTGTAGACTGTGAAAGTTCCAATAGTCTAACTTCAAGATACATTTGAACGTCTCTTTCAGACTAACAATTCTGAAATTCTTATTACAGATTAGTCTTATATTTGTATATATCTGGTCTTTATCATTTTCCACTTGAATCAACAAACTACTACATGCGAGCAGAGGCATTTATCTCAACAAAAAGTATTTCATTATACAACTAACAAGTTTGAGCAGACTAATACAATTGGATTCAATTTACAATTCTAGACCACATTATTCGACAAAAAACTTATATGACGTTTTTTTTCTACAGAATTATATTATGTTGTAACATTACAAAAATAATGTAAGCAACAAAAGTAACAAAAAACAATTCTGACAACACATGAACGTCTCCCAGTTTTTCTAGATGATTCTCTGAGACATCAAGTTGTATGTTATTGTAGATGATTCTCTGAGACATCAAGTTGTATTTTATTGTAGATGATTCTCTGGTAAGGATCATCATTCCCTTTGACTTATCATCTTACTGCGATACGATCTCAATCAATCAACAATGTTAAGTCATTGCGATAGGATGTGTGCATATCAATGCATGTATCAGACATCACACAATAATGTCACAGTTATTCAGAGAGTTCTCAGCTGCTTGGTGAATGCGTGCAGCCTGACATACCATTTCAACAAAAGCTCTTCTGTTATGGATGCAATAGATCAAGAATTTGGATGGGGCAATTATTCTGCTTCCTTTGAGGACAACATCTCGTGTTCACATAGTAAGCCAGAGCGTTTAGATCTGGACCAGCCTCCACGGTAAGTCATTCGCTGGTTATTGTAGAATGTGCATATATATATATATATATATATTTTTTTTAAAATTAAGTAATTAATTATATTATATTTACCTTGTTATTTGTATGGTGTCGTCTGTGGCCAAGGGGTTAGTGACTCGGTCTATTAACCCCGACGTTCTGAGTTCGAATCCGCTGCGGACAGTTTGCTGGCAAATTGTTTCGCGTGGATTTTTACAAAAGGACGATAGCGCCACCCGTTCAGAAAACAATGGCAAACTACTGAACGTAATAATGCCTAGAAAAATCACAACAGCGTTTAAAAATGGATAAGGGTGATGTTCTTTAGCCTCTTGGCGACTTACTGTTGGATGAGGACACTAACATATCAGTTGAATCAATAGAGCGATTCAGAGAATTTGGAATTACGCATTGTACAAGTAGAACCGGATGCTTGGGGAGGAGGGAGGGGGGTAGAATGAGAAGTGTGTTTAACCAGCGAGCCACAGCAAACATAAGTATGCATGAATTTGAAATATGTTGGAAGAGACTGAGCCCCTATGGGTCTGCCCATAATGCTGTGGCGCCAGTTCAGAAAGCAAATACCATAAATCATTAATTAGTTAGTTCTTTAATTCGCTAGTTAGTTAGCTAGTTAGTTAGTTCATTAGTTCGCTAGTTAGTTAGTTAGTTAGTTCATTAATTCGCTAGTTAGTTAGTTAGCTAGTTAGTTAGTTCATTAATTCGCTAGTTAATTAGCTATATAAGTTATATGTACCTCTTCTTCTTCGTCTTCTTCTTCAAACATCGACCACTTGCTAACCACTATGTGTGATTTGTATGTGATCTGAGCCTAAGAGCGATTTACGCTGTGCCCTTTTCCTACAAGTAGGTCAGCACATCCTATTTCTACGAAGCTTTTTATTTACTAGGATAGCTTCCCAAGGTACTACCTCAGTCACCTCTTACGACATCTCTTGTAGGCCGCAGTGTCACTATTCTATTCTCCCTTGCTATCCCGGCACCACACGGGCGAACAAGTACCTCTAAAGTCGGAGTAACGTTCGCCTGAATAGCTAGGAACACGGATGAAAATCATTTTTCACTTACAAATCACTCAGCTGAGCCATTCTAAGCGTCATGACTATGCGTGAATTCATAGCAGGCGGGTTGAAAATTAGCAGGTCAATGGGTAGCTACTGCAACGTTCCAAGCAATGAGCTGGTAACTTTAGGAGACTGTTTCGGATAAGGTAGGTAACTTTAGGAGACTGTTTCGGATAAGGGACCAGAACGACAGTAGCTTAATACAAATGTCTTTTAATCATAGACTAGTTCTACTCGCTGCTAGCTCAGCCTGGCAGTTATCTAGTAAGAATTCATTAGCACAGTTCCCGAGAATTGAGCTATTTCCATTGAATTTGTGTTCCAGGCCAGTATATAAGTGTTGAGGGTGAAACGTAGTGATCTTGTGTCTGCTTGTTCTTCTCTTCCACCATTGACTTCTTTATAGAAGTGTTGGGGTGAAACGTAGTGATCTTGTCTGTGCTTGTTCTTCTCTTCCACCATTTACTTCTTTATGGAAGTGTTGGGTGAACATTTATAGCGACGTGTGCATCGATTTGTGCATCATTACTGTTCTTTCTTCCACCATTTGCTTCTTTATAGAAGTGTTGGGGTGAAACGTAGTGATCTTGTGTCTGCTTGTTCTTCTCTTCCACCATTTACTTCTTTATAAAGTGTTGGGGGTGAAACGTAGTGATCTTGTGTGGCTTGTTCTTCTCTTCCACCATTTGCTTCTTTATAGAAGTGTTGGGGTGAAACGTAGTGATCTTGTGTGTGCTTGTTCTTCTCTTCCACCATTTACTTCTTTATAGAAGTGTTGGGGTGAAACGTAGTGATCTTGTGTGTGCTTGTTCTTCTCTTCCACCATTTACTTCTTTATAGAAGTGTTGAGGGTGAAACGTAGTGATCTTGTGTTTGCTTGTTCTTCTCTTCAACCATTTACTTCTTTATAGAAGTGTTGGGGTGAAACGTAGTGATCTTGTGTGTGCTTGTTCTTCTCTTCCACCATTTACTTCTTTATAGAAGTGTTGAGGTGAAATGTAGTGATCTTGTGTGTGCTTGTTCTTCTCCTCCACCATTTACTTCTTTATAGAAGTGTTGGGGTGAAACGTAGTGATCTTGTGTGTCTTGTTCTTTCTTCCACCGATCTTACTTCTTTATAGAAGTGTTGGGGTGAAACGTAGTGATTTTGTGTGTGCTATACTTTGTTTATAATCACTTTGTAAGCTGATATTCATGTTCGTAAGGCTGTTCTTGATGCCGTCGCTCCATCTTTGCGTGGTCTTCCTCTTGTTTGTACTCATTATACTTTTTCTGTATGACTCTCTGTGGTAGGGGATACCAGGGCATTCTTGTCAGGTGTCCAAACCATTTAATCTGTTGTTCTTTTATGAATTACATGACTTGTTTCACATCCAGTCTTTTTCTGATTTCTTCATTTCTAATTTTGTCTCTTATTGTTACATCTGCAGCTCTTCTAAGACACCTCATCTCTGTCGTTATGATTTTCCGCTCATTAGCTTCTGCTATTGGCCATGTTTGACACTGGTAACATAGTGTTGGCCATAAAATCGTTCTTATGAGATTTGCTTTAGTTGTTAGCGGTATCTCTTTATGTGACAACAGTGTAATGTTAGCGGTATCTCTTTATGTGACAACAGTGGTGTTAACTGTCCCAGTACTTGGTTAGCTGTTGTGCAACGATTGCTGATTTCGCTATCGATACTTCCATCTGATGTGAAAATTTCTTCTAAGTATTTTGGCCTCAATCTATTACTTGTATTTGCTTATGAGAAAATTTAATCAAAAGATTAATACAAGATTGATCAATCAATTTTTTTTCTTCAAAGATTGAACAAAACTCAAATAAATAAATTAACATTACATTAGCATAGATTTTGTTCTTGTTTTTTTAAACAGAAATGTTCTAATTAAACTTTTGGTCTTAACTCACACTATACGACAAACCAACTGACATGCCGCTGAGAAAAGCCACAAAAAGAACCTTGAATCGGAACTGAATATCTGTGGACAATAAGAAAATAATGGTGAAATTAAACGTTGCTAAAGTAACATGGAGAGTAATTTCAATTATGTAATACTGTCTTTAGTGAATCAATTTGTTTATCTTTCAATCTCAGAAAAGCCACTAAAAGAGCCAACTTATTTTGTTTGAAAAAGCTATTCAAAATATAGATTTGATATTTATTTCTCTTAGCAGATCACAGAAGATAAATATGCGCATTCTCAAATATGAAAGAGTGGTATCGTGTTTTACATAAAGAAGTTATAATAGATTTCGTTAGGACAGAACATCGAATTCTTCACAATGATGCGTCTTCTTCTTCTTCTTTGCTTTCATTCTTTACGACCAATTTTAATCCCTCTTTGTGATATGTTTGGGCTTTGTCAAGAACGTGTATACGTTGCACATTGCTTTGGTAGGCACCTAAACGCGTTGACTTCTACAAGTTTAGGATACGTGCATCCGATTTGAGCCAGACCACCTTAGCCGCATCTTACGACATGCGTGGCAGGTAACAGTGGTTCTATTCTTTACACCCTAAATTTGGGACCCGGTAACCACTCCGGCGAAAATGGTGCGTCAATACGTGTGTTTAGAATGAGTATAAGAGTTGAAACAAACCACAAAAAAAACTGAGAATAGATGACCACCTTCACTCTCCCCTCCCTCTTTCCCTTTCTACTCCATTCAATCATCATCTTCATAGCTTCTAAGATTGTTTTTATTTTCTCGGTAAATTAATCAATCAATCTCCAAACTTTCTTCTTTAACCAATATTTATTTTAACGATATATTTTGTCTGGAATGTTTATGTTTTCTTTTGGTCAGCCTAATTATGTTTCAGAACACTTTTCAGGCCATGCTTTTCAAACTGATCTAAGAATTTGTCAATTTCGATACTGTTATATATAATATTTAATTATCTGAAATATGAACTGCACATAGACAATGAACTGCATATAGACGATGAACTGCATTTAGACAATGAACTGCACATAGACAATGAACTGCATATAGACAATGAACTGCACATAGACAATGAACTGCATATAGACAATGAACTGCATATAGACGATGAACTGCACATAGACGATGAACTGCATATAGACAATGAACTGCATATAGACAATGAACTGCATATAGACAATGAACTGCATATAGACAATGAACTGCATATAGACAATGAACTGCATATAGACAATGAACTGCATATAGACAATGAACTGCATTTAGACAATGAACTGCATATAGACAATGAACTGCATATAGACAATGAACTGCATATAGACAATGAACTGCATTTAGACAATGAACTGCATTTAGACAATGAACTGCATATAGACAATGAACTGCATATAGACAATGAACTGCATATAGACAATGAACTGCATATAGACGATGAACTGCATATAGACAATGAACTGCATATAGACAATGAACTGCATATAGACAATGAACTGCATATAGACAATGAACTGCATATAGACGATGAACTGCATATAGACAATGAACTGCATATAGACAATGAACTGCATTTAGACAATGAACTGCATATAGACAATGAACTGCATATAGACAATGAACTGCATATAGACGATGAACTGCATATAGACAATGAACTGCATATAGACAATGAACTGCATATAGACAATGAACTGCATATAGACAATGAACTGCATATAGACAATGAACTGCATTTAGACAATGAACTGCATTTAGACAATGAACTGCATTTAGACAATGAACTGCATATAGACAATGAACTGCATATAGACAATGAACTGCATTTAGACAATGAACTGCATTTAGACAATGAACTGCATTTAGACAATGAACTGCATTTAGACAATGAACTGCATATAGACAATGAACTGCATATAGACAATGAACTGCATTTAGACAATGAACTGCATATAGACAATGAACTGCATTTAGACAATGAACTGCATATAGACAATGAACTGCATATAGACAATGAACTGCATTTAGACAATGAACTGCATATAGACAATGAACTGCATATAGACAATGAACTGCATTTAGACAATGAACTGCATTTAGACAATGAACTGCATTTAGACAATGAACTGCATTTAGACAATGAACTGCATATAGACAATGAACTGCATATAGACGATGAACTGCATATAGACAATGAACTGCATTTAGACAATGAACTGCATATAGACAATGAACTGCATATAGACAATGAACTGCATTTAGACAATGAACTGCATATAGACAATGAACTGCATATAGACGATGAACTGCATATAGACAATGAACTGCATATAGACGATGAACTGCATATAGACGATGAACTGCATATAGACAATGAACTGCATATAGACAATGAACTGCATATAGACAATGAACTGCATTTAGACAATGAACTGCATATAGACAATGAACTGCATATAGACGATGAACTGCATATAGACAATGAACTGCATATAGACGATGAACTGCATATAGACGATGAACTGCATATAGACAATGAACTGCATTTAGACAATGAACTGCATATAGACAATGAACTGCATATGTAATAGTGTTCGTGGGTGAGAAGGACAAAAATGTATCAAATTCCAATAGGCCACAGATAAACAAGTCAAAAGTTCAAAAGTTTAATTAAGTAGGGCGACCCCACGAAGCGGTTTAAAAATGCAACGGCTAGGTTTCCCCAAAATAAATTAGGCAGACGAAGCCATTATGGAAATACTACATGAATTTCCGAAAGATAAGTAGGATGACCTGATTTGTTAAAGACTGAGATGGGAAATTTAAGCAGGGATGCCGGACAGATTTATGGACGATTTCTCAGGAAGATAGACACCGGTAGAGTCAGTAATCATTAGTATGATAATGAAACGAAATGGAGATATTTTGGGGCAAGACAAAGGTGGGTTTTTAGTCCCATATAAATAGACGGTGACGGAAATTCAGGGAAGAGAAACAAAAGAGAAGAAAGAGAAGAGACGTGCAGAACGTAGAGAAATTTGCAGAGCTCGCAAAGGGCAGACGGAATGGCCCAGTGTGCTGCGTTGAAGAGACTGAAATTGAGTTCGAATATGTGAGTATGGCTAGACACTCCGACAGCCGATAGGACACATAGAGAGAGAAACAACTTAGCAGTAGCAACTTAGCAGAAGAGACTTAGCAGAAAGACTTTTAGAACTCGGATAGAGATTTGCCGAACATGGAGAGAGTCTTGCAAAACTCCCAAAGGGCAGACGGAATGGCCCAGTGTGCTGAGTTGAAGAGACGACCAACGCTGACTTCGGATATGTGAGTATAACTAGACATGTGTAGTGTGGACAGCAGATTCATAAATAGATCCACACAGCAGAGTAGCCACGATCAGACCTATAGACAAATCTGATAGAGAATAGAAGTAGCATCTTATAGAGACAGACAGCACTAGAGAAAGCCTTACCTGTTCAACTGGAAATATATATCTTCTAAATTGCCATTTGTGGAAAAGTGACCAAGTTATCAGAGCCTCGTTTTACAGATATGATCTTAATGTATAAAAAGCAAACTTTCATCAAGAGACAGAAAATAGACATTTTGAAGAAATATATATCTTTGAAGTCACAAGTAACAGACCCATGGAACACTCAACCGAACAGCTGTTCCACAGAAAACTATTAACATTTTAAAATAGACAGAGGCATTCTAAGGACTTCAGACTAACCTGTACAATACAATTATGTGATGAACTTGTATTAGATATTCAATAGAGTGTAGGACTTGAATAGTGAAGATTTGTGCTTATATAATCAAGTGGTTATAGTTTAGCATTTTATATTGTAAGGTGATATATCATTTTCAGAGTGAGGTAATCATGTTGGGACTATATTGTATGTTATATATATATGTATGAATATGATATATGTGTTGTAGATGTAAAGGTGCTATATAGGTGAAATATATGCATATAATAAAGATTGAAATACAGAATTGGGTTTCATATATTTATATGAAAGGTTAATTACGGCGTGAATAAAAGATTAGGACACAGAGTGATCGCCCACACATATAGACGATGAACTGCATATAGACGATGAACTGCATATAGACAATGAACTGCATATAGACAATGAACTGCATATAGACAATGAACTGCATATAGACAATGAACACTACGACCAATTAAATGATCAAATCAACTAATTACTTTTTGCAGACTAACAAAGTCTAATCTTTGAAGATGAAGATCAGCTACAACATCACATGAATTCATTGCTAATAGCATGTAGGAAGTACAACATGAAAATCAACAAACAAAAGACCGGGACCATGAAAATCAGCAGAACACCAAGCCAAGCAAACATACAAATAGACACCACCAGAGTAAAGCAAGTTTCTGAATTCAAATATTTAGGCAGCATTTTCACAGATGACGGAAAACTCGATAGAGAAATAGAGACAAGGTGTCAACAGGCAAACGCAGTGACCTACCAGCTGGCACCATTACTACAAAACAAAAAGATCAAGATGGAAGTGAAAAGACAGATGATAAAAAGTATTTTCCTACCAACACTTTGTTACCAGTGCCAAATTTGGACTCTTACAGAAACACACCATATAAAGCTCACCACGTGTGAAATGAAATGCTTGAGGAAGGCAGTGGGAGTCACCAGGAAAGACAGACTACGAAATGAGGACATCAGAAGCAGAGTGGGCATAATTTCATGCACCGAATACATCGAAAGACAACAAATGCAGTGATTTGGACATTTAATGAGAATGAAATACAACCAACCACCAAATACAGCATACAATAAAAAGAGATCGGGTACTAGAGCTAAAGGAAGACCAATAAAAAGATGGATAGACAATATCAAGACCACACTACATAAACACGGAAATAACACAACAAGGGCGACTCAGCTGGCCCTAGAACGCAAATTAAAGCTCCGATCATTACTCTTAACTGCAAGAGTGGGCAGCCAACTATATCTTCCACCTGGGAATAGACAATAGACAATGATCTGCTTTGAAGTTAGCAGCATTGCCATTAAAATGTGCCATTCGCGTCTTGTATTCTTCTTTACAATTGATTGTTCTAACTAATTGATTGTTTTGTTGTACCATCATATTTAAAATTAGGAGAATAACCATGTGTCATCTAAACTCTTTTTAAAACAGAACAAATCTCAGCGGCAGTGCACACGTTCCGTAGCATCGGCTAGAGTCCCCGATGTAAATTTAAAGATACTGGAAACTTTTGTTGGAATTTTAATTAAATCATTTTAATGAATTTTGACCACAGAGAGCTACAAAGAAAAAGTATAATGAGTACAAAGCAAGAGGAAGACCACACAAAAGATGGAGTGACGGCATCAGGAACAGACTTACAAAAATGAATATCAGCTTACATAGTGCCTTAAAACAAGCACACACAAGATCACTTGCCCCCACCCCCTATCTCAACACTTCTATAAAGAAGTAAATGGTGGAAGAGAATAAGAGAATGAATTTTTCAAACCTCCTTAGTCACCTCTTACGACATGCTTGGCAGGTAACAGTGGTTCTATTCTTTACACCCCAAATTTGGGTACCCGTTAACCACTCGGGTGGTTGTTACTGTCTAATAATGTTTAACAGTAGCAAGGTTGGTATCTACTGCAATACCGTGTTTGAGATAGTAGAATCGACTATGTTATAGGGATCGGGCGCGCGAGAGAGAGAGAGAGAGAGAAAATCGACTACTTATTGTCGGTGTTTACGAAACAATGTTGGGAGTAACAAGACAAGACCGTCTTAGAAATGAAGACATCAGGAAAAAGTGGGTGTAACATCAGTACTGAACTTCATCAAGAAATTAAATGGTTCGGACACACAAGCAGATTACCAACAGGCAGTATACCACGAGAGCAATGTTGCTCCGATACAGTGGATACAAAGCAAAAGGCCGGCCACGCAAAAGGTGGATCTCAGAGATAACAGAGGCAACGAAAGACACTATTTATGAAGCACACACAAAAACCAGTGCTAGAAATCTCTTCTTACCCTGAAGCTGTGAGGCAAACCAGGATTGGAGAAGAGAAAGAAAGACAAAGTGCATAGAGGCTCGCTCCAGGTGTCTCCTTTTTCAACCTGAAGCTGAGAGGCAAACAGGATCAGAGAATAGATAGATAGATTAGGAAAGAACGATAATATTGGGGTAATCGAGTAAAATAAATGTAAATGCCCATTCTTATCTCGGAGTCGAGAACAATAAATGTACAAGTCGGTTATAATCTCTACAAAAATATATCAGATTCATAAGCAAAGCTAGTACAAAACATAAAATGAGAACTTGCTCAGCTTTCAGAAAAGACAGAAATTAAATTGCAGTGGATTCCATCTCACAGTGGTTTTGCAGGCAATGAGAGTGCCGATGTCTTAGCTAAGGAGTGCAGTGCCAAAGAGCAAATTTACCAACCCATGTCTTTTGAAGAGGTCAAAACCCTCCTACAGAGAAAATCTGCAGTAGACTGGAAGACAAATACTGGATATGATTATGGAAAAGACTCCCTCAAAGACCAAAGCAGAACAGACCAGGTCATTATATTTCGACAATGCACCGGACACTGCAGACTCAACAAACACTTATACAGACTAGGAATAAGTCAAACGGTTCTCTGCCAGTGTCAGCAGGTGGAACAGACACCGGAGCATATCCTGCAAGACTGTCCTCTCCTGGGGAGCTGAGAAGCAACATGTGGCCACACCCCGTCTACCTGAAAACTAAGCTTTGGGAAAACCTGACAGACCTGAAGCTGACTGCCCAGTTTGTGGTCACAGTAAATTAAGCACATGACCAGAGATCGCTGAAGAAGAAGATAATCAAAGTGATTCACTAAAGACTGTTTTACATAATTGAAATTACTCTCCATGTTACTTTAACAACGCTTAATTTCACCATTATTTTCTTATTATCCACAGATATTCAGTTCCGATTCAAGGTTACTTATCACCAGTCCTCGTGTTTCTAACCGTTATCAACAACTCCCTTGTATGCATTGTTTTACTCAAACCTCATATGAGAAGCCCAACAAACGCCATTTTGGTAGCCATGGCACTGTCAGATATGTTCACGGGACTATTTCCGGTTCCTGTCTTTCTATACTTCTACGCAACTGAAAGATACTACGAATGGGTGCCGTATAACTGGTGCATGGCTATTGGAGTTTTTAGGTTGTACATTCCTACAATTTTTCACACAGCTTCAATTTGGCTTACAATGGCTTTAGCTATACAGCGGTATATTTACGTCTGTCACTCATTTAAAGCCAGAACGTGGTGCACCATACAGAATGTCGTGTTTGGGACAATAGCAATCTACGCCATTGCAATCCTGAGCCAGATTACATGCTTCTTCGAGCACAACGCTGTGGAGACAGTCCGACAATCAATCTTAGAGCCAAATAAAACAGTATCAGCGTGTATACTTGAATTCAGGCCTTGGGTCCAACGTCATTTGAATCTATATTACAGCATATATTTTTGGTTCAGGGTCATATTCATCCATCTCATCCCTTGTGTATCACTAGTGGTAATGAACGCTCTTCTTATCTACGCTATGAAGACAGCTCAGAAGCGACGCAAGCAGCTGCTTCGACAGAATAAGAAAAGCGAAAGTAGAAAGCTGAAGGAATCCAACTGCACGACGTTAATGCTAGTGGCCGTTGTTGGACTTTTCCTATTAGTAGAGTTTCCTCTCGGCCTTCTCATGGTGTTCCTGATCATTGAAAAGACATTTGGGATCGTCATCATCAAGATAGAATACATTCAAGTGAGTATTCATTTTTTATATCAATAGTCTTGTCTTTCTCTTGACCACTTGCAGTCTCATCTATTTTGTGAATCTTTCTCTTGACCACTTGCAGTCTCATCTATTTTGTGAATCTTTCTCTTGACCACTTGCAGTCTCATCTATTTTGTGAATCTTTCTCTTGACCACTTGCAGCCTCATCTATTTTGTGAATCTTTCTCTTGACCACTTGCAGCCTCATCTATTTTGTGAATCTTTCTCTTGACCACTTGCAGCCTCATCTATTTTGTGAATCTTTCTCTGATCACTTGCAGTCTCATCTATTTTGTGAATCTTTCTCTTGACCACTTGCAGTCTCATCTATTTTATGAATCTTTCTCTTGACCACTTGCAGTCTCATCTATTTTGTGAATCTTCTCTTGACCATTGCAGCCTCATCTATTTTGTGAATCTTTCTCTTGACCACTTGCAGTCTCATCTATTTTGTGAATCTTTCTCTTGACCACTTGCAGTCTCATCTATTTTGTGAATCTTCTCTGACCACTTGCAGTCTCATCTATTTTGTGAATCTTTCTTGACCACTTGCAGTCTCATCTATTTTGTGAATCTTCTTTGACCACTTGCAGTCTCATCTATTTTGTGAATCTTTCTTTTGACCACTTGCTTATATAACCTTTACTTCCAGTATCTCTTTAAATGTGTAAATGTAAAAAATAACTGTTGTTACTGACTATAGGACCACATTTCAGGGCGATGTAGGACAACTAACCGAGGTCTGAGGAATTTAATGACCGCATGACTAGTGCAGTCACAACGAAGCTGTTCATGATATTATTTTTTATTCATACCCACAACAGAAAAAATAATCCATTCAGTCAGACGCTTTAAGTTGTACGTTTTGAACATTTTGATTCACTGCTAAAGAAAAGTTGGAGATAGGATGAAGGAAACTTAAAGAACAAACACAGACTTACAACAAATGAAACTACTATAAATAATTTCGAATGCAACAGGTAGAAATGATAGATCCGAATACTAAGAGTATGCATATTTCAGTGGAACATTTAGATGTGAGGAATGAAATTTAAATACTGGAATCTAAAATGATAGAAATAACAGAACAGTTCATCTATTTAGGTAGCAATTTTGATTACACAGGAAATGTTATAAAATAAATTATGATACGAATTGGCACAGCAACATCAGCTTTTAAAAGTGTAAATAAAATATGGAACTGCAAGTTATATAGTATTAAAACTAAATTACGAATTTTCAATTCAAATGTTGTATCAATCCTAAAATATACCAGCGAGAGTTGGAAAATGACTAAAGATATAGAAAGCAAGTTGAATGCATTTGAAAATAGATGTCTGCGAAAAATAATGAATATAAAATGGAACGAATTCAGAAGAAGTGATGAAATCAGAGACATGTCTGGTCAACCACTAGTGACAACTGTTATAAGAAAGAGAAGATGGAGATATGTTGGGCACACCTTGAGGAGAAATGATCAACAAATATCAAAGCAGGCATTGAAGTGGGATGCAAAGGGTTCAAGAAGAGAGGTCGACCTAAAGAGACCCTGAAACGAACTTTGCTGAGAGAGGCAGGAAATATCGGTCTCAGTTCCATGGAGGAGATTGAGCGAGTTGCCCAGGATAGAGCGGTATGGAGAAATTACTTGCAGGTCCTATGTAACGTATAACGGTACGAGATTAATTATTATTATTTATTATAATGAAATTTGACTTCATTATCATGGCATATTCTGTACAGAACTTTACCATCACTAACAGTAAACTAGTCATCGATTTTCTAGACGTTAAGAAATATGAGGAAATTAGAAGAAGATCAGTCAGAACAATATTTGCTATTAGATTCATTGAAAAACAGAGAAACAAATGGTTTGGTCACATTGTGAGAATGAAAACGAATGCACCAGTTCAAAAAGCTACAAACTAAAATGGAATCATCACGAGGAAGAGGTAGAACAAGAAAAAAGATGGATTGATGGAGTTACATGCATCTTAAAATCATAATGCACATCAAGCGACCGAGCGTGCATTATCTCGGAAACCGATCAGCAGTTAAACCTGCTACGCCTTACGGCAAAAAAGCAGTGAAGGATAGAAGAAAGATCGAAAGGAAGACATACGTTCAAAAGTTTGCCATTGTTTTCTGAACGGTAAGGTCTATTTTTACCGTTCATAAAACTCCACGACTAACAAATGTGCTTCCAAACTGCCTGCCGTGGGGTTTGAACCAGGTGTACTTCCGTGGAGTTTGAACCAGGGCGTGATCGAGCTCACTACATTTAACAAGGCGCTGAAAAAACGTATATATTATTTTCTCTCTTCTCCGATCACCCTTAGAATGATGTACAAGATTTTTCAATAAACCTCATTCGTGTGGAAATCTGATTCATGCAGCCTTAGCATGGGTATGCTTCGTCACATCTCCAGCGCCTTCTGGAGCTCTGGTGCTTACCCTTCGGCGATGTGTCCGATTTTAGCCAGCGTTTACTAGGTTTGCTCTCCGTCAGTCGACCTGCAAGGCAGCAGGTTGCTCTTTTCTTTTAGGGTAGCTACCCTTAGAAAACATTCCCTCCTGAGATGTTGAGCATCGTCTGCCCAGGTTACCAGTCTATTTTTTGACTACTTCGTTTGCCTGCCGTCCAGTTTTGTGTACAGTTTTGTATACCGCTAGACTTTGATTGTCCCCAATCAAACTACAAGGCAGTAGTAGTTCTCTGTGATGAGAAACGCGATTATTGCTCTCTGGATGGAGGCCCCATCTTCGAGGCCGCACTAGATTCAAGCCTCTGCTGGGCTTTCCAGCTTTTCTGCCCATTTGGGTTGGCCCGCTCACCCCCTACACCTGTCACGCCCTTTCTTCGCTACACCATCATCATCGTGCTTGTCTGTCCCACCGGTGGGCTCAACTGTGCGTCGCCCGTATGAGTGCTCACTCTACTTTGGTGCCTGCTCACCGCGTTTATCAGGTTTCTCACCGTGCTCACATTTACTATTCCTCCAGACTGTATATGTTTTGTGGAATATAAGTATTACAAAAGAGTCCTCCGTATAGCATGGACAGAGAAGATAACAAATAAATCTATCCAGAAGGAATTGTAAGTCAAAGAAAACTGACTATGTTGAGAAAATTGAGATATTTTGGACATACATAATAACACAAAGGGTTGGAGAAGGCCTTTATGGCTGAAGACATCCTTGCAAAGAGGAAAACTGAAAACCACTGAGAAAATTAATTAAGGACGTCACTGAAGACGGTGGCGGAGGCTGGGTATATGTCCTATGAGAGAAAGAAAATCGGAAGGACTGTTAGGGTTGCAAAGTTCTGTTCAGAACACGCTATTTGATGATGAAGGCTTTAACCAGATTTTAAATTAGTTTTTTCCCTGTATTTCATAACATAACAGACATTATTAGCATAAACATTTATTAATAAACATTAGAACACATGCTGGATGATAACAATGCCTGATTGACTGAATGTTTGATTGATTGACATGGACATCGTCATTATCACATGGGTACGGTGAGCAAATGGACTTTGGGATGGCTGCTGCAGCGGAGGACAGAGCAGGAATGGGAATGCCCAACATCGCTCGCATAACATAACATAACATAACATTCTGTTTAGTTATTGGTTACTAAGTTGATGTCATTACACTCCGGGCAGACCCATAGGTTCTCAGTCTCCCTCAACAGATATCGACGAGTATGCATACTGATGGTTCCCGTGGCTCGCTGATTAAACATCACTCTCACTCTGCCTCTCATGCATCCAGTTCAACTTGAAACATTCTCTCTATATATTTATAGCAGTTATTCCTTATTTAATCTGTCTTTGTGGGCTAGGTAAAGATCAGAAAGGGTGGTCAACTTGATTAATAAGAACCTTCATTTTACCCCTGGGCACGCAGGAGTTAGGGGTAATGGACGAGGGGATACTACAGGGGATAGCACACTACACATAGACTACGACAGAAACATTACAAGGCTACTAAATTGTAATTCTATGACTAAAAAAGAATAACGGAATAAATGCAAAAAACTAGATGTGGAAAAAAAAGAGAAACAATTTAAAAAATCAAATATGTATGTTTATATATGTATATATTTATATATATGTTATCTATATGTAACGTAAATACATTGAACATATACATTTATAGTACTTTCTCTTCTCATGCTCCATATTCTATATATTTCTGTCGTAGTCTGTATGTAGTGTGCTATGAAATTCATCACTCCTGTTGTTTCGTTTGCTTGATAAAGACCTTTTGGTCGAAACGTTGCTGTGTATTGTTATTGTTTTTTGTAAAACTACAGTACTCTGTTGTTACGTGTTTCACCACTGATACATAATTTAACTGCAGTTTTTTCCTTATATAGATAATACAATCGTTTCTGAAGGTTGAAAAAATGTGAGGTATAAAAGGATTAACATTCACCTGATCTTACATCTTTCTCTATTTTCTATTCCTGTTTTGCCTTTCGGCTTCAGGCTGAAAAATAGGCACCTGGAACGAACCTCTGTATGCGCTCTGTACTAGAAGGAATTTAGTGTCTCGTATATTCCGTTGATCCATCGTTTAAGTGGTCGTCCTCTGGGTCTGTTGCTGTTGTATCTGAGTGCTAGTGTTCTTTCTGGGAGCATGATTTTCCTAGACGTAGTATATATGTGTATATATATATATATATATATATATATATATATATCTTCTGCGTTTTCACTAGATTGGGATTTCGGATTCTGTAATAAAGGCAGTCGTCTGCCTCAGATCATCAGCCACACCATACAGTTTGTCTTGGACGCTAGTGTAAGTGGGCTACCTCTTTCTGCTCAAGTCTGCATACTGGGGACAGTTCTGTAGGATATAATTCTTATGATTTCTGCTTCCCTCGTTTGTGCCGTCCTCTTCCCGCAGTAAGTTTTGGCCACTGCCGTGATGGTAGGTCTGACATTCTTACTGAGTGGTTAAATCTCCCAGACAGATTGGCGACCGTAGAATCCGTTATCCCATTCCTCATTGTGAGGTGTCGTTGCACCATGTTATGCGCCTTACGGCCTGGTGCATCCGTTTTCTCCAAGCATTTGTTTCGGGTTAGCATTCCCTAGCGGACACGTGCATCCGATTTCAGCCAAACCTCCGTAATCCTCTCTTATGACATGTGTGGCAGGTAACAGTGGTTCTATTCTTTACACCCCAAATTTGGGCCCCGGTAACTACTCGAGCGATATATATATTTGAAATATCAGTTTTCAGATATGTTAGTAATATTTCTGATAGTTTCCTATTGCTTTAAGACCTCTGTGTAGTGGGATAGGTGTTATGAGTGAGAACGCTGCTTTCAAAGATTCATCAAAGCAAGGACCTGGCTAGTTGACTTTACGTCTGCATTCCCATTACCCCAATAAGTAAAAAAAAAGTAAAGGAACCCTTTCATACCTCGTGGTATATAGGTCAAAACAGTGTTAGGCCTGTATTTTCATTGACCGTCGGCACACGATGGGTGATGTGGTCAACATCACGCCGGCCGCCTTTACTTTCCCAGAGCATCTCTGGTACCCAGTAGAGGCTGGGTCGACCTGAGAGCCGTCGCGGTCGGGAAAAATTCCACGCGCATTGCGGAGCTGAACCCAGACCACCAGCCTTGCGAAGCGAGTTCACTAACAACTACGCTACCCCCAATAAGTATACTGAATATAATGTGCATATTGAATGCAAATGCTACAGAAGATTACTTAGAATATCATGAACAGAGAAAAGAACAAATGCTTCTGTTTTGCAACAGCTTGATATTAAAGAGAGTTGGCCATTAAAGATCATATCATAATAATTGTAATTTTTATCGTACTGTTATACGTTACATAGGGCCGGCAAGTAATTTCTCCATACCGTTCTATCCTGGGCAACTCGCTCAATCTCCCCATGGAACTGAGACCGATATTTCTTGCCTCTCTCACCAAAGTTCGTTTCAGGATCTCCCTAGGTATTAAAGGGCATAACATCAAGAAAAATTAAATATTTCGGACACATCAAACGACATGAGTGCATAGAGAAAATAATTTTGCAGGGAATCATGTCTGGAAGAAGAATGAGAGCATAACTTATATGGGTGCAAGATGTCACTGACGATCTGAGAATAACTGCTGATGACGCCGGTCAACTTGCACAGAATAGAGAGTTTTTCGGGACTGCTGTCATAGGAGCTAAGTTCTGGAAGGGACAAGCAACTTAATAATGATGATGAATAAGTATACTCAGTAATGTTCGGTGCGGTTGTGTGTGTAGACAAGTAAATGAAGTTAAGCTAAGTGTATAAATTCAGACTTCTTGTACGGTAGACATAAGAAATTGAGTGAAAGAATACATTCCTAATGTCCTATATGAATGTGCAAGTGTGTGTTAGCAGAGTGTGTGTGTTAATGTTTATGTTTGTGTGATGTTTGTATGTGTAAATGTGTGTAATGTTAATCAATGGCAAAGCACATATAAACAAAAGTACTATAGTTTTATAAAATACAAATAAACAATGGCGATACACAGCAACGTTTCGACTAAAAGACCTTTATCAAGCAAAGAATACAATAGAGGTGAAGAATTTCACTTCTCACAGCACACAACTTAAGTTCCTAACGTCAATGACTCTACATGTGTGATGTGTGAGAAGTGAAATTTTTCACCTTTCTTGTATCTTTTACTTGATAAAGGCCTTTTGGTAGAAACATTGCTGTGTGTTATTATTGTTTTTGTAAAACTACAGTACTTTAAAAAAAATATGTTTTGCCATTGCTACATAGTTTTACTGCAGTCTTCCTTTATATCGGCAATCGTAAGCACGTATCCTAGTTTTACTGCAGTCTTCCCTTATATCGGCAATCGTAAGCACGTATCCTAGTTTTACTGCAGTCTTCCCTTATATCGGCAATCGTAAGCACGTATCCTAGTTTTACTGCAGTCTTCCCTTATATCGGCAATCGTAAGCACGTATCCTAGTTTTACTGCAGTCTTCCCTTATATCGGCAATCGTAAGCACGTATCCTATGCGTTTTTTCGTTTGTAAAAATTCAACGAAATTAAAAGTTCTCATCCTTGTTTTATGTAGCGATACATCTAAAACTTCAATTTTCTTATGCATAAACATAACGCTCAAACTCTCCAAAAGCTTACATTTGTATCTCTTTTTTTAACTTTAAAATTTAATCAAAGTTTCTAGACTTATGCAGCATCAGATATTGTTTTTATCTGTTTTGATTGCCTGTTGAACTTTTTCAACCAAATCTAAGGTCATGTGATAAACAGTTACATTGCATATACTATCTCATATTCGTTCTTTCTTAGTTTTTCTTTTCTTTGATCCAATTTAGTCTCACGGCGTCAGGGTAAGAATAGATTTCGTGAAATGACTTTTTTATGCGCTTCATAAAAGTGTTTTCATTCTATGTTATTTCTGTGATCCACATTTTCGTGAATGTACTTTTGGTTTGTATCCACATTGTGCTCGTGTGGTAACGGGACCATAAATGGAAGTAAAGAATAGTACCATTTCTACCTACAAGGCATGTCGTAAGAGGCGACTGATGTAGGACCTAGAAAAGCTTCCCTAGTAAATAAAAAACATCGAAGAAATTGACTGTGATGGCCTACATGTAGGCGCAGATCTGGCACAACGTACAATCACTTTTAAGCTCAGATCACATACAAATCACAAAGAGTGGCTAACAAGTGGTCGATATGGAGCGTTTGGCGTAGAAGAAGAAGAATAAGAAGAGAAGTATCCACACTCTATCGGAGAGTAGCATTGCTCTTTGACGCACACTGTCTGTTGGTAGTCTGCTTATGTGACCGAACCATTTAATTTGTTGTTTCTTAATGAAGTTCAGTGCCCGCGTGCCCAGCGTGTTCGTAGCGCGTTGGACTACGGGTGACTAGTCCTCTGTAAGTGCGGGTTCAACTCCGCGGACTGGCAGAAAAGCTACAGGTTCCCCAGATTTACGGTGTTCGTGGCACCGAGCCGAAGGGTTACGATGTCCATGAAACCGAGCCGAAGAGCTTTCAGCTCAAGTGCTTCTGGATCCGAAAAAAAAAAATGAAGTTCAGTACTGATGATGTACCAACATTTTGTACCGATGTCTTCGTTTTGAAACCTGTCTTTTCGTGCTACTCCCAGCATTTTTCATAGACACTTCATCTCTGTCCTGACTACTTTTCTTCTATCGTTTGATGTCAGCATCTATGTTTGGCACTGCTACCATTTTTCGGGAAAAGATTCTGTTATACATCTCTTTTGCTTTCTGGTTCATGTTTGCATTTCAAAATGAGTATTTTAGTCTGTATTATTTGATTTCTGATTGCCATTTGAGGTTCGTAGTATTCTTCTAAGACAGTTTATTGTCAAAGTTATTGCTAATTTTTTTCTGAGCTATTGTAGACTTTCAACTTCGCATCCATAAGTCTATACTGGAATCCACAAGGTTAGAGATCTTTAATTAACGTGCTTGTGAGTGAATTCACTTCGCATCGAATTTGACAATTAAGCGCACTTATGCCAATGCGATCTGTATGGAATTTCGGCGCTGTATCCCATGATGTCATATACTCACAGGTATGAAAAGCTATTTACTTTTACTAGCAACATGGAGATTTAATTGAAGCTTGCATAATCTTTTGAAGATGGAGATATGTTGAAAATACATTAGAAGAAATTATAAAGAATACCAAAGCAAAAATGGGATGCAAACGGTCAGACACCCTAGGGAGACCATGAAACGAACTTTACTGAGAGAGACAAGTATATATGTCTCAATTTCATGGAACAGATTGAGCAAGTTCCCCAGGACAGAGTGGTATGGAGAAATCACTTGCAGGTCCTATGTAATTTATATGATACGAGGAGAATTGTTATTTTATAGCCGAGAGAATTATCGTGCGTTTAAGGCAGAGAGAAAACGAGCTGCGCGAAAAGACAGAACACACAACACTCATAAGTCTAACTTTGATCATATATGCTTGACCTGTGGTTGGGGCTTATGTTCTAGGATGGAATTCTACTGTCGCCTTTGACACACCAAAAGTTGCAGCAGCACAGTCAGGGTTGTTGTCAACATCGCTTGCGATGTACGGCGATTAATTAAAAAATGTATTTCATAAATATATATTGACTCCATTTTTACAAATTATTTTACCATTACAATCTGTCCAGTTGTTACTATTAGCACTCTGTCAGTATTCATTTCAAACTGTCCAGATTTAGCAGTCATCGAGCTATTCTCTAGAGCTTCACAATGTCGACTACTGATACGTTTAGCCAACAAAACAGCCAACATGTCTAGACTAATATTTCTGATTGAAGAGAAGTTCCCCAAGTAGGCAACCAACACGACTTCCTCATTAAAATCTGATCACAGTATCAGAATAGTTTCTGGAACAATCACGAAGTACATTCTGATAATTAAAGATGGAGAATGGATATGGGAATTTCGACTACAGATATTTTTACCCTGCGTTTCAAAAGTATTCTTTTACTGCTATATGCTAGTGTCCCTTGGGTAAATGTGACATCCTGGTTCATTATTTTCTGTTTAGGGAATCCTTTCCTTTCTGTCTGGTTCAAACGGAAGGGGAGTGAGGATCTGTTCTCTTTTTATGTCTAGAACAAATATATAAAGACTTTCAGTTAACCGGAACTAAAGCCATCATCACTCTGAAGATACCGGACAAAATCGAACATTGTCTTGTCTTGTCTTATCCACATGTGCCGTGAAGCAGAGTGGGGAGTCTCAGTTTTTTATACTGTGCCATATGTGTTTGATCTGTAGTTGTTAGTCTTTGATGTCGCATGATATATGTGATATTATCTATCCATCTTGTTTCTGGTCCTCCTCTGGCTCTGAATCCGGGTTGCTGGTTTTTATAAGCACGAGATGATAATAAACCTGGTTTAATTCTCATTAGTGGACCGAACCATTTCATTTGTTGTCGTTTAATTTGTTGGATGCATGGTGTGATTAAAAAAAAACGTACTTTAATGAAAATAAAAATGCAATAAAATCTATCTCAAGCGGAAATATAAGTTTTAAACATGAAGCTATATGCCCATATGTTTGTCTCCACTTCCCGCCAATTCCTTTTGTGCGTTATCATATCGGTCAGTTGTGATATATTTTGTTATTTAAATTATGCATTCTCAATTACCCCATTCAGTCCGCAATTTGTGTTACTCTCAGTCGCACGCATATTAGAATGTATACTGATTTAGCCAGTATATTGTCTTTGGGACGTCGTACAAAATATATCGATCCAGTATTTCGGCTCACACGGTTTGAAGGGTTAACTCCAGTATTTCAGCTCACACGGCTTGAAGGGTTCACTCCAGTATTGCCAGGTTTTTATATAAGCTTAAACGTATAGTACAGGCAGTGCTACTTTTACATCCAACTCTGACAACGGTCTAGAAGAAGGTTCAGAATTTTCATATATTTAACCCTTTCTTCTTTCGGAGCCGATACATCGGCTCGAGGTATTTTACAAGATGACGCACAAAGTATGTATAACCGACTAATTCAGTATACACTACACAAAAAATGGGACCATAGGTACAAACAACGAATACGGACTGAAAGAGTTAATAATACAGGAAATGTAGGCCTGTAAATCGAAAGCAATGGCAAACTACTGAATGTATAAGTGGTACCTAGAAAATCAACGACTAGTTTACTGTGGTTCGCCCGAGTGGTTAACATGGCTTAAAATTGTGGTGTAAAGAATAGATCCACTGTCACCTGCTACGCATGTTGTAAGAGGCGACTAAGGAGGTTTGGCTGAAATCGGATGCATGTGTCCTAAGCGTGTAGAAGTCTATGCGTTTAGGAGCTTACCAAACCAATGTGCAACGTGTATACACGTTCTTGGTAAAGATCAAACATATCACAAAGAGTGATTAAAATCGGTCGTAAAGGCGAACGCAGAGAAGAAGAAGAAAAAGAGTTTACTGTGGTTGACAGCTACGTCCTGTAAAGGATATTTCACGATTTTTTTTCAAATCGGTCAGAATGTAACATTAATAGTCTCAGATATTTTTAATTTAGCATGAACTGTTTAACTGTTGATGGGTTGCCTTTTTAGTGGCAGCTAATTATAAATATTTATATATATTATCTTTATAGCTATGCAGTAATCTCTGCATCTAATTCTAACTCGTATTGGTCTTGTGTCTTATGTCTGTATATTCATGTCTGTCTGCTTGGCGTCAGTCTGTCTATATGCCATCTTTCTGTGAGTAAATTAAAGAAGATACGATCAATAGGAAGATAAGTGACAATGTTTATGTAATATGTCATTTGTGTTAGAGTAATATGAGATGATGTTTTGGGAGTGAGAAACAGAAGGAAACAGTGGCGGCTCGTGATCATTTTTGTTGGTGGGACCAGACACAAATTTTCGGAAAAATCATGGTTTGGGGTTATGTTTTAATTTATAAAATAATAAATACACGTTACACATTATTTTTGTGGGGCCTGGCTTCAGGGGCCCTGAATGACGAGACGCTACTGGTTGGAAGTATTGATGAAAGAAGGAAGAGTAGAGGGAGGGGTAGATAGGAAGTGTGGAAGTAATATGGAACGAACAGAAAGATGATGGGGGGGGAGGATTAAGTGTGTGAATATGAGAGCGAGAGAGAGAGAGAGAGAGATGTAGGGTTATTATATATATATGGAAAGGGATAGAGAGAAGAGTTGAGAGATTTTTTCTTCATCTTTGCGTTCGCTATTTTGATGATTATACCGTCAGACGCGTTCTTATGATGAAGTCGACTGTTGTCTGAAGCTCATCTCTGGTGTCATGTAGTTTTTAATGTAGTGTTGAGTTGTAGGGCCAGCATTCCTTGCTAGGGAGGACATGTCTTGCAGGACATGTTCTATGGTTTGATCAGCGGTGCCGCATGGACACAGAGGGATGGGACAAACGTATCCTGTATTAAGTGTTTATTCAGTCTGTTATGTAATATCCCGAGTCAGAAGATGATAGTCTGTCCTTGTCTGTCGAGTGTGTGGTAGTCATCGTTGGATACTTTAGGTTTTTTCTAATGTCTACGATAGCTCTTTTTTTCAAAATTTGTGATTTCGGTTTCTACTTATTCATATTCTGCTCTCTTTTTTGCAAGTTTGTCTGCCTGATTGAGAGATACAAGTAGGGGTGGGAGGTAGATGAAAAGTGAGATTTGTGTCGAAGAATTGGAAGGAATGGGGATAGAGGATCTTAAGCAGCGTTTTCCAAAGTGGGCGGTACCACCCCCCAGTGGGCGCTGAAGCGTTCTAGGGGGCGATAGTGGGCTCAGAGAATTGGGGGGGTGTTCAGGCGATTAGGGTCGTTGGCTCCTTAAAGAAGAAATTAATAATAAATATTTTAAAATAACTAATTTTCGTGATTTTGCGATTGAATAATCATTTGAAATTTGATTTCTCCATTTTAATTCATCTTATTCCCGTTTTACACGTTCCTTTTTTGCATCAATTTTCTATTTCATGCATATAGTCATTTAACAATTGACCATGTATGACAGAAATATATATCAATTTTCTATGTCAAAGAGAAAATAGAGCATGTATATATAAGGGGGCGTTGGCAATTTGTTATAATGTGGAGGGGGCGTTACAAAGTTTATGTTCTGCGAAGTGGGCGATAGGTCGAAAAGGTTTGGGAATCTATACTCTAAAGAGAATAGGGTTGAGTTCCTTTGCTCCGGGTTGTTACCCCATATGGCTTAGTCCCTCTCCGCAGAATTGACACACCCCTTCAGAGAGTACTGCACAAAGCACGAATTCCGTAAATCCGGCAACATTCCTAGGGGTCTCTGTAAAAATGAACTCGTAAACAGAATGACTCAGTCCGGATTCGAACCCACGACCTTAGACTCGCATGGCTAATGCTTAACCACAGCCACAGATACCTCAAGTAGGTAGAGGAAAGTAGAAAGATAGGGTAGAGGTATTGGAGGAAAGGAACAGGAAGTGGCGTAGATAGTGGCAAAGGAAGATAACAGCGATGTCTAGTAATATGGGAAACAAAAGGGGAGAGAGAGAAAAGTGCAAGAAACTAATAGATGAAGGTAGAGAGAGAGAGAGAAGGAAACACATAAAAGGAGAAGCAATGGGGTAAGAGAAAGGATAAGAAAGATGGGTGCAGGTAAGAGATAAAAATGAATGTGAGGAAATTAATGAGATTGTGTAGATTTATAGAAAAGATGAGAAGTGATAAGAAAGAGGGAGAGATAGAAAGGGAGACTTAGATTTAAAGAGTAGATGATCAGTAGGAAAGAAAGATACCTACTGATAAAGGAACAGAGAGAACGTTTGACAATGGGGGAAAAGAGTGACTGAAAATGGGAGAGAGTGACTGACAATAGGAAAGAGTGACTGACAATGGGAGAGAGTGGCTGACAGTGGGAGAAAGTGACTGACAATGGAAGAATGAAAGAGTGACTGACAGTGGAAGAGAGATAGACCGTGACTGCTAATGGAAAAAAAGAGAGAAGGCTCAAAATGAAAGAGAGTGACTGAGAATGGAGAGAAGAGAGACTGAAAATGAAAGAGAGCGACTGACAGTGACATGAGATAGAAGAATGACAATGTAAGAGAGAAAGTGTGACTGGCAATGTGACAGAGAGATAGGGAACGAGTGACAGTAGAGGGAGATAAAGAGAGTGACTGGCAGTGAACTAGAGAGAGCAACTGACTATATGAACTAGAACATGACAGTGAACTAGAACTGACTGTATGAGAGAGTGACTGATATTGGACTAGAGGGAGCGACTGACTATATGAGAGAGCAAGTAACTGACATGGAAATATAGAGAGACTGACTAGCAATGGAAGAGAGAAAGTGACTTACAATGGGAAAGAGTTAGGGAGAATGACAATGGGAGAATGCGCGAATTACAATTGGATAGATGAAGAACAAGAAAGAGAAGGAATGGATTAAAAGAAAACAGAAGAGAGCTACTCTCGGTAATCAAACAATAAATCCCGAACATTTTAAGCTCGCTAGGGATAAATTGTCTGAATTATGATGTTATGTCTGTCGTATAGGAAATCTGCATTTCTTCGATTCATTTGTATACTTTGCTTCAAAAGACCTTTTGGTCGAAACGTCGCTGTATATTGGTTTTGTACTTTATAAAACTGTAAGGCACTAGCAGATGACTGAGTTATGTGGAAAACAACATTACGCAAAGGCGCAGAATCTTTTGAAAAAAGACTTAGGAATGAGCTGAAAGACAAGAGATTCAAGCGCAAACTCGGAAGTTGTCACAGTAAAACACTTACCAATTGACAGTCTGTAAACACGGAAAACGTAATATATAGAAAACTATACAAACCCGTTTGGTGGCGGGGGCCAAAAGGAAACAAAACAGTTGCGGCTCGTCATTAGGGGCCAGTGATTGGCGACTGATGTAGGGATTGGGAAGCTACTCTGGTAAATAAAAGAGTCGCAAAATCGGATGTGCTGGCATACTTGTAGGCGCACAACTGGCACACCGTACAATCGCTCTTAGGCTCAGACCACATACAAATCACACAGAGTAGTTAACAAGTAATCGATATAGAGCGTTCGAAGAAGAAAAAGGAAACTATAGTACTTTGTTTTTACGTGTTTCGCCATTGCTACATAATTTTATTAGACTCTTTCTTCATATCAGAGAGCGGCTGTAGCGTAGTTGTTAGTGACTCGCTTCGCAAGGCTGGTGGTCTGGGTTCAGCTCCCGCAATGCGCGTGGAATTTTCCCAACCATGACGGCTCTCAGGTCGACCCAGCCTCAACTGGGTACCAGACATGCTCCGGGAAAGTAAAGGCGGTAGGCGTGATGCTGACCACATCACCCATCGTGTGACGACGGTCAATGAAAAATACAGGCCTAACACTGTATTGACCTATATACCACCAGGTATGAAAGGGTTCCTTTACTTTACTTTTTTTTTACTTTCTTCATATCGATAAAGTGTAAAAAAGGATTCGTTGATGTTTACTTTGCTAATAAATTTATAGCGACTAGACGTAATCTAACAGGCTGATTTATTTTATATGTATTTTTACTGAAACAGATAATTGCGCACTTATTTTATCGTTTGGGTTTTTTTTTCCATCTAACTGGACACATGTTTACTGTAGTTTTATTTTACACTATTGGTTCAAGAGATAAATTTTAAAAAAATAATCAAGAATATATTCTGAATTCGAATTTGATTTTCAACTTAATTTTCTTCTTCTTCAAACGCTTCAGATCTACAACTTGTTAAAATACCCTTTGTGATTTTATGTGATCTGAGCCTAAGAGCGATTGTTCTTTGGGGAACTTTAAAAAATGGACAGGTTACAGTCTGACAGTATGCAACACCAAGGCGAAAGACAGAGGATGCTGGAGATTCATTTCAGCCAACCTTCGATGCGGAGAAGGCACCTGATGATGATGAATATTAAAGACTAGTTTAAATACGAATTCAACTAATGCTATCGATTACAATTCACATGTCAAGAATATTATTACTATAATATTTATTATATTTATTATTATAATATTATTATTGTCTGATTAGAACCGTTTTATTTAGTTATATGGTACCTTGCGGCCTCTTGGACTCAACGCATTACATTCCTATGCTTCTTAGTACTTTCTCATCTCATGCCTTGTAATCTATATGTGTATTTGCTTCATATATATAATTTGTATTTTCACTTGATTGTATATTGTTTCTCTTCTTTTCCACTTCTAGTTTTGTGTTGCACTCATTTCGTTATTCGTTTTATTCCCAGTTCATTAGATACATTTGCATGTTTCCGTTATCGTCCATTTGTAAGTGTTCTCTATAATTCGTCACTCCTGTTGTGTCGTTTGCTTGATAAAGGCCGTTTGGTCGAAACGTTGCTGTTTATGGTCACTGTTTCTGTATTTTGTAAAACTATAGTACTTTGTTTGTACGTGTTTCGCTATTGCACTTAGTTGAACGCTTTAGTGTAATCTATGAAACAGGTAGGGAGATCTACAGGAATGAGCAAATCACAATCACAAAATATAACTACATTTGAAATGTGATGCAGACGAAAAGTTAACAACAACACCAGAAAAGACAGAGTCACCAACATCAGTTTTAGAAAGAAAGCTGATACAGAACTTTTCTTCAATTAAATTGAGAAATAAAGAATGAAGTAGATCGGCCACATAATAAGAATGCAACAAATTTTAGCTGTATGCAGTCTTCTAAAACAGAGCATCAGGAAAGAAGGTGAGATGAATGCCACAGAAAAGGATGGCTAACATAGCAGAATTCTATCAAAATGCACAAATAACTATCACCCAATCTACTAGAACAGCAAAAAAACAAGCAGAAAACCACGACACTGGACAACAATCCGGTAACAGTTTAACGACAAAACAAGAAGAAGATATTAATTGTTTTATTTGTATTTATCTGTGAATCAAACATACACACAGTGATACACATAATGATACACATAGTGATACACACAGTGATACACATAGTGATACACATAGTGATACACACAGTGATACACACAGTGATACACACAGTGATACACACAGTGATATACATAGTGATACACATAGTGATACACATAGTGATACACACAGTGATACACACAGTGATACACACAGTGATGCACACAGTGATACACACAGTGATACACATAGTGATACACACAGTGATACACACAGTGATACACATAGTGATACTATGTGTCTTCCATAGAAAAGTATGCTTTTAAAAAACCAAACCTTTTGTTGTTTAATCTCAGGAAATACTCAAAACTGTACCTCCACTCGGTAGATCGGTAGAGAACGAACAACGGGAGCGGACTATGACAGTTAAAAACGTTAATTGTATAACCTTTACAGGACTTTGCAAATCAACCATAGCTTTTTAACGCTATTTGTGATTTTTCAAGGCATTATTTCGTTCAGTACTTTGCCATTGTTTTCTGAACGGGTGGGGCCATCGTCCTTTTGTAAAAATCCACGCGAAACAATTTGCAACCAAACTGTCCGCAGCGTGATTCGAACTCAGAACATCGATGTTAATAGACGGAGTCACTATCCCCTAAGCAATAGACAACCACTATGACTGTTAACGTATCTATAATCAAGGATTGTTTATTGCTTCAGATCGAGGTAGACCAATACCATCCATAAACTAATATCAGCCTGCAACGTACTTACCAAATTACCACCAATAAAACTCAGAGATTATTTTCCAATAAATTATCCCCACTAAATCTTTGTTAAACTGATATCTCTAAAATATGTTCTCTTGAGTAACGGTCGCATTGCACGGATCTAGATGCTGGTTAAGTAATAGACAGACTATTTCTAACTTACACGTAAATCATTGTTAAATTCTATTTGTACGGATAAATAGTGTGAACATTTGCTAAAGCTGGTTTAAATTTGTAACAGTGATCTTTACCTCACTTCGCTAATAATTCACATTTTATTATTACTTAACACTTTTAGTGTTACTTTGCCCGCCTGCCCAACGTGTTCGTAGCGCGTTGGACTGCGGGTGACTAGTTCTCTGTGTGTGCGGGTTGAATGCCGCGGGCTGGCAGAAAAACCACAGGTTTCCCAGATTCACGGTGTACGTGGCACCGAACCGAAGGGTTACGATGTCCATGGCACCGAGTCAGAGAGCTGAAAGCTCAAGTGCTTCTGGATCGGAAAAGGAAAGGAGTGTCCCGCAGTGTCCAGCAGCGTCCAGTAGCCAAAAAGGCCGAGAGTAAAAAATTTACTTTACGCTACAGTTCAAACAGGCTCGTCTGTGTTGTTGGATACGCGTAAACTCTTTCCATACCATGATCGTTTACTGAGTTCTGACCCCATTTGTTTCTTAATACAAAGCAGTTTATCACACATCAATTTTGTATTGATGTCGTAAGAAATAACTATTAAATTGATAATGGGAAGGATTAGTGTAGTGCATAAGTGTTTGCCTATCGACTTGGACACAAGATGGTTGTAGGTTCAATCCCACACTCGACGATCCCCACATCAGGAAAGGAATTGACCATCCTACCTTCTGTACATTAGAGTCTAGAAATTGGAAGTCTCTCGCATTCGTACTTTTTCGGCCATGTTTATCATTCTAATTTGATATATACACAGCCTTTGCCAAGAACGTAGTTTTACGTCACATCGTTCAGTACTATTTAGAGCTCTAGTGCTTATCCTTCGGTGAAGTGTCCGATTTCACCCAGTGTTTACTGGTTTTGCTCTCCTTAGCCTTTGCTGTCCCCAGCCAACCGACAAGGCAACAGGTTGCTATTTTCTTTTAGGGTAGCGACGCGTTGACGACCTAGCCTCCCGAACTGATGAGCGTCATCTGCCCAGAAAACGTGTCTTTTTTGGACTACTTGTTTTCCTGCCGTTCAGTTTTGTGTACGGTTTACTCCGCTAGCCTTTGATTGTCCCCAATCAAACTACAAGGCAGCAGTAGCAACTGGAAATGAAGTGACTTCATATTCTTAGCTCTGAAAATGTTATATTGTTTTCTTAATAGCTTTATCATTATTCAATGGTGTCATGTATATATATTTAGTTCAATATATATTGAGGTCTCTGTGGTGAAGTGGGTAGTTCAGACGTTAGTTTTACGTTATGAAAGTCGTGGGTTCGAATCTGGATGGCGTCGTTCAATTTACATGTGCATTTTTCCGAAATTTCTAGAATTTTTCTGAAGTTACGGACTTCGTACTTTGTACAATACTTTTGTGGTGGCTGGAGTGCCATTTCTGCTGCGTGTCGTTTTACATCGTTCTCATGGACTTTTGCCCCACAGCTCGCAATTATAGTGCAGCCACTGACTCCGGAGAAGTTGTGAACAGTTCACAGACTCGTACGCTTCTTTTTCTCATGTTTGCCTTGCATTTGAGCAACTTTTCCTCGGAAATCCGCCAGGAGATGCGTGCATTTTTCAGAGTTTTGGAACGTGATACGTTACTATGCTAGCACTACTCCCATTACTCGTAGCTCTCCCTCGATCCCTACCAACTTAGCCAGACATAATCCTCTGTCTGTTTTCAGGGTCACCACGTGGAGGTGGGTAGGATATTAATTAGCGTTAGCTCACTAATCCTGGCTTGTCGTTGTCCCTATGCGCCTTTGACGCCGGGGCAGAATGAGTAGAGTGTTCAACCAGCAAGCTACAGGAACCATCAGTATGCATACCCTACGAAATTTGTTGGAGGAGATTGTGCGCCTATATGTCTGCCCTGAGTGCAATGACGTCGGTTCACTAACCAATAACCAATACTACAATTACATTTCCAATCTAATCTAATATAATGATTGAATTACATGTCCAATCATATACAACATATTGCTACAATAATTTATCTAAGTAATTGAATGCAATATACTCGCTCACAACAAATGGTGCCAGTTCTACCACTTTGGCCTCAACATTCAAATAAGAAATTGACAGATTATTACTTTGTATAAATTCCCTATTTTAAAAAAAAAAATAATCAAGTAATACTAGATTTATGAGTTCGGAAAACTCATTCGATTCTTTTTTTCTTTTCTTTTATTATCAGAAACATTAGCTTTATGATGGTAATATTTCTATCTTATCTAACACGCTGTTTAAAATTTCAAACATTGTTGTTATTCTGGTGCACTTTGTTTCGTGTTATTCTTTTGTTCATGTTATTTTTCATGGGCTAAATAATGAGAATTAAATAAGGAATAATGTTCATATTCTAGTTAATATTATTTAGTTATTTTGTTTCCTTTGTTCGTCATGTTTCATTAACCATGTATTGAAAACATAAAATGGATGTAATAGTTTTCAAAGGAGAAAAATGAGAGGAAACAGTGCATGTCTGCCTAGTCGTAGAAGGAACGAGGGCAAACAGTGCTTGTCTGGAGAGTCGTAGAAGGAATGAGGTCAAGCAGTGCAGGTCTGCCAAGTCGTAGAAGGAATGAGGCAACAGTGCTTGCCTGCCGAGTCGTAGAAGGAATGAGGGCAAACAGTGCTTGTCTGTCGAGTCGTAGAAGGAATGAGGGCAAACTGTGCTTGTCTGTCGAGTCGTAGAAGGAATGAGGGCATACAGTGCTTGTCTGCCGAGTCGTAGAAGGAATGAGGTCAAGCAGTGCAGGTCTGCCAAGTCGTAGAAGGAATGAGGGCAAACAGTGCTTGTCTGTCGAGTCGTAGAAGGAATGAGGGCAAACAGTGCTTGCCTGCCGAGTCATAGAAGGAATGAGGGCAAACAGTGCTTGTCTGCCAATTCGTAGAAGAAATGAGGTCAAGCAGTGCAGGTCTGCCAAGTCGTAGAAGGAATGAGGGCAAACAGTGCATGTCTGGCAAGTCGTAGAAGAAATGAGGTCAAGCAGTGCAGGTCTGCCAAGTCGTAGAAGGAAAGAAATATGAGGACAAACAGTGCCTGTCTGGCAAGTCGTGAAGGAAAAATATGAGGGCGAGCAGTGCATGTTTGCCAAGTCGTAGAAGGAAAGAAATATGAGGGCGAGCAGTGCATGTTTGCCAAGTCGTAGAAGGAAAGAAATATGAGGGCGAGCAGTGCATGTTTGCCAAGTCGTAGAAGGAAAGAAATATGAGGTCGAGCAGTGCATGTTTGCAAGTCGTAGAAGGAAAGAAATATGAGGGCGAGCAGTGCATGTTTGCCAAGTCGTAGAAGGAAAGAAATATGAGGGCAGCATGCATGTTTGCCAAGTCGTAGAAGGAAAGAAACACGAGTGCAAACAGTGTATGTCCGCCGAGTGGTAGTAGTAAAAAAAACAATCTAGTAGCTGAGGAAGGTACGACAAATCGTTTTTACATGACTAAATTACAATGTAATGAAGCGAGCAAATTACAAACATAAATACACAAAATGAAAAGAAATGTGAAGAAAGAAGTGGATGAGAAAAACTAAACAGAATAAAAATAATAAAAAAGGAAAAGCAAATTGTTTTTAAAAAATGATTTTTTAAAATTAACGTTAAAAATTGAAATGTAATTTAAAATGACAGTAATATAAAATAAATATTTTCCCACCCAAAAAGAAATAATTTAAAATAATAATATTTTGAAAGGAAAGTATTCTAAACGTATAGCACTTTAGAGGGAAACCGCAAGTAGATGTATCAACCTGCACAAACCTGAACACACTGAAAGACAAGTTTTGGAGGAAATCAACGAGATTATGGACATGCCCCACGTGCAATGAGGATGACTGATTGATTGATTCTTCTTCTTCTTTGTGTTCGTTCCTTACGACCAATTTTAATCACTCTTGTGATATGTTTGATCTTTGCCAAGAACGTGTATACATTGCACATTGGTTTGGTAGGCCCCTAAACGCAAAGACTTCTATACGTTTAGGACACGTGCATCCGATTTCATCCAAACCTCCTTAATCACCTCTTACGACATGCGTGGCAGACAACAGTGGTTATAGTGGTTCTTTATACCCCAAATTTGGGCCCCGGTAACCACTCGGGCAATTGATTGATTGATTGATTGGTTGATTGATAAGGCCACCATCACTGCACTTCGGTGAGTAACCATATGTACCCCGATCTATTTCTTACACAGGAAGATCGCAACCGCAGTGCACGAACTCCGTAGCGCCGGCAAGGATCCCGATATAGTTTAGAAGATGATTAAGATGTTTTGTAGAAATTATATTTTTACATTTTTATAGTGAATTTTGCCCGGGCAGTGGCTTTCCAGCCTGCTCTTCTCGATTTGGAGCTGCCAATAGTTCTTTTACATGTTCAAATTGAACAAGTAACCTACATTTTATCGTCCGTCTCCGATAGGACTAGGAATCCGATCTCACCTACACCAAGATCAGGGACATCTGAAAAAATATATCGATGGCTGCACGAGGGATTGAACCGATTACCTTTGAAACGAGAGTCGATAAGCTAACCTCTAGCCACGGAGACCATAATAAGTAAAATAAAATCAACCTGTCTTCGACACATCACAAGGATTAACACATGACCATTTTAATTATTGAAGATCAGCCAAACACGAAAACTCACTCACATCCAGGTCAGCGGCATCACGATTACACATTTAACACAATACACATGCATAGTAACCATGTTTACAGGAGGGGAAAACGTAAGAGAAACTGCATACCAAATATGCAAATACAGTGATTGATCGCTCGTCACTTTTGCATTAAGAATTTAAAATTTAATGAGAATAAAACCAGTTTATTCATTTTTCGTTTTCCTTGAAATATGATCGCTGTCTGGTATATAGTTTTGAATCATGTGCTTAACTCTTAAACGTTCATGGGTTTGATTAGTTTTATTTATTTTGATAATCTGCTCTATTACTAGCAGCCATACGTATTCTTTACTTTGAATGGCATGCTATATATGGTTGGAATGATAATTGAATGGAACATAACAAGTTTCTATCTTAACATATATAAAATAATTATTTGTTAATATGAAATTATCAATGTTTGCATTAGGTCATAATATATATATATATATATATATATATATATATATATATATATATATGTATATATATAATATATATATATATATTGTAATGCAGACAAGTATGTCAAGTGGTTCGTGATCATTTTTGTTGGTGGGGCCAGACACAAATTTTCGGGAAAATCATGCCTGTGGGATAGGTTATATTTTAATGTGTTAAATAATAAATACACGTTACATTTATTTTTGGTAAGGCCCGGTCCCTCTGGCCCTTAATGACGAGCCGCCACTGTTATAATGCATTTAAATAACTAATACACAAAAGCTTCCAGTTCATGAGTCATGTAATTTCGTATTTATCAATGATATTTTGTTAATAGCCGAAGGTTTAATGGTTAAAAAAGACTTTATGATCGAAACGTCCCTTTCTCTTACTGCTTGTGCTGTTAACGCTAACTTTGCCTCTCTGGGACTTCATTTACTAGTGCCGTTGTTGTTTCTGACTCTCGGTCGATGGTTGATAAAATCCAAAAGGGCATGTTTCGGTAATAATGGATGTCGTCTATAGTAGTTTATAACCTTCAAGGCTAACGTGGATCTACTGACCTGAGCATGCGAGTGTTTACGGTAATGAGTGAGTGGACAGGCTTGCATCAACAGCATCGATTGTTGGGGAGTTGAATTTGGATACGGGGGAATGTTCTTCAGTCTCTTCGTGACTGTCTGTTGGATGAGGACACTAAAATAGATGTTGAATCGATCCAATCGATTTAAGCGGTTTGGAGTTAGACGTTGTACAAGTAAAACTGGATGCCTGAGAGGCAGAGTGAGGAATATGTTTAACCAGCGAGCCACAAGAGCTATCAGTATGCATGCTCTTCGACATCTGCTGTGAGTGACTGAGCACCTATGACCCTGTCCGGAGTGCAATAATGTCAATTTTGTAACCAATAGCCAAATCTGCTTTATTTTGTATATTATTATACATGCAATGGACGTATGATTTATTCTTCTCTGGTCCCCATGGAGCACAAGAACTGTTTTTCACTTTTTCCGGTCTCTGACTGTTTTCTTTATGGCCTCTTAGGATAGTCCAGCATCCTTCAAATTCTCAAGAATAAGTTGTCTCTATGTCTCTTTAGGATCTCCCCTTTTCCATTTTCCTTGCGGGCTCCACTCAAGTGCTTGTCTATTGACACTCGATTGCGTCTTCCGTAGGGTATGCTTAACCCATCGCCATTTTCTCTTCTTAACTTTGATCGTCATGGGTTCCTCTCATGTTCTTATCCACAGGTCTATGTTCACAACTCTGTCAAATCAGAGAATACGCGGAAGACATATGTTGACAAATGTCTGAATACAAGAAAAAACTGCAGTAAAACTAAGTACCAATAGCAAAACAAGTAAAAACGTAGAAATGTGGTTCTACAAAGTATAAAAACAAAACCTTGCTCCCGTACTTTGTAAAACTAACGTACTTCGTATTTACGTGTTTCGTTTTCTCATCATATTTTCATACGTACCAATCGTCTTCTTCTTCACCAATCTTCGTCCCTAGGTAAGCATAGGTCCGCAACCAAGGGATTCCAAGCCGCCTATCCAAGGCCATCCTTTTTCTTTCTCGGGTACAGAGCTATGAATTTCCCGGTTGTGGTTTCTGTAGCAATCTAGTGTTTTTACGGAATGGGGTAGCTAGCCCCACGACCAACCTGATTAGTCACCTCTTACGACAGGCAACAGTGGTTCTATTCTTTACACCCCAACTTGGACCCCGGTAACTACTCGGGCGGTAAATTCAGCAGAAAAAAAGCGTAGAATAAAAAGTATATATATATTTTTAAACTGTTGTGTTTTTCCATGCATTTTTGGTGTGCATCTTTTAGGAATATTGTTGGAGATACGGAGTTCGTGTTTTGTAGAATACTCCTTGCAGATGACGTGCAATTTTATAAGAAAGTAAACAAGCCATATTGCAACATTAAGTTCAATGAAACCATTTTTTGTCTCTAGATCTAGATCAGCGTTTCCCAAAGTGGGCGTTTCCTCCCCCCTCCCCAGTGGGCGCTGAAGCCTTCCAGGGGCGTTAGTGGGTTCTACAGCATTTGGGGGAAAGTTTTCTCGGGATTTTGTAATTGAATAATCATTAACAATTTGACTTCTGTATTTTAATTCATCTTATGCCCGTCTTACACGATCCATTTTTCTCATCAATTTTCTATTTCATGTATATAATCATTTGAAAATTGACCATGTATCTTTATCTTTATCTTATCTTAACCACATTTGCCGTGAAGCGTCGATGTATAACAGAACTATATATCAATTTTTATTTCAAAGTGGAAATAGAGCATGTTTTATATATATATATATATATATATATATATATATATGTTCGGGTGGGTTAGCAAACTGTTATAATGGAGAGGTGGGTGTTACAAAGTGTATGTTGTGCAAAGTGGGCGGTGGGCCGAAAAGTGTGGTAATCTATGATCTAGATTAATGTCTAGTTCTTATTTGACAAATGTGTTCTACAAAGTTAATGTAAATAATACTTCTTCTTTTTGTAAGAGCACACTGTTTTAATTGTTCAATCTTCTTCTTCTTTGCGATCGCTCTTTTGATGATTATACCATCAGACGCGTTCTTATGATGGCGTCGACTGTTGTCTGGAGCTCATCTCTAGTGCCATGTAGTTTGATGATTATACCATTAGACGCGTTCTTATGATGAAGTCGACTGTTGTCTGGAGCTAATCTCTAGTGACATGTAGTTTTGATGATTATACCATCAGACGCGTTCTTATGATGGCGTCGACTGTTGTCTGGAGCTCATCTCTAGTGCCATGTAGTTTTGATGATTATACCATTAGACGCGTTCTTATGATGAAGTCGACTGTTGTCTTTAGCTCATCTCTAGTGCCATGTAGTTTGGAATGTAGTGTTGTGTTGAAGGGCCATCATTCGTTTCTAGGAAGGACATACAGGAGACAGCCTTGCAGGACATGTTCTGTGATTTGATCAGTGGTGCCACAGGGACACCGAGAGAATGGAGACAGTTGTATCATGTGTAAGTGTTTGTTCAGATTGTTATATTCTAACCTGAGTCGGAATATGATAGTTTGTCTTTGACTGTCGAGTGTGTGGTAGTCATCGTTGGATAGTTTAGGTTCTGTTCTAATGTCCAGTGTTCAAACTTCATTTTAGCTCTACTTGTTAATCATTTCGTGAAGTAAAACATGGCAGAATGAACGAAACAGCAACTTGCAACTTTTCTTCTCCTTTTTCTTCTCTTCCACCATTTATTTTTTTTTTTTCCCGATCCAGAAGCACTTGAGCTTTTAGCTCTTCGGCTCGGTGCCATGGACATCGTAACCCTTCGGTTCGGTGCCACGAACACCGTAAATCTGGGGAATCTGTGGCTTTTCTGCCATCCCACGGAATTGAACCCTGTACACTACAGAGGATATCACCGTAGTCCAACGCGCTACGAAAACGCTGGCAGACGGGCCATTTATTTCTTTATAGAAGTGGGTAAAGGGGTTGCGCTTGGAGGAAGGGTGGGAGGTATAGCGATCGTGTGTTTGCTTGTTCTAATGCACTTTGTAAGCTGTTATTCACTTTCTTAAGGCTGTTCTTGATGTCGTCGCTACATATTTTGCGTGATCTTGATCCTGCTCTGTACTCGTTATACTTTTTAAATGTGGCTCTCTGTGGTAGTTGATACCAGGAAATTCTTGTCTGGTGTCAAAACCATTTAATCTGTTGTTCTTTTATGAATCGCATGATTGGAAAATGCAACAATTTGCTTGGGAAAAATAAGGATTTGTTTTACAATTGATCGTTATTGGTTATTGGTTACAAAACTGACGCCATTGCACTCCGTGCAGACCCATAGGTGCTTAGTCTTCCCTAACAGATATCGAAGAGTATGCATACTAATAGTTCCCGTGGCTCGCTGATTAAACACACCTCTCACTCTGCCTCTTCTAATCGACAACTGATCGACTTTCGATAAATATTCGAAAAGAAATTAGGTTATACACACCGTGTCTTTTGCACAGGCTCTAATGTTAACTAGTTTTTAAAATAGTTTTCTATTTTCTTCTCAACTGTCGAGTTAACTATTAGCTTTGAATTTCAACCGCGAAATTCATTGTTTATGCTTCATTACCGCTCTGCAGGAAACGTCACTCAATTCAACCTGACCTGGCATATTTCTCATATTTGTTTTTGATGTTAATTTCTGCATTTCTAAACAAAAAATTCAGCATTTTAAGTGAAAAATACCGTTTTTTTTGTTTTTGTAATCGCAGTTTCATTATATTTTATGTGAATTATGTGTACCTTCTCTGTGTTATCTTAACTCTCGTATGGTGACATACACAAGCGACAATTTGGCTAGATATGATTCGTATTTTTAATCGCTTATATTATTTTATTTGGTAAAATAGATTTATACTGTTATATTTGATAGCTTGGAATTATACTTTAGTATATCAATGGATAACGATACATCGATTAATAATGATTTCCAAGTGAAAAATTATGCAATAATGAACATGATACGCAGAAGAACAAGGATGCTTCAATTGACAATAATACAATAATGAACAATGATGATACATTAACTCTTAGTGCACCAGGGCAAAAGCCACGTTTTTACAAGCGGTTTGCTGTTAGTTATAAACGCCCTTTATTGTGGCTCCTGGTAAAAAGGTGTCCAACCCAAAGCCACGTAGTGTGGCGTTTGATCCACAAGGAGTTAATGAACAATAATACAACACTCAACAATGAATGATACAACTTTCAACAACGAATGGACAATAAATGATACAACTTTCAACAATAAATGATACATCAATGAACAATAAATGATACAACTTTCAACAATAAATGATACATCAACGGACAATAAATGATATAACACTCAACAATGAATGATACATCAATGGACAATAAATGATACAACTTTCAACAATGAATGATACATCAATGGACAATAAATGATACAACTTTCAACAATGAATGATACATCAATGGACAATAAATTATTCAACTTTCAATAATAAATGATACATCAATGGACAATACATGATACAACTTTCAACAATGAATGATACATCAATGGACAATAAATGATACAACTTTCAACAATAAATGATACATCAATGGACAATAAATGATACAACTTTCAACAATAAATGATACATCAATGGACAATAAATGATACAACTTTCAACAATGAATGATACATCAATGGACAATAAATGATACAACTTTCAACAATGAATGATACATCAATGGACAATAAATTATTCAACTTTCAATAATAAATGATACATCAATGGACAATAAATGATACAACTTTCAAAAATGAATGATACATCAATGGACAATAAATGATACAACTTTCAACAATAAATGATACATCAATGGACAATAAATGATACATCAATGGACAATAAAAGATACATCAATGGACAATAAATGATACATCATGGACAATGATACAACACTGAACAATAAATGATACATCAATGAACAGTGATACATGATGCATCAACTAGCAGTCATATATCAATAGACATGGATACATGTTATATTAACTAGCAATGATACATCAATAGACAATGGATACATGATATATCAACTAGCAGTAATATATCAATGGACAGGGATACATGATATATCAACTAGCAATGATATATCAATAAATCAGCGATCTAGAACAAAACAAACCGAACAATTCATAATTTGAAAACTACGACTCTTGAGCTTTAGAAAACTAATAATCCACTATCCTGGTCAAGATGGCGCGGCAAGCTGGTTGTGAATTTCTGCCGGCCTCTAACCGAAGTCGATTTTCAGTTTTCTTTGGATGGAATTTGTGTAATCTAGCCTGAATGTGATAGTCTAGTGCACCGTGTGACCCATCTAGGTAATTCTGAAGCCACTGGGACAGGCCTAGCAAGCCGACAGTGGTATAATCTAATTTGTGCTCGTAGAATTATGAAGAGATTTCGAAAACGGTAAGCAGGGGCGCCAATTTTAAGATGCAAACACGTCACCATGAACACAAAAGAGCAATGTTCAACACAATCTTTCTCCCCACATTATGTTACCAGTGCCAAACCTGGACGCTGACAACAAACGATAGAAGAAAACTAGTCACAACAGAGATGAAGTGTCTACGCAGAATGCTGGGTGTAACAAGAAGAGACCGGTTGAGAAATAAAGACATCAGGAAAAAAGTGGGTACAACATCAGTACTAGACTTCATCAAGAAACAACAAATTAAATGGTTCGGTCACGTAAGCAGATTACCATCAGACAGTGCACCCCAAAGAGCAATGCTGCTCCGATACAATGGGTACAAAGCAAAAGGCCGGCCACGCAAAAGATGGACCTCAGAGATAACAGAGGCGACGAAAGAGACTATCTACGAAACGCATACTAGGGCCTGTTTTAGAAATCTCTTCCTGACCTGACGCTGTGAGGCATACAGGATTCGAGAAAGAAGAAGAAGAAGATAATCCACTATTGTTCCTCGACAATTGAGGCTCCTTGAGGTGCCCCTTATAAAATATGTACACACAATAGATGTACTGCCAACTGAATTGTTGTTCTAGATAGCGACACAACAGGCTCAATGAACGATTAAATCGACATTTGCTGTGATCAACCTTCCATTTCTTCTATCTTCTATTTTTTCTAATTATGTTTAGTCTCACAGCGTTAGGATAAGAAGAGATTACGAGAAAGGGCTTCTGTGTGTCTTTCAGAAATAGTGTCTTTCACTGCCTCTGTTATTTCTGAGGTCCACATTTTGCTTGAACGGCATTTTGCTAATGTATCCACTATAAGGGTCTAAAACGGAATGATTGAGTTCATTGCACCAGGTTTGACCCCATAAGGAGAAGTCCTTTTCTGTAGAAATGGCACGCCATCTACCTAGAGTATTGGACAAAGCACGAACTCTGCAGATCTGGCAACAACCGTAATGGTCTCTGAAAAATATTCAGTCGTGAACAGAACGAAGCAGTCCGGATTCGAACACTCAACCTTTAGAACGCTAGACAATGGCTTAACCATTTAGCAACATTGGAATAACGTTGCTTTAACATAACACCATTTTTGTATTTAACAAATTTAATTTTAAAAATAATTACAATAGAGGCGTCGAGATTAATGTCACCTCATTCTAATTACTTTCTTTCCCTCCTATAATTACCTCTTTAATTATCATTTTCTTCCTCTCATCCTCTCTATATTCTTACTTCTTTATCTAACTTACATTTTCCCTAAAATATGTCATCAGTTTCTTTGTTAACATTTTCTAATTATTTCACTTTACGTAGATAGTTTAAGGGTTAATTAGAAAACCTTCATTTCTTAAGTACCTGTTCTTAGATTTGACTTACCCTAGGGCTGTTTCTCTATGTGTACCGCCCCCAGCAACATATCTACATTTCCTATTATAATTACATTCTACACTACAGCTATCTTAAACAGATTAGTTGCTTAAAGCTGAAATCCTTTCCCTAAAATTTGTGTCACGAAAAGTGAAAGGTGTATCCATCCAGGACGCCAAACTAATTGTTGTTTGTTCCTGTATGTGTTTGTTCCAATTTTGTGTTTGACCTGTTTAAATGTCAACAGTTTCTAAAGCCGAAGGATTTACGTCACTGCACTTGGATTTACCCCATATAGCGAGTGCCGGATTAACCATATAGCAGAAGCAGCAAATGCCACGGGTCCCGCGTTTCTGGAGACCTCGCGCATAGAGCAGAAAATGTTTAACTTGTAAAATTTCGGTTTAAATATTTTTTCTTCTTCAGATCTAGCTTTTTTTCAGCAAAAGATACATTTTCTCATAAATTTTTAATTTTTCTCATACGAGCACAGACGCGTGAGATACTGGGTAATACCATCCTGACCATTATAAAAATTAGGGAACATAATTTATTGGTTTATATCATACAAAACCTAGGGCCCCTTGGTAACATTTGCTACAGGCTCCGCGCTGGCTTAATCCGGCACTGCATATGGCTCGGTCCTTCCCCGCAGAAATGGTACACCATTTGCCAAGAGTACTGCTTGGAGCGTGATCACTGTATCTCCGACAGCAATCCTAGGGTTATCTGGAAAAAATGTGCTGGTGAACAGATGGGCGTGTTTCTGACTCGAACCCAAGATCTTCGGAACACTAGACACGGGCTTAACTACTTAGCCGGAGAAGTTTCAGTAGACAGAGAGAGAGAGAGAGAGAGACAACAAGAGCGCTCAAGAGAATACATTATTATGAGATATATTAAACAACATCATGTTGAGTGTCAGTGATTTCTGTGTCAGAGTGGTCAAGAATATTGTTTGTGTTCTAAAAGTCCTTGGTTCTCTCTGTCGCGATCGCTCTTTACGGCCAATTTTATCATTCTTTTTGTGATATATAATTGGTCCTTTGACAAGAACGGAGTGATCTACGTTGGGTCGATTATACGCTCATGGTGACTAGGCTCGCCCATCCCGTTCTAGCCAGCTTTTAATTTACTAGGGTGAGCTTTCCCAAGGGTACGATCCTTTCTGCCCACTATTTCGGCCCGGATCTTCGCCTTTTCGATCAGCTTTGCCGTCCTTGGTTTGAATCCTTCTTGTTCTTCATCGACCTATCCATATCGACAACTTGTTAACCACTCTGTGTGATGTGTATGTGACCGAAGCCTAAGAGCGATTGTACGTATTGTGCTAGTTATGCGCCTACCAGTAGGTCAGCAGATCTGATTTCTGAGACGCTTTTTTATTTACTAGGGTAGCTTCCCTAGGCTCCTACCTTAGTTGCCTTGTAGGTGACAGTGTTACTATTCTTTGTTCCCCTTGTGGGCCCCGGAAACACAGGGAGTACCATGCATCTAAGATGTTATGACGTCACAGTATTGTATTCTACATCATAAATAATAATAATAACAATAATAATCCCTCTCGTACACTTGTACGTTACACTAGACCTGCAAACAATTTCTCCATACTGCTCTATCATGGGCGACTCGCTCAATCTCCTCCATCAAACTGAGACTGATATTTCTTGCCTCTCTCAGTAAAGTTCGTTTCAGGATCTCGCTAGTGTATCCTCTCTTTCTTGAATAGTGTGATCAAACTCACAACCGCTTAAGCTACAGATGCTGACCCACTTTAATGTCTGCTTTGGTATTCTATGATCTATGTTGATTGATTGATTGATTGATTCATTGATTGATTGATTCATTCATTCATTCATTCATTTATTCATTCATTCATTCATTGATTCATTGATTGATTGATTCATTCATTAATTGATTCATTCATTGATTGATTGATTCATTGATTCATTGATTGATTCATTGACTGATTGATTCATTGATTCATTGATTAATTGATTCATTGATGTATTCATTCATTCATTGATTGGTTCATTGATTGATTAATTGATAGGACCATCAACATTGCACTTCGGTGAGTAACCATGTGCGCTCCGATCTCTTTCTTATACAGGAAGATCTCAGCTGCAGTGCACGAATTCCGTAGCACCGGAAAGGGGCTCCGATGTAATTTTGAATGCGGTGAATATATTTGTGAAGGAATTTTACTTTTAATCTTTTCTAATGGATTTGGCCTGGGCAGAGACCTTCCAGCCTGTTCTTTTCGATTTTGAACTGCCAAGGGTTCTTTCACGCGCTCAAATTGAACACGCGACCTACATTTTATCGTGTGTCTCCGATAGGACTAGGAACTCGATCTCACAGGGATCTCTGGGAAAATATAAAGATGGCTCCACGAGGGAGCGAACCTGGTACCTTTTGCACGAGAGACGAGCACCTATCCTCTACTCCACATCATTTCTTCTCAAGGTATGCTCGACATACATCACAATAAAAGTTAATTGCATATCCTTTACAGGACTGTGCGAATCAAAACCAGCTTTTTAACGCTTTTTGTGATTTTTCTAGGCATTATTACGTTCAGTAGTTTGCGATTGCTTTCTGAACGGGTGGTGCCATCGTCCTTTGGTAAAAATCCACACGAAACGATTTGCAATCAAATTGTCCGTAGCGTGATTCGAACTCAGAACTTCCGGGTTAATAGACCGAGTCACTATCCCCTAAGCCACAGATGCCACCTATATCACAGTTAGGTCCTACAAACTTAATAATGGTAGCGAAAGAATAAAGATGAAACAAATTAAATGTATGCATCAAAGCATATGGTGACGTCTGTGGTCTAGGGGACAGTGGCTCTGTCCATTAACCCTGACGTTCTGAGTTCGATCACGCTGCGGACAGTTTGGCTGCAAATAGTTTCGCGTGGATTTTTACAAAAGGACGATGTTACCACCCGTTCAGAAAGCAATGGCAAACTACTGAACGTAATATGCCTAGAAAAATCACAAACAGCGTTAAAAGCTGGGTTGATTCGCAAAGTCCTATAAAGGATGTGCAATTAACTTATGCATCAAAGAATGAAAATAATGGCAAGGTATAAAATAAACAAGGCAAACAGTTATATTTGTTAATGGAAAGAAACTTAAGAGATTGAAAGGTTTTTAATATCTTTGTTCATTTATAGCAAACAACAAACAATCAAGTGAAAAAAAAAAATTTTAATAAGATCAAGTATCACCCAACATAAACTTAAACAACATAAATCTGCATGAGGTTGAACATACAATAGAGCAAAATATCAGAATACTAAAAACACGCTTATTCTCAGTGGTATCATATGAGAGAAATGCTTGGACAATTAACAAACCAGCTGAATAACATTTAAGTGCATTCGAACATAAATTTTGTAGAAGAGTTATCAAATTTTCTTCGACAAAGAAAATAATAAACATGTTTATGAAATATGAACTCACAACTAAAGGAAACTGATTAATGAGAATAAAAATATTGAGAAAATAGATGTGTTGTAGATACATATAAATGTATGCCGGTTTGCAATAGACAATTATGAAAGGAACTATCTTCTGCTTTTGTCAGCACACTGTTACAGAGTTGTTAACCCAGCGTCGTGGTTTTATGTATTTGTCTTGCGTTTCTCTGGTGACTTGTGTTGTCAACACACTGTTACAGGGTTGTTAACCCAGCGTCGTGGTTTTATGTATTTGTCTTGCGTTTCTCTGGTGACTTGTGTTGTCAGCACACTGTTACAGGGTTGTTAACCCAGTGTCGTGGTTTTATGTATTTGTCTTGCGTTTCTCTGGTGACTTGTGTTGTCAACACACTGTTACCGGGCTGTTAATCCAGTGTCGTGTTTTTATGTATTTGTCTTGCGTTTCTCTGGTGACTTGTGTTGTCAACACACTGTTACCGGGTTGTTAACCCAGCGTCGTGGTTTTATGTATTTGTCTTGCGTTTCTCTGGTGACTTGTGTTGTCAACACACTGTTACAGGGTTGTTAACCCAGTGTCGTGGTTTTATGTATTTGTCTTGCGTTTCTCTGGTGACTTGTGTTGTCAACACACTGTTACAGGGTTGTTAACCCAGTGTCGTGGTTTTATGTATTTGTCTTGCGTTTCTCTGGTGACTTGTGTTGTCAACACACTGTTACAGGGTTGTTAACCCAGTGTCGTGGTTGTATGTATTTGTCTTGCGTTTCTCTGGTGACTTGTGTTGTCAACACACTGTTACAGAGTTGTTAACCCAGTGTCGTGGTTTTATGTATTTGTCTTGCGTTTCTCTGGTGACTTGTGTTGTCAACACACTGTTACAGGGTTGTTAATCCAGTGTCGTGGTTTTATGTATTTGTCTTGCGTTTCTCTGGTGACCTGTGTTGTCAGCACACTGTTACAGGGTTGTTAACCCAGTGTCGTGGTTTTATGTATTTGTCTTGCGTTTCTCTGGTGACTTGTGTTGTCAACACACTGTTACCGGGCTGTTAATCCAGTGTCGTGGTTTTATGTATTTGTCTTGCGTTTCTCTGGTGACTTGTGTTGTCAACACACTGTTACCGGGCTGTTAATCCAGTGTCGTGTTTTTATGTATTTGTCTTGCGCTTCTCTGGTGATTTGTGTGATGGTTTTCTTAGTCCCCTGGAAGAATTCAACTACGTTATCTATCCACTTTTCCTCGGTCTTCCTCTCGCCTTCCTTCCTGATATTCTGTTGTGCAAAGCATCATAGGCAGTTTGGTCTGTTCGCATTCTTACTAAGTGGCCAAACCACTTCATTCTCTGTTTCGCTATATAATTCAAGCACGGCCTTGTTCCAACCTTTTCTCTGATGCTGGTATTCGTAACTCTGTCGATACTTGTATTGTTGGTGACTTTGTGGAGACATCTCATTTTGCATGTTGCTATTTTCTGTGTATATTTCTTATTCATTGTTCATGTTTGACATTGGTAACATGGACAATGAATATATACAGAATAATTAGGCTTTAACTGTGGATACATTGAAGAATGGGTCCCAATGGTGTAAAGAATAGGTGCTCGCCCCTAGTTACAAAGTTACTCGGTTCTCTCCCTTCTGAAGCCATTATGATATTTTTCCAGAGATCCCTGATCTCAGTGTAGGTGAGATCGAGTTCATATTCCTATCGGAGATGGACGATAAACATATGTCATGTAACATAGCACGTAAATTAATTCTTGTCAGTTCAAAATCGAAACGGGCAAGCTGGAAAGCTGCTGCCCGTGCGAAATTGATTATAAAGAAAACAAAATTCAATTAAAAATATCGATGTTGTCTATTTCTAGCTTCACAAATTTCAGGTGAACAAATTTGCTACCAAACTACCCGCCGAGGTGTTTGAACCATGTACTCTCGGATAGTGATCGATCTTCCTACAGCTAAACTCGATTTGCCCGCGTGCCCAGCGTGTTCGTAGCGCGTTGGACCACGGGTGACTAGTCCTCTGTAAGTGCGGGTTCAACTCCGCGGACTGGCAGAAAAGCTACAGGTTCCCCAGATTTACAGTGTTCGTGGCACCGAGCCGAAGGGTTACGATGTCCATGACACCGAGCCGAAGAGCTTTCAGCTCAAGTGCTTCTGGATCGGAAAAAAAAAAGCTACAGCTAAGCAACAAACGCCCACATGTTCTACATCTGCAACAATTTACCTGTCTACGTACTTAATCTTGATAGAACATAAAACAAACACACTTCAGAAATCAAGAAGTATCCTTAGAATTAATAAGAAGCCTGAAGCGGAAAGAACACTGCCAGACACAATTACAATTTAATCACCAAGCAAAACCGTGTGAAGCTGTTTTAATTGTCAAACGGTTTTTGTAGGTGAAAGTTCTAAGAAGCGTTTACGGCAATGTAATGAATTATAAACAAGTCACAAAGTCGAAAACGTTTGCTGTTTATTTCTTAAAGATAAAAATAAAGTTATTGATGTAGTTGTTGGTGTAGAGATGTAGCTGTTGTGCACTGCATGTTTGATTGAGTGATATTGTAGTTGTTGGTGGGCTTATATTGTTGTTGATGTGCTTGTCTAGATGTTAGTGCACTGCATGTTTGACAAAGAGCTGTCTCTGATGTTGGTGGGCGTATGTAGTTGTTGGTGGCTTTTGTAGTTGTTGGTGGGCTTATGTAGTTGTTGGTGGGTTTAAGATGTTCTTTGTGGGCTTATGTGGTTGTTGGTGGGTTTATTTAGTGGTTGGCGGATGTATCTAGTTGTTTAATGATGTAGTTTTGTAGATGCTAGATTAGTTATGCAACGCTGATGTCGTTTCTGAAGTACTAATCAAGTAGTTGTTTGAGTACTTATGTAGCTGTTAAAGTACTGATGTAGTTCTTGGAGAAATGATGCAGTTCCTGCAACACTGATGTAGTTATTTAAGCATTGCTGTTTTTGTTGAACCTCTGATGTAGTTGTTCAATCACTGATGTAGTTGTTGAAACACTGATGAAGTTGGTGAAATACTGATGTAGCTGTAGAAGCACTGATGAAGTGATAGCAGCACTGATGTAGTTGTTGATACACTGATATAGATGTTGAAACACTGTTGTAGTTGTTGTAGCACGCATGTAGCTGTAGAAGCACTGATGTAGTGATTGCAGCACTGACGTAGTTGTTGAAACACTGATGTAATTGTTGTAACACTGATGTAATTGTTGAAGCACTGATGTAACTGTAGAAGCACTGATGTAGTGATTGCAGCACAGACGTAGTTGTTGAAGCACTGACGTAGTTGCTGTAACACTGATGTATTTGTTCAAATACTGATGTAGTTATAAAAACACTACTGCTGCTGGTGTTGCAATGTTGTAGTGGTTTGAGCACTGATGGCGTTGTTCTTTTACCGAACTGTAACCTTTTCAGATATTAGACACACACCCTTCTACCACCTTCCCACCCTACCACCTCCTCCACCCCATCCGCCGCCCCCCAACACAATAAGAATAATACAAACGATATAAAAATAGAGCAATTTACAGACGAATATAATACAAAAATAATTATTTCAAATATAATGGTTATATTGAACGATAGAAGTGGAAAACGGTATGGACAGTATATGTAAATGTTAATGGAACCATAGTTATGTATGGGCAATGAACAGTGTTTTGACTGCGCGCTTATGGTCTTTTTAATGTCCCTGTTTTAGCCTGGTGTCTGGTCTTGGCCTGTTTTAAAGTAATTTAGATACTAACTCAGCGCTTGCCTGTTCCGTTGTGTTTTATTTTTTTAACCTCTGCTATTTTGTGAATTTCTTTTTATTTTGTCTGTCTGTCTGTCTGTCTGTCTTCGAACGCTCTATATCGACCACTTGTTAACCACTCTGTGTGATTTGTATGTGATCTGAGCATAAGAGGGATTGGACTTTGTGCAAGTTATGCGCCTACAAGTAGGACAGCGAATCCGATTTCTGCTATGCTTTTTTATTTATTAGTAGATTTTCTTGGGCCTACATCAGGCGCCTCTTACGACACGCCTTGTAGATCGCAGTGGTACTATTCTTTGCTTCCTTTGTAGACCTCGACACCACAGGGACGCTTGTGATTCTAAATTGTGTTATTATTTGTTTGTCTTTCTTCTATTTTGATTTCATAATTTGTTTTGCTTTTTTAGTTTACCTCATTTTTGTTAGTCTCATCTCTTTCAAATGTGTACATTGTCGTTAGTCTCATCTCTTTCAAATGTGTACATTGTCGTTAGTCTCATCTCTTTCAAATGTGTACATTGTCGTTAGTCTCATCTCTTTCAAATGTGTACATTTTCGTTAGCCTCATCTCTTCAAATTGTACATTTCGTTAGTTTCATCTCTTCAAATGTGTACATTTTTGTTAGTCTCATCTCTTTCAAATGTGTACATTTTCGTTAGTTTCATCTCTTTCAAATGTGTACATTTTTGTTAGTCTCATCTCTTTCAAATGTGTACATTTTTGTTAGTCTCATCTCTTTCAAATGTGTACATTTTTGTTAGTCTCATCTCTTTCAAATGTGTACATTTTTGTTAGTCTCATCTCTTTCAAATGTGTACATTTTTGTTAGTCTCATCTCTTTCAAATGTGTGCATTTTTGTTAGCCTCATCTCTTTCAAATGTGTACATTTTTTGTCTCATCTCTTTCAAATGTGTCATTTTTGTTAGTCTCATCTCTTTCAAATGTGTACATTTTTGTTAGTCTCATCTCTTTCAAATTGTACATTTTGTTAGTCTCATCTCTTTCAAATGTGTACATTTTCTCGTCTTCAAATATTCTTCTTCTTTTTTTCATTTATCTACTTATAGTTTTGCCCCTTCAACTTTTTCATCCTGTTTTCTTTCAGTTGTTTGTTTGTTGTTGTACATATTTCATTGTATTCTCTAGTTTTCCTTCTCTTTTTTATTAATATTTTCTTCAAATTATTTTTCCTGTTTTTCTACATTAAGCTTGATTCATATTCTTCCTGTCATTATTTCCATTTTCTTCTTCATTCGAAATATCTGAATAATCAGATCTCATACCATGCTACAGTAAAACACCAGATGTGGTACTTTCAAGTTAGATGGTTTATTTTAGTTTGGAATTTATTTTTCATTACCCATCTGTATAAATGGGTGACGTGGTGGATATTACACATAGACTTTGGCCAAAATTGGAAAGTACCCCTGTTCTACATGCCGTGGGGTCTAACGAGTTGCAACGTACTCACGTTCTCGGTGCAAACTACACATATAAAAGTGTTTCATTGGTTGAGAGAATGAACGAACGTAAATAAGCAAACAAATCCAACATTCCAATTATCTATTTCAGGGTTTCCCAAACTGTGGACCCCGGTCTGCGGATACTAAAGTAGATTCTAAACGTGAAGAAATATTATGTTCTTTGACATTTCAAACAGAAAAATAAACTGTAAACCTAATTATAGCCCTAATGATTTATTTGGTATTTATTCAAATGTTAAATTGCAGACATTGTTTACTATTGTAACACACAGATAATTCATCCCTGTCCATTTTCATATATAGAAACTTTTGGGAGTCCACAGCAGCAAAATGTATTTTAAAGGTGGCCCGGTATAATACAAACTTTAGGAACCGCTGATCTAATATGTTCACTACGAAATCTATTTCCCCCATCTTTGTATTTTGTACTGTTTCCATGGCAACGCTTTGACATTTTTTTTTTTACAAATTTTTTCTACTCTTCTATGTCATAATCTTTTAAAATTGTTATACAAATTTTTACATTAATATGAAAACAACGAAAATAGCTTCTTGATCCCCACACTACAGAATCCCCCTTTAACATCGTCTATTTTTTCTGCACCAAGTACCTCTATTTTTCTTTAGAATTCACGCTTATTATTATGTTGTCTGTTTTTGTTTAATTCCTTCTTGACACGTTTCTCTTTCTAGTTATGTTTCTTTAAGTTCTCAAAAACATTGTTCTTGTTTCCATTGTTCAAGTTCACATTCTCGATTGACATTCTGTACGAACAATGTTCAATTCTTGAGACAAATGTGGGAAGATTTCATGCTGGAGAACTGATGCAACAAAAGCATCATACAAATTTCTCTGAAGTAGTGAACAGCTAAAGAGACATGTCGTGAGGTTAATCATTGTCTGTGAACAGAAATACACAGGAAATGAAGGACAAATACAAATTAAGTTTTAGCTTAATTTTTTTTTTCCCCTGATCCAAAAGCACTTGAGCTTTCAGCTCTTCGGTTCGGTGCCATGGACATTGTAACCCTTCGGTTCGGTGCCATGGACATTAACCCTTGCTGCCATGACTTGTAACCCTTCGTTCGGTGCCATGGACATTGTAACCTCTTCCGATTTCAGGTGCCATGGACATTTTAACCCTTCGGATTCGGTGCCATGGACATTGTAACCTTCGGTTCGGTGCCATGGACATTGTAACCCTTCGGTTCGGTGCCATGGACATTGTAACCCTTCGGTTCGGTGCCATGGACATTGTAACCCTTCGTTCGGTCCATGACTTGTAACCCTTCGGTTCGCCATGGACATTGTAACCCTTCGGTTCGGTGCCATGGACATTGTAACCCTTCGGTTCGGTGCCATGGACATTGTAACCCTTCGGTTCGGTGCCATGGACATTGTAACCCTTCGGTTCGGTGCCATGGACATTGTAACCCTTCGGTTCGGTGCCATGGACATTGTAACCCTTCGGTTCGGTGCCATGGACATTGTAACCCTTCGGTTCAGTGCCATGGACATTGTAACCCTTCGGTTCGGTACCATGGACATTGTAACCCTTCGTTTCGGTACCATGGACATTGTAACCCTTCGGCTCGATGCCACGAACACCATAAATCTGGGAAACCTGTGGCATTTCTGCCAGCCCGCGAAATTGAACCCCCACTCACAAAGGGCTAGTCACCCGTAGTCCAACGCGCTACGAACACGCTGGGCTTTAGCTTAATTTACAGATCTTAAGTTCATCTAAGTTCAACTTATTTTTGTATCGTTTCCTGCTATAACTTTAGGATTAGACATGGTGTATAATATGTCGAATAATGAAGACATCAGGACAAAAGTGACTACAACATCAGTATAGATGGAGACTGTAGTCAAACTAAGTAGAATGGCGAAGCACGTAATAACAAAGTACTGTAGTTTTACAAAATACAAAAACAATGACTATAAAGGTCTTTGGTTGAAACGTTGCTGTGTATTGTCATTGTTTTTGTATCTTGTAAAACTTCAGTACTTTATTATTACGTGTTTCGCCATACAGCATCAGTGCTGAACTTCATCAAGAAACAACAAATTAAATGGTTCGGTCATATAAGCAGATCACCAACATGTATTTGCCTCAAAGAGTGATGTTGCTCCGAAACATTGGATGAAAAATGAAAATCGTTGCATGTCCCAAAGGACGTAGCCATCAACCACAGTAAACGAGTCGTTGATTTTCTAGGCACCACTTATACGTTCAGTAGTTTGTCATTGCTTTCTGAACGGGGGCAATTTTTACTTTTTGTAAAAATACCACGGACACGAATTTGATTCCAAACTTGCCCACCGGGGGTTTGAACCAGGTACGCTTGGCTCTGTGATCGAGCCACTACCGCATTAGCTACAGACGCTCACTGCATACAATGGATACAAAGCAAAAACACAGCCAAGGAAAAGATGGACCTCAGAGATAACAGAGGCGACAAAAGACACTATTTACGAAGCGCACACAAGGGCACGTTCTAGAAATCTCATCTTCTCCTGACGATGTGAGACAATACAGAATTAGAGAAAAGAAAGAAAGACAGTATAATATGTCGCCACTGAGATCAAGAAAAGTGCTCAATTGATTGATTGATTGATTGATGGATGGATTGATTGATTGATTGATTGATTGATTGATTGATGGATGGATTGATTGATTGATTGATTGATTGATTGATGGATTGATTGATTGATTGATTGATTGATGGGACCATCATTATTGCATGTCGTGAGTAACCATGTGCGATCCAATCTCTTTCTTACACAGGAAGATCTCTCTCTCTCTTGTGATCACCGCCAGACTGATGTACCAGATCTCCCCATAAATTCTATTAATGTGGAAATCTGATTCATGCAGCCTTAGCATTGGTGTGTTTAAGTCACATCTTCAGCACCATTCGGAGCTCTGGTGCTTATCCTTCGGCGATGTGTCCGGTTTCAGCCAGCGTTTACTCGGTTCGCTCTCCGTTCTGTAGCCATCTAGTATTTTTTACGAGTGTGGACAGCTAGCTATATGCCCAACCTCATTAGTCGATTTTTACAACATACGTGGCAGGTAACAGTGGTTCTATTCTTTACACCGAAATTTGGGCCCCGGTAATCACTTGGGCGAAGGAAGTTCTCAGTGGCAGTGCACAATCTTGGAAGCTCGATGTAATTTAGAAGATGCTGAAAATAGTATGTATAAAAATTATTTATGAATCGTTTTAATGAACGTCCCCCTGTGTTCAGTAATTCAGTGCTCAATTAAAGTGCCTTCAGAAGATGGGTTGACTTCATTGCTCGGATTTCCCCAAATGGTTCCGTTCCTTCTTATGTCGGTGAAAATGGCCGGCTACCTGTTTAGTGTTGCACAAAGCACGAACTCCTTAACTCCATAAAAATGCATACAACACGTAATCACAAAGTACTATAGTTTTACAAATTACAAAAACAATGACAAAATACAGCAACGGTTCGACCAACAAGGCCTTTATCAGGCAAACGAACATCAGGAGTGACGAATTTTTAAAACAACATATGGACGACTACATATAAACGTTTCTAATGTTGGTCGAAACGTTGCTGTATTGTGTCATTGTTTTTGTAATGTGTAAAACTACAGTACTTTGTGATTGCATGTTTTGCCAATCAAAATAGTTTTACTGCAGTCTCATTTATTTTTTAAAAATTCATATAAATCTCCAGAAAAACGAGCACAGGTGAATAGAACTACGCAATCCTGACTCGAACCTACAACTTTCAAAACGCAAGGCCAACGTCTGAACTACTTTACCACAGAGACCTCGTCCCTCTCTCCCCAGTTATCTGTTAGTACTGTGCTACTAATATGTCAAGAATTTATTAGAATATACAGTGGAGATACATGATCAAATGAATAAAATACTAATCTTGGGGTTGTATAAAGTAACAATAGCAGAAAAATAATACAGAGAAATGATAAAGGTAGAACACAGTGAAGAGACAAGTTCAGACACATACAAAAACAAGATAAATATCAGTTTTTCAAAAATTTTAAAAATATAAAGATCCTTCCTTCCTCTCGTTCGCTTGAAATATTATTCATATATTCAGTGTTGTCTCTTACATCATTCCTTCCTTTCGTTGGCTTGAAATATTATTCATATATTCAGTGTTGTTCTTGTATCCTTCCTTTCGTTGGCTTAAAATATTGTCTATATATTCAAAGTTGTCTCTTGTATCCTTCCTTCCTTTCGTTCGTTGAAATATTGTCTATATATTCAATGTTGTCTCTTGTATCCTTCCTTCCTTTCGTTCGCTTGAAATATTGTCTATATATTCAAAGTTGTCTCTTGTATCCTTCCTTCCTTTCGTTCGCTTGAAATATTGTCTATATATTCAATGTGTCTCTTGTATCCTTCCTTCCTTTCGTTCGCTTGAAATATTGTCTATATATTCAATGTTGTCTCTTGTATCCTTCCTTCCTTTCGTTCGCTTGAAATATTGTCTATATATTCAATGTTGTCTCTTGTATCCTTCCTTCCTTTCGTTCGCTTGAAATATTGTCTATATATTCAATGTTGTCTCTTGTATAAACTTCACGGTCTTTTGTACCTCATACAGAGGTCTGTGTAGTTTTATGTTGAGTGTTGTTTCGTTAGGCCAGTGAGTTTAACTCAGTATATCATATTCGAGGCAGTTTTAAAGTAGGTGCTATGCAATCTGATGTGCCTGTCCAATGTGCACTTGGTAGAATTGCCAAAGAGATAAAGATGATCACCAGTCGTCGTTGCGCCCAATAAGCACATAAAGCATAAACAAAAAGCCATCAATTTAATTCGATGTTGTGTCTGTATTTCTACCTTAAACCATGTCTTTGAACACTGCTTCAAAAGTTCTCTTCCATGTTTTCCTATGTCTCTTTTTACTCATTGTCCATGTCAGTGACGGCTCGTCATTAAGGGCCAGTGGGGCCGGGCCCTACCAAAAGTAAGGTGTAACGTGTATTTATTATTTTATGCATTAAAATATAACCTATCCAAACCCATGATTTTTCCGAAAATTTCTGTCTGGCCCCACCAACAAAAAGGATCACGCACCGCCACTGGTCCATGCTGTGTCCACTGTATTTTATATATTGTCCGTTTTTTGGTTCTCATTCGAAGAACATGTCCAATTCATCATCCTCACCTCTTTTATATCTCTTTATTTATCACTGTGAGACTAGATCGTCGTTGAAGCCTGATATTGACAATCTTATTAACCTAAGTATGCCTATGTATTCTTCGAAGAAGTCTTTCATGAAATCATCCCAAATACGTGGGGCTTTTTTGTGATTTAAAAGATTTACAAATATTTCCCACATCTTAGACCCACAGAAGGGGTGCTATATAAGGTGAGCCTCATTACACTGGGGTTTCCATATGCCTCGTTCCTTCTCTGCACAAATAACATGCCAGCCACCATGAGTATTATAGAAATCACACACCTCGTGTATTCGACTATAATTATAGTTATATTTGGAGATATTGCTAAGGCATCGAACAACAATGTCCAGATTCGAACTCACGACATTCAAATGTCTTGACAAATTCTGTACAGAAACCTCAAGACAACATTGTACAACGAAAATCATGATCCTTTTACTTCAGCAACACTTTCTCTTTTTTTCTGCTTCATGTTTGCCTCACAGCATCAGGTCAAGAAGAGATTTCTAAAACGGGCCCTTCTATGCGCTTCGTAGATAGTGTCTTTCGTCGCCTCTGTTATTTCTGAGGTCCATCTTTTGCGGGGCCGACCTCTTGATTTGTACCCATTGTATCGGAGCAACATTGCTCTTTGAGGTGCACTGTCTGTTGGTAATCTGCTTACGTGGTCGAACCATTTAATGTGTTGTTTCTTGATGAAGTCTAGTACTGATGTTGTACCCACACTTGCTAGACTTCCTTAACTGAAGAAGAGGAAATGAAGCCCTAAAGAAAGTGGTATAGAGAAGAGAAATGCTTAAGCAACTTAAACACCACTATTCTCACTATCTAACACGATGTCAAAGAGATCAGAATAATTATGAAGATGTACAGACAAAAATGTTCTGAACGTCTGAAGCTTAAGTGTTAGTGAACTCGTTCACAATCTAAGCGCACCTAGTTCAAACTCTGCGGCAGGCAGTTTGGAATCAAATTCGTTTCCGTTTGATTTTTACGAAATGTTAAAATAGACCTCACCGTTCAGAAAGCAATGACAAACTACTGAATGTATAAGTGGAGCCAAGAAAATCAACGACTCTCTTACTGTGGTTGATAGCTACGTCATGTGATGGATATGTCACGATTTTTCACAGACACAAAAACAAAGAAAAAAGGATGAAGGGATAGAAGAATAAAACCACAGACTCACAAATAGAAAGAAGGCCAATGTGGTTATGATGGCAACTTGTTTAGTTTTCATTCTCCAACTATATATTCCACTTCCTCAAATCATGTTTATTGGTGCACGTCATTTAACCCTACTATGTGCAACCTATAAAGTATAGATGCCAGCCTTTATGTCGCCTTTTTTATGTCAAAAACAGATTTATTGTTCTCAAGCGTGACTTCACTTTTTTCCCCTCTCTCGGTCCTCGTCTTTTTCTTTCTTCATCTCCTTTCTCACTCGCTGTTTCACTCTCGTTAGATTGTGTATCACATGACTGGATTCTCTGGTCGGAATATGATTCGTTCCGACCGAAATCAGTGGACAAAAATGTAAATGTAGAATTTACTAAGACAGGCACTGTTTTGGAATCCGCTGGGAAAGAGGAGTAGGGGACGACATAGACAGACCTGGAGAAGAGAGCTGGAGGCTGATATTAAAACGATAGGTAAAATATGGAAGGAATTGGAAGGGATGGCAAGAGAGAGGAAGAGCTGGAAGAAGTTTGTTGAAGACTTGTGCTCCTTTGGGAGCTGAAAGGTGAAGAACCTACTGGTTCTCTATCAATTTCTGACTGGAAGGACATGTTTCTCAAGTCGCTGGTCTTAAATTGTTACCAGAGAAACACTGTGAAGTATTAGTGACCAGAAGAGATCAGAGCACCATTTTTAGACTTCGAACCCAACTCATAACACTTAATAAAACAGAGTTCAATCACAACACACTCCAGAGTGTCAGTTGTGTGCACATTATCGTGAAACCGTTCACCATCCCCTCTTCAGGTGTCAAGCAATAGATGACGTGAGCAAGATCCTCTATTTCTCCTAGGCCAGATAAATGGAATATATTATACGGAACAAAGAGCAACTTACAAAACACATACACATACCACGTCTCTGTGGCTGAGTTGTTAAGCCCTTTGCCTTGCGAGTCGAAGGTCGTGGGTTCGAATCCGTACCGCGGCCTTCTGTTCACGAGTGCAGCTTTTTCCAGAGACCCCCTAGGATTGTTGCCGTAGCTATGGAGTCGTGCTTTGCGCAATACTCTCGGCAGGCGGCGTGCCTTTTCTGCGGAGAGGGACCGAGCCATATGGGGTAAAACCCGGTTCAGTGAAGTCAATCCTTATGCTTTAAAACCCTTAAAAATTATATAGCATTGGACCGAATGGCAAGAGCTTAAGTGCCGCTGGATCATTGAAGACAGAGAAGACGATTAGTGGCCATCGCAATGTGATCCTATCTCTAAATATGTGTCGTATGTCAAAGACAAATACCACTCTATCACTGTAGTCTTCAATGAACTTCATGTCATGAAACGGATTGTCTCTTCTATCATTAATCAATCAAGTGCCATAGGCGATCATGTCTCTCCACAACTCTCTCTCTTTCTGTCTGGTACATGTAATCAGTTCTAATGTTGTCGAACCATGATGTCAGGCCATCCAACATCTTCTCCTCTGTCTTCTACAATGTATCCTTCCTGAATTGTACCTGTTGTCACCAAATGTTCTAAACCTCTTCCAATTATATGCTCGAAGAACCTTGATTGCCGGATTCGTATTCTTTTGATAAGGTTTCTTTGTGTGCAGGCCTGATTTAATTAAAACCTCCTCATTTGTTTTCTTCGGTAGCCATGGCATTTTCAGCATTCTTCTGTAAAATCTCATCTTCGTCTCTGCCAATGATTGTATTGATTGTTTATTCATTGTCCATGATTCGCTGCAATATAGGAATTATTGGTTCAATATAGCACTGGAGTATTCATTTTCGCAGTCTCATTGTAAGTTAATTCACGCAGAGTGCGTTTTTCATGTTCATAAATGCTGTTTTTGCTTGAGCTATTCTACTTCTAATCTCTGTTTTACACCTGACATCTGATGTCAGGAATGTTCCCAGGTAATTGAATCGATGGACTTGTTTCAGTATTGTGTTTCAGTCTTCTATCATGCGTATTGAAGGACAAAAAACTTGTGCATATCCATTACATGGCGTGGGACCACATAAAACTATGTAGCTCTATGGAATTTTAAAGCAAGCTTGAAATAAACTACGTTCAAATGGCACATTAAAACACAGCTCTGGTAAAAAAAAAAAAATGATGTTCTCAACATTTGCAGACCTTTTTGCCCGTGTGGTGTCGGGGCTCTCAAGGGGAGCAAAGAATAGTAACACTACGACCTGCAATACATGTCGTAAAAGAAGATTGAGGTAGAAACCTAGGGAAGCTACCCTAGTAAATAAAAAGCGTTGGCAAAAATCAGATGTGCTGCCCTACGTGTAGTCGCATAACTGGCACAACGTACAGTAGCTTTTAAGCTCGGATCACATACAAACCACAAACAAGATCGTGCCATGCTATGATACAGAGAGGCGGCCACATCAGGCGACACCGTAAAGGGGCGGCATAAGCAGCACAATCAAACTTAAAGATTATTTTAAGGAAAACACATTTAAGAGGCGCCATTTCGAGGACTTGCATCATACTGAGAAAATATACCGTACGGCCCTGACCACAAAGAGTGGTTAACATGTGGTCAACATTGGGCATTTGAAGAAGAAGAAATTGATCGTGAAATATATATAACTTCACATTTCTAAGACCAAGTATGCTGGAGGTAAGCGGATGCATTAATTTCCTCACTTGTAAAACATCGATTTCCTCAAATGAACTGAAAAACTTGGTGGAAGAAGGGCCTATCTATCTCATCAAAGAAATAGAGTATGTTGTTGTTTTCATCACAATACAATAGATGGAACCATGTAGTATGTACCCTTAGAAGTTCTTTGTAGTGACCCAGCATTTGTATTTGTATTATTACAGACAAAGATGAATACAAACATAATCATTTTTTCGTGGAGTCAGGATCTATCCCACAGATTTCAATTTTGCTTTTTCTTCTTTTGTCAGCACACTGTTACTGGGCTGTTAGCCCAGTGTCGTGGTTTTATGTATTTGTTCTTGCGCTTCTCTGGGGACTTGTGTGATGGTTTTCTTAGTCCCTGGCAGAATTCAACTACGTTATCTATCCACCTTTTCCTCGGTCTTCCTCTCGCCTTCCTTCCTGATATTCTGTTGTGGAAAGCTTCATAGACAGTTTGATCTGTTCGCATTCTTACTAAGTGACTAAACCACTTCATTCTCTGTTTCGATATATAATTCAAGCACGGTCTTGTTCCAACCTTTTCTCTGATGATGGTATTCGTGACTCTGTCGATTCTTGTCTTGTTGTTGACTGCGGAAACATCTCATTTCGTGTATTGCTATTTTCTGTCTATGTTTCTTATTCATTGTCCATGTTTGGCATTGGTAACATAGAGTGGGTATGTAGATGCTGCTGATCAACTGTTGTTTACTTACTTATTAACTTGTTGTTTACTTACTTATTAACTTGTTGTTTACTTACTTATTAACTTGTTGCTTACTTACTTATTAACTTGTTGTTTACTTACTTATTAACTTGTTGTTTACTTACTTATTAACTTGTTGTTTACTTACTTATTAACTTGTTGTTTACTTACTTATTAACTTGTTGTTTACTTACTTATTAACTTGTTGTTTACTTACTTATTAACTTGTTGTTTACTTACTTATTAACTTGTTGTTTACTTACTTATTAACTTGTTGTTTACTTACTTATTAACTTGTTGTTTACTTACTTATTAACTTGTTGTTTACTTACTTATTAACTTGTTGTTTACTTACTTATTAACTTGTTGTTACTACTTATTAACTTGTTGTTTACTTACTTATTAACTTGTTGTTTCTTACTTATTACTGTTGTTTCATTAACTTTGTTTACTTACTTATTAACTTGTTGTTTACTTACTTATTAACTTGTTTCCTACTTATGTGATACTATACACACAAGTCTTTGTCCTTAAACGTCAATTTACTTAGTATCACCGCAGCCTTCCCACGGTTGTCTCCAGGTCTGATCTGACTACCTCAGACATGTAGACTTCCGTACATTGTCTAATTATAAAGGATGTTCAAGATAAAAGTATCCTATCAATGGAGCTAATCTGGCATATATTTATGAAAATCAGAAGGTTCAGTTATGACGTAGTGTAGGTCAAGGTTGTGTGACGGTGTGTAATTGTAGTACGGAAAGGGGCGATGAACAAATGTGACGTAGGACGAGCTAGTCAGAACCGGTTTAAATAGTAAATAGACACAGCGCAATAGGAAACTGGAAACTTTTGATTTGTCAATGGGGCTACTTTTATCTTGAACACCCTGTAGTAGCAAGCGTAGCAAGCGCGACTCTGATTATCAAAAAGGCCACCTCGTAACATATTTTTTATCGATTCTAAAAGAGATCTTTCCTTCTGTTGGACTATTTCGTGTCACGTGGGCGTCTGTAGCTAAGGTGGTAGTTGGCTAGATCACAACCCAAGTGTACCTGGTTCAAACACCACAACGAGAAATGTTGATACAAATTAGTTCCCATAGATTTTTAGGAACGGTAAATGAATACTTCACCGTTCAGAAAACAGTGGCAAACTACTGAACGTATAATCGGTGCCTATAAAATCAACAATTCGTTTACTGTGGTTACAGATAATGTCCTGTAAAGGATACCCCACGATTCACTTTTATTCCCTCCCACGGCACAGATCTACAGGTAACCAAAGGTACAAATTCATTGAACCAGAACAGGAAACATATAGAAAAATGGTACTCCCTTGGGGATCGAATACAATGAATTAACAACATCAGCATTGGTTTCACGATCGATATCTTCTAAATCTGATCAATTTATAACCGTAATAAAAGATTACTGCTGTTCCCAATCACTTCTCTAATATATTTTACATGTTCCTGGTATCGGTTTAGATCAAGTATCGAACTAACCTGAAAGGTTTGTTCTTTTTTATATTCTTGTTTTATTTTTTATTTTATGCTGATTCAACAACAATATCGAATGCGATGCGTGATGACATCAAATCACAGCCTTGACGATATCTGCATAATCGATACATTAGACGAAATACTAGAAGACGATAATTGTTTACAAAATGCTGAGAAATAGTTCCATTAATTTATTGATTATTATTTCTCAATATTTTCTTTGTCAATAAATATTTCTTCTTCTTCTTCTTTTGTCGTCATACTGCTACTGAGTTGTTGCATAGTTTCGTGCTTTTCTGTTTTGTCTTGCGCTGTTTATGGGGGCTTGAGTGATTGTTATTTTGCTTAAAAATTAATTGCTGCTGGAAATTGTGTATAATTTTGTCATTTATATTTAGTAAGGTATTGTAACCGGAAATCGTTTATTAATATTATGTTTATTAACAAATGTTATATCTGAATACTTTTTAAGCAATTTGTATTTATGTAATGAGTTTATTTCCAGATAGTTGCGAAATTTTCTTTTTAGTAATTACATTTATCTCTAACTAGGGAAGCAACTTTACTTAAAAGTTAAAAATATTATTATGAATCATGTCTCAATTGATTCGTTAAAGATTCAATAAAGTTTGAGATATTTGCAGGAAAACCAAAAGAAGTTGAAAGACCAACTATTGTAAGCAGACTAAAGCACAGACTTCAAAAAGATGTATCAACCTCTTCTCTCCTTTATCTCATGAGAGTTTCCTAACAAACTTCTACATTTTCTATGTGTAAGCTCCTACATCAGTGTTTCCCAACCTTTTTTGAGCCATGTCTCACCTAAGCCATTCTAAAATTCGTATGATCTAAATTTAATATATAATGATTTTAATTTTCAAACATTAAATTGTTCACATAAGAAAATAAAATGAAAAGTTTTAGGAAGAAATCACTAGGAAATTGTTCAGGAAACACAGTAAGTAAATTTTCAAAACATACAATGGAGAATTGAAGTTCAAATATTCAATTACCCCTCTTAACAATCAAATTGCCCCCCTTAACAATCAAATTGCCCCGATGTAGGGCGTGGGCCCCACGTTGGGAAACACTGGTCCACATTGTAACACGAACGTTATACAGGGTGTTCAAGATTAAAGCAGCCCCATTGACAAATCGAAAGTTGCCAGATAATCTATCGCGTTATGTTTATGTACTATTTAAACCGGTTCTGACTAGCTCGTTTTACGTCACATTTGTTCATCGCCCCTTCCGCACTACAATTACATACCGTCACATAACCTTGACCTATACTACGTCATAACTGAACCTTCTCATTTTCATACATATATGCCAGATTGACTCCATTCACAGACTGCTATTATCTTGAACACCCTATATTTTATTCCACTTATTCCGCTATACGTTAAATATATATGGTGTCTGCAAACAATGTATCCATGTGGCTATGATGGGAAGTTCGTTCAATATTTTCTATGGAGTGGGGTTTGATATTTCTTGCCTAAAACTAATGATAATAGCCGTCTATCACAAGCGATGATGACAACAGCCTCAGACGTGTGCTGTTGCGTCTATCTAGTGTGTGCGAAGGTGAAAGTCCAATCTTCCAACACAACCCCTACCAATATAGGAGCATACACGATCAAGGTTAGACATGTTGGTGTTGTGTAATTTGTCTTCTCGCGCAGCTCGTTTTCTCTGACTTCTCGCGCAGCTCGTTTTCTCTGAGCTTCAACGATACGACGATTCTCAGATATGCGGGTACCTCTTATGTTGTTACAGCGCCACATTTGGCCATCTTACGCAAAGAATTCCCATCACGTGGTGTCTATATCGAAGCATTTTACAGACACTTTACGAGTGTCTTTAAAGCGTTTTTTTATGTCCACCATCTGAACTTCTACCCCTATCAAGCACGCCATACATCAACTGTTTTGAGATGCGTTTATCAGATATCCGAGCAGCGTGATCGTCCCATATTATTTGGGTCTTCTGCAACAGGGTGTTGGCTCTTGGGATCTACTCTCTCATTAAAGTTCGTTTCAGAGTTTCCTTAACTAGGACGTTCATTTTTAATACCATTTGTCTCCCACTTTAATTTGCGATCTGTGATTTTTTGTTGATTTCTTCTCAGAATGTACACAACATATCTCCATTTTCTCTATTTTATAACAATTATATAATGAGTATATAACGGTGACTGCTCAAAAAAGAGATCTCAAGAAGATTGACAATAGCAACCAAGAGGTTAAACACAATGAAGAACATGTGGCAAAGCACCAGCAAAAAATACAATTAAAAATATTGAGAACATGCATTTTGCCAGTGGCTACTTATGGCTGTGAATCATGGACCATTACACAAAAAACAAGAACGAAAGTCCAGTCCTTCGAAACTAAATGCTAAAGAAAGATCCTACAAATACCATGGACAGAAAAAATAAAGAACACTGATGTCCTGAAAGAACGAACTAAATGTTAAAGAGAATTGGCTGATAAACAACATATTATACAGAACAATTAGATAATTTAGTCACATTAAGCGTCACAATGGCCTGGAAAGAACAATATTAAGGGCAGGGTCCCAGGACGCAGAGACAGACCAAGAAGAAGATGGCTACAAGATATTAAAGAAATCATGAATATGACCATCGACGAAGTGGGTGAACTGGCTAGAAACAGTGAATTTCAGATGCTCTGCAAAGAGAGCAACGTCCTATAAAAGATACGCACCTTGATGATGCTGGACACACACAAATCACAGTATAGGAAGAAGTCACACTGTCACGTTTCACTCTTTCTCCAACGAGTATATTATTAGCAGTTGAATGCATTTGAAAATAGATGTCTGTGAAAAATAATGAATATAAAATGGAACGAATTCAGGAGAAGTGAGGAAATCAGAGAAATGTCCGGTCAACCACTAGTATCAACTGTTATAATTAGGAGAAGATGGAGAAATGTTGGACACACCTTGAGAAGAAATGACCAAAGAATAACAAAGCAGGCATTGAAGTGGGATTCAAAGAGTTTAAGAAAGAGAGGACGATCTAGCATCTTTACAATCTTGATGCAGTCCCAGACACGATGGGCAGGACATGGGGCTCGAGTGAGCTACATAGCGGTAAACGCTCACAGGGTGGTCAGAAAAAAGCGATTCAAAGACACACTCAAGAACTCGATGAAATCCTTTGGCATAGATGTCAACAACTGGGAGAATATTGCTCAAGATAGAGAAGCCTGGCGCACACTTCTTCGACACTGCTATTTGGCCTGCGAGGCAGGTAGAACAGGAACAAAAACGTCAAAATAGAAAGGCAGTAAAACTCCCCACAAGTGCAAATATACCTCGCCCACACTGTACAGGAACATGTCAAGCCCGCATCGGGCTCACTAGTCATCTACGCACACACAGACAAACATAACGCAACTACATTCCCTTGGATGAAAATTGTGTGGTCATCATCACCCATGATGGACGAGGATCAATAACTAGTATATTACTACAGCTTAACAAAGAAGGACATCCTTTGGAGTGTTCCCACAATATATCAACGTTATAGAACATAATCGTCCGTTTGTTGTCGGGGATCTCAAGGGGAGAAACGAATAGTAATACTGCTACCTACAAGGCATGTCGTAAGAGGCGACTGAGGTAGGGGGCTAGGAAGCTACCTTAGTAAATAAAAGCGTCACAGAAATCAGAGCCGGATTAGACCAGCGCGGGGCCCGTAGCAAATTTTAGCGCGGGGCCTTAAGTTTTGTATGATAATAAATAATAAAACATAAATTTTACAAACAAACTTGTCTCGATTTAATGTGAGCAAATTTAGAGATAATACTAGACAAATCAATTTCTCTAAGTAAATTACATTCAATGTTCATTAAGGTGAGGTTATTTAGACGATCTTGTCCCATCATGTTTCTTAACTCACTTTTTATACGCTTTAATGTTGAAAAGAACGTTCTCCGCTGCAGTTAGTAATCATTAAAGACAAGTAAATTCGTAAGACTATTTCTACATTTGGGAAACACGACTCTAATGAATTTTCCATTATAAGTTTATAAAATTGCAGTTCAAGGGCCTCATTCTTTTCGTTGCTAATAGCAGCAGCTACATTAGTTTTAAGAAGTTCAGCGAACTGCACAAGTTCGTCGCCTAGGCTTTCTTCCAAATCCTCTTGGTAAGAGCTGACAATATTTGGAGTTCTTTTCAAGATCTCTTCTGCTGTAAGAGATTTTAACTGCCGAAATGTTCCAAATACATCAGTCACTCTATGGTACGCTTCCATGCGTTTAGCTAAGGCAGAAAGTACATTATCAATTATGACAATAAACACCTGATTTTCAAATTTTTGTTTGGGTGTTTGATTTTCTACAACTTCATCGAGCGTAGTAGAGCCACTAAAATCGTCGTACTTAGTATTTCGCTTGCGTCGTCGTGAAGTTTGTTGCTGATATTCTTGACAGTGAGTCAGGATTTTGGCTTTGGCCTCAATATCTGAAAATGTAGGCCGCATTGCTTGAACGTACCCGTGTAACGATTCATAAAGGCGTATCCCGTGTTAAGGTCTTGATCAGGTGACTGTAATGAAGCGCTAGACGCTTGCAAGCGTTCTAGAATTCCGTTCCATAAAATGCTAACTATTCCCGTTTCCAACTTACTCATCTCCAAAACTAGCCCATACGCGTGATTACGACACTCTACCTTTTGATCCATGTTATTTGAGATGTCATCCAAAACTTGTTTGATAATGGTAAAACCACATAAAAGTGCTTTTGTCGCATCAGCTCAGGAAGACCACCTGGTGTCCGACAGTCTCTTCAAAGTCGGAGTTTTGAACCTGTATCTTCCAGTGCTTCGTAATTTAACCACTTAACATGACTATAACTCTGATTTAAAACATTTGAATTCATTGAAAACGAAAAATGATAGAAACTATTTTTAAAAATTAATTTCTCACTGAAACATAAAATTAGCTATGTAAAATAAAATAATAATAAAATAACAAGATGGGAGGATTTAAATACATTCAAAGTTAGCAGAACAAATAAAAATTACTCTCTGTGTCCGTTTGTGTGCTTCTCTGTAAAATTATGCAGCTCTGTGTTGCGGCTTCTTGTTGCGGCTCCTTCAATTGTGTCCAAGTTTTCTGTTTAATCATTTGGCCTCCCTCGCATTATTTTCTGGGACATCTAGTCGAGTGCAAAACAGTTTCTCACAAAAACGTGAATGACATGAAATTTATTTAGGAGTGCCCAGATCTGCTCATGTCTTAGAACAATATTTCATACGCCCACTTGCATTTATTTTAAACTAAGTTTCGCGCGCAAAAACTACTGAACGAACAGAGACTTGAACTGGGTTATGAGTCAAATTTAATTGTTCTTTTGTTCAAGCTTTCAAGTTTTCGTTTATTAGAAGCGTGTGCACACAAGAGACACTCCTATACAAAAAGTAAAAAAACTGTTACGTTGTTAATGAGCTCAGTGTGACCGCCCAATTAAGTCCGAAATTGAGTAAACATGACCTTGGCCCTAACCTCAATAAAAAAAATGAAAGGGGGAAATTATTACCCACCTCCCAAACTTGGTTCCTTGTTTATGACTAGTGACAACTTAGCTCCAGAGGCGCGGGCCCCCCCCCAAAGCGCGGGGCCCGTAGCATTTGCTACTTCTGCTACTATGCTAATCCGACTCTGACAGAAATCGAATGTACTGGCCTACTTATATGTGCATAACTATCACCGCTTATAATCGCTCTTTTTTTTCCTGATCGAGAATCACTTGAGCTTTCAGCTATTCGGCTCGGTGCCATGGACATCGCAACAGTTCGGTTCGGTGCCACAAATACCATGCATCTGGAGAACCTGTGTCTTTTCTACCAGCCCGCGGAATTGAACCCGCACTCACAGGAAGCTTATCACCCGTCGTCCACCGCACTACGAACACACTGGACAGGCGGGCTACAATCGCTCTTAGGCTCGGATCAAATACAAATCACAGAGAGTGGTTAACAAGTAAGTGATCGATATGGAGCTTTGAAAGAAGAAGAAGAGATAATTACATACAACGCTCCCCCTCAGCCCCCACCCTCCGTCTCTCATCGCCCTCAACGTTTTCGAACCTAAAAACATAAAATACTTATTTTGATTATTATTTAATTGTATAGCATGCGTATTTTAAACTTCATAAACAGTTTTTTTTTGTTTGTTTTTTCCGATCCAGAAGCACTTGAGCTTTTAAGCTCTTCGGCTCGGTGCCATGGACATCGTAACCCTTCGGTTCGGTGCCACGAACACCGTAAATCTGGGAATCTGTGGCTTTTCTGCCATCCCGCGGAATTGAACCCGCACACACAGAGGATAGTCACCCGTAGTCCAACGCGCTACGAACACGCTGGGCAGACGGGAAAACAGTTTTCTTAAAGTACATTCTCTATTGATATTTCTGTGAGAATTTCTTTGACATGTATCGGTAAACAGTTGATTTTGTCTATAGTTGGTCTTGTTCCCGACAAAAACAGTTATACGGTTTTATTTGTCTGGCTATTTAGTATTCTATCAAGTACAGAGTGCATTTACGTCTAGTCCTTGGTCAGTCAATCACATTTCGTTGCGCTTTCAATCACTTCATTGTAACATTAAACTAAATACAAGAATCGATCGACACGTATTTTTATTCTTTTTGTCCTGAGGACAACAGCATTTTGCCTGTGTGCAGTTTGATTTTGTATATAACTTTCCAACTTGTTTCGGATATTCCCAGAATGTCTATCCTGTTGTTTTTCTTCTCTGTTGCCAGCTGGACTTTGTTGTCCTGCTCAAGCAACGTTCTCACGTTCCAGCAACCAATTCTGACAGTTTGTCAACAGGAAAGAAGATTAGTCAGACTCACTGGATCCTTTCGGCTTTCCCGGAAATACGTCATTCTCCTTCCCCATCCCCCACCCTCTTTCACCCCTCCCTCCTCCCCCACCCTCTTCCGTTGGGGGACTTTTCCCTGGTTTGAATGTGTGAGTTAGATTATTTCTTCTTCTTCTTCTCTGCGTTCGTTCTTGACGACCAATTTTAATCACTCTTTGTGATAAGTTTGATCTTTGCCAAGAACGTGTATACGTTGCACATTGGTTTGGTAGGCCCTAAACGCATAGACTTGTACACATTTAGGACACATGCATCCGATTTCAGCCAAACCTCCTTAATTGCCTTTTACGACATGCATGGCAGGTAACAGTGGTTCTATTCTTTACACCCCAAATGTGGGCCCCGGTAACCACTCGGAAGAGATTATTTCTTATGTTTGTTTGTTTCATGTTTGTTAATATTTCTTGACTTATTTTTTTTACTGGGTGAGATAGTAAGCCACACAACCAATCATCCTTGAGCGCCTCTTACGACATGCCTTGCAGGTATACATTGCTGCACATTCTTTCCTCCCCTTTTGGGCCCTACAGCACATGAGCGGACCCGTACCGTAGTCGACTCTAACGACATGTCTTGTAGAGCGCAGTGTTACAATTCTTTGCTTCTTATGTGGGCCCTGGCAACACAGCGGTGTTTTTTAAAACTCTGCTGATATATAAACAATAAAAAAGACGCTGACAAAAACCACGTGATACACAAATTGATGGCTGCTGCCGTCAAAATGTAGCATTGAGACGTTTGAAAATTGCATGCATCAAGGTTTTCTATTAGTGATCAATTTCCTTGGCTATCAGCGGTGAAGCAATTGTTAATCCAACATGGAATCCAGTGATCAGTCAGATGGGTCCCATTGTGTCTGTCATTGTGTCATTCTTTGCCAATACAATATGCCCCATTTAAAGCCAAAATTGTTTTACTGCAGCGCACCCTATTTGAGATATTGAGTCATCATTTCAGCAGGCACGAAATACAAATGGTTAGTCTGTCCACAATTTCCGCTAGTCAGTAAGACGTCCATCAATCCCTTAGCATGCATGTGCTTACATAAGATCACTCAGAATATCATAGACAGAAAAAAGGACACATTTGTCCATTTTGTAACAGATTAAAATTGAATGTCTCCAGGATTTCATTTCAGAGCCACATGTGTGTATCTGGTTTTCTGCATTCTTAATCTATGTCCGAGCCCGTTTGGTGCCGGGGCCCGCAAGGGAAGCAAAGAATAGTCGTAAGAGACGACTGATGTAGGACCTAGGGAAGCTACCTAGTAAATAAAAGCATCGAGAAATCGGATATGCTGGCGTACTTGTAGTCGCATAACTGGAACAACGTACAATCGCTCTTAGGCTCAGATCAGTAAAAATCACACAGTTGTTAACAAGTGTTAGGTATGGAGCGTTCAAAGAAGAAGAATCTATGTCTCAAACCCCTACCATCTCCTTTTTTTGATTGTCTTCTACATCGAACGCTCTATATCGACCACTTTCTGAACAACTCTTTGTGATCTGTACGTAATCTGAGCCTAAGAGCGGTTGTACGTTGTGCCAGTTATGCGCCAACAAGTAGGCCAGCACATCCGATTTCTACGATGCTGTTTTATTTACTAGGATACCTTACCTTGGTCCCTTCATCAGTCGCCTATTACGACATGCCGTGGAGGTTGCAGTACTACTAATCGTTGCTTCCCCCCCCCTCCCTCACCCGTGGTTACCGACAACACACATGCGTATTTTCTTGTTGATATTGTTGATACATGTGCTCCGGGTGATCTCAGTATTTGATATTTTCCAATCCCAACGAATTCTGAGAATTTTTCTGAGACATCATTCTTCCTATCTTCTTAAATGTTTATCTTGGTTTTGTTTTCCTTTTTTTTCAATATCTCTGATCCACAAAGTAGGACTGAACGAATATTTAATATCAACATAATAATTGGAACTGCTGTCGGTGCTAGAAAAATTGAGCACTGTCACCGAGATCATAATGTCTAAGAAACAGATCGGGATCACAAATAATTATTAACAAATGTTATGTTACGATATGTTATGCTATTAACATCAAGGCACATTGGGAATTCTCAGGCGTGCTACGTCCTACGCTGCAGCAGTCATTCCAAAGTTCACTTGCTCACCGTGCCTCGGGATCTCTGTGGCGTAGAGCTTTAGTGCTCGTCTCTCGTGCCAAAGACACCAGGTTCGCTCCCTAGAGGAGCCATCTATATATTTTTCCATAGATCCCTGATCTCAGTGTAGGTGAGATCAAGTTCCTAGTCATGTAGGAGACAGACGATCATACGTAGGTCCGTGTTTAATTTGAGCAATAAACGAAACATTGGTAGTTCAAAATCGAAAAGAGCAGGCCGGAATGCTGGATTACATTGTGGACCCTCGCCACTGCAGCTGGGCTCTTCCTGTGTAAGAAAGAGCTCGGAACACACATGGTTACTCACCGAAGTGCAATGATGATGGTTCTATCAAATAAATCAATCAATCAATCAATCAACCTATGAGAAGTTGATATCTTCTTTCTCTACCACGAAGACGACACTGTATAGAAATCCAAACTGAACTCCTAATTCTCACAATTGGTCCAGTCTTTGAGACTGGCCCATATCACATAAATGAGAGCGTGCCACATTAATGACATCGGCTCTGTTCATATTTCTGCCAGCTTAAGCAGGGGCACTGTTTGCAAGAAAGTCAGCACGTTCTTTAACCTGCACTCTAGCATGTCCAGGTGTTATGTTATGTTATGCGATCGACGTCACGGCACATTGGGCATTCCCATGCATGCTCTGTCCTCCGCTGCAGCAGCCATCCTAAAGTCCATTTACTCACCGTACCCATGAGAAGTTGATTACTATATCTTCTCTCTCTGCCACGAAGACGACACTGTCTGGCATGTCCACACTTAACGCCTAATTCTCGAACTCGTTCCAGTGTCTGAGACGTGTCCATGTCACATAATTGAGAGCGTACCGCATTGATGATATCGGCTCTGTCCATACTTTCTCGTTGAGTCAGGGGCATTGTTTTCAAGAAAGTCGCACGCTCGTTACCCTGCACTCTAGCATGTCCAGGTGTGTACAGCCAAGTCATTGTCTTGAGATGGAATCTCCGAACCATGTCCACCCAGACTTAAAGATTAAATCCTTTGAAGCATACTGACAAAAGTTTAATGATAATGGTTCGATCAGTTAATTAATCATTCTATTCAAACATGATTGTTTTAGACTAATTAATCATGTTTTATGGTGTTGTTTTAAGCAATTAGCAGCAGAAGACTTATGTATATAGACAACAAAAACATTACCACATTTGTACTTAATTAAAACCAAACCTTTGTTTCGTTTCGTTAACCTCTAACATTTATTTTAACGACTGTACATCTAAACGTCATTCAAATCAGAACGGACTAATATCTCCTCTTGCGTAAACCAGAAGTACTCACGCGCGGTCACTAGATGTACTCGTGTGCGGTCAAGCCCTGATTGATATCAATATCTCTTTTGTCCCACGAATTCCAATGGTTGTCAAGGGAAATCATCAGGAATGTAAAGCGGGAGAACCAGATTAAACTAAATGACGCCATATCTAGTGATTTCCCCTTTCAACATAGTTCCAGGCTGTTATAAGACCTGTCTGGCATTAAGACTAATTTAATTAATAAGGTTAATGAAAAGATGTCATATTGGGTTCCTGTGGAGAATATGATCAAACAGAAAGTGATCGTAAAGTATAAGAATTGTTCTTTCTCAAAATATGAATATGACGTTCTGTTGCAATTTGTTTTGGCAGTCTGACGGCTGCAAGACATTTACATATCTTTTTCTTCTTCTTCTTCAGCGCTTCTTCTTCTTCTTCTTCTTCCAACGTTGTCAGACATCGATTTGTATACTTTTAAAGTAGTTAGTGGTCAACCGAGTCTCCTTCTTCTTCAGCGATCTCTGGTCATGCGCTTAATTTACCGTGGAACACAAACTGGGCAGTCAGATTCAGGTCTGTCAGGTTTCCTTCTTCAGTGATCTTGATGCGCTTAATTTACTGTGGACCACAAACTGGTCAGCTTCAGGTCTGTCATGTTTCCTTCTTCAGCGATCTCTGGCCATGCGCTTAATTTACTGTGGAACACAAACTGGGCAGTCAGCTTCAGGTCTGTCAGGTTTCCCCAAAGCTTAGTTTTCAGGTTGAGTGGGTGTGGCCACTTACATATGATTGTGATAATTATAAATATTCAAACACAAACAAGTATGGGGTCTTGGTGACGTAGAGGTTATGTGCTCACCTCTTGTTTCAGAGGTACTCGGCTCGCTCTCTCATGCAGCCATTAGGATATTTTCTAGAGATCCCAGACCTCAGTATAGATGAGATCGAGTTACGCGGTTGTAGAAGACTCCGTATACAGTGAAGTTCTGTTGCATTCTTATTTAGTGGCCAAATCACAACATCCTATGTTTATCAATGTAATTCAAACAAAGTTATGCCCCACACCAGGGCGGCTCGTGATCATTTTATTGGTGGGCCAGACAAGAATTTTCGGAAAAATCATGGTTAACTAACCATTAAAACTAACTGGGTTAGGTTATATTTTGGGTCAACACAGAAAGCCTATCAATATAAAAAAGGCACTCATCATTTTTGGACATGTGATGAGAAAGCGAGGTTTAGAACACATTGTAATAGCACAATAATTATGAACAAATAATTTCTAAAATAATAATTACACGTTGCTCATTACTTTTAGTGGGGCCCGGACTCACTGGCCCTTAAGAACTAGCCGCCACTGCCCCATACTATCTCTCTTATGCTAATGCTGTTGACTGTCTTTTCTGGTGTTGTTGGTAACTTTTTTTAGGCATCACATTTCACATGTTGTTATTTTTTGCGACTGTATTTAGCTCCTTGTTCATCTTTGGATCTGGTAACACAAAGTTGACATGAAAACGTTACTGATCATCTGTCAAGCTTAAACTTGACAAACAGAAATCAATGAAATTGCATAGACACATATGTGGCGCCGTGTGAAATACAAATATTGGTGACAGTCGGAGAACTGCTTTTCAGAAAGGGACATTTAATCTCTTTTGATGCTCGGAGACTGAACCCTGTGGTAAACAATACAGCTTGAGATGTCTTTGTTTGTCAATGCGAACACATGATTGCATATTTGCTAACGGCAATGAATAGATAAGGTAGGCCTGGTTCTTGTCCACAATAGCTGAAGTTTCCGGTCGGTCAGACTCCCTAGACGATCAGATATCACAGAATAAGCTGGCTACTTGTCAATTGCCTGTCTTGTCACAGTATTCAGATATGTACTATATTCATGAACGTGATTTTTGTATGTTAACTGCTTGTGTTTCTGTGTATGAGCACGCACAGCTAGTCTGTGCATAAATATGAGTCATTAGTGCATATTTCAAGTCTGAGAATGATCATCTTCTTCTGTGTACACTCTCAGGCGTCAAGAAGAGCCTGAGCAAATAGTAACAGTTTCAGCATGATGATGAAAACTTTGAAGAAAAGTTTCTAACAAGATTCTGCGTTGTTGATTAACAACTTTTACTGCTTTTCTCGTGAATAAAACTTATTGCAACATTACGGTTTCCACATTTTGATATCCGAAATATTCTTCTTCTTCAAAAGCACCTTATCGACCACTTGTTAAAACTGTGTGATCTGTATGTTATCTGCGCCTAAGGGCGATTGTTCGTTGTGCCATTTATGCGCCTACAAATAGGCCAGCACATCCGATTTCCGCGATGTTTTTTATTTACCAGGGTAGCTTACCTAGGTCCTACATCAGACGCCTCTTACGACATGCATTGTAGGTCGCAGTGGTACTATTCTTTGCTTCCCTTGCTGGCTGCGGAACCACACTGGCAAATCTTTCAAAATGATAATTCTCTAGGGTTGCATATTTTGAACTTCCGAAATAAAGATATTGTAGAGTTCATGTCACTATTTCTACAGTTTTCAATATAACCACACCATTTTTTTGCGATGCCACTTGGTGTTTTATAGGTGAATGCACTTTTATCCAGATTGCAGTACTGGTCACATCACTTTCAATCACCTATGTGCATACTTTTGTCAGTCACAAATATGATGAACGCTTCTCATTTTCCCACGACATGTCATCAAAATTAAACCACTCGAAACATGAAAATTCCCTCAGTAGTTGGACCCACACCTTGACATTTTGTCTTTGTAGTTGACAATTTAGCAGCTAGTTTCGAATCCGGAAAAACCTCACACGACAACCTAGAAGTACATTTTGCTACAGAAGGAAGTTGGTGTTAAAGATATGTTCATCATCATCATATAGCTTGTCCTGAGCAGAACTTTGCCACCCCAACAGTCCTCCCAAATTTCTCTCTCTCATAGGCCAGATGTCCTGCCTCTGCAGCCGTCATGTTCAAATACCATATAAAATCAAAATGCCATCAAAATATCATATATAATTTTGCACATATCATGGAAGTGGTGTCAGCAACGAAAGAAGAGCCGTATCTCATATTAAAAGTAGATTGAGTAAGATACAAATTATATTTATGACCCTTCAGGCGGTCTGGAATTCATCCCAATACAGCATCAGAATAAATATTAAAATATACCTCAGTTATATGCTCACAGCTTACAACATACTAATACCGGGCAAGTTACCTGATGCAGTCGAAGTCTTGTGGCTGAGTAGTTAAGCCCTTTGCCATGCGAGTCGAAGGTCTCTGTGGCTGAGTAGTTAAGCCCTTTGCCTTGCGAGTCGAAGGTCTCTGTGGCTCAGTAGTTAAACCCTTTGCCTTGCGAGTCGAAGGTCTCTGTGGCTAGTAGTTAACCCTTTGCCTTGCGAGTCGAAGGTCTCTGTGGCTCAGTAGTTAAGCCCTTTGCCATGCGAGTCGAAGGTCTCTGTGGCTCAGTAGTTAAACCCTTTGCCATGCGAGTCGAAGGTCTCTGTGGCTGAGTAGTTAAACCCTTTGCCATGCGAGTCGAAGGTCTCTGTGGCTCAGTAGTTAAACCCTTTGCCATGCGAGTCGAAGGTCTCTGTGGCTCAGTAGTTAAACCCTTTGCCATGCGAGTCGAAGGTCTCTGTGGCTGAGTAGATTAAGCCCTCTTTGTCATGCAGTCAGATAGGTTGTCTGGGCTAAAGTAGTTGAAGCCCAAGTGTTGCCTTTCGCGAGGACGAGATTCTCCGGGGCTAAAGTAAATCCCCCTTGCGAGTTGAAGGTCTTTGTGGCTGAGTAGTTAAGCCCTTTGCCTTGCGAGTCGAAGGTCTCTGTGGCTCAGTGGTTAAGCCCTTTGCCATGCGAGTCAAGGTCTCTGTGGCTGAGTAGTTAAGCCCTTTGCCATGCGAGTCGAAGGTCTCTGTGGCTGAGTAGTTAAGCCCTTTGCCATACAGTCGAAGGTCTCTGTGGCTGAGTAGTTAAGCCCTTTGCCATGCGAGTCAATGTCTCTGTGGCTGAGTAGTTAAACCCTTTGCCATGCGAGTCGAAGGTCTCTGTGGTTGAGTAGTTAAACCCTTTGCCATGCGAGTCGAAGGTCTCTGTGGTTGAGCAGTTAAACCCTTTGCCATGCGAGTCGAAGGTCTCTGTGGCTCAGTAGTTAAGCCCTTTGCCATGCGAGTCGAAGGTCTCTGTGGCTCAGTAGTTAAGCCCTTTGCCATGCGAGTCGAAGGTCTCTGTGGCTGAGTAGTTAAGCCCTTTGCCATGCGAGTCGAAGGTCTCTGTGGCTGAGTAGTTAAACCCTTTGCCATGCGAGTCGAAGGTCTCTGTGGCTGAGTAGTTCAACCCTTTGCCATGCGAGTCGAATGTCGTGGGTTCGAATAAGGTCCGCGGCCTTCTGTTCACGCGTGCAGTTTTTTTTCCAGAGACCCCTAGGATTGTTACTGGAGCTACGGAATTCGTGCTTTGTGCAATACTCTCGGAAGGTGGTGTGCCATTTCTGCGGAGAGGGACCGAGCCATATGGGCTAAAACCCGCTGCAATGAAGTCAATCCTTCAGCTTTAGAACACTTTATATCTGAATTCTGGAGAATGTCAGAAGGAGATATGTCTAAACTCTCCACTTTCCATGAAACGTGTATGCCAAATATCTTACTCGTGTTCTGGTCAAATACTATCTCTCACCAAGAAATGCTTGCACGGTGTCAACAAGAGACTGTGAGCAGCATCATCAAAAAGAGACAATGGAAATGATTATTGGTTACTAAACTGACGTCATTGCACTGCGGGCAGACCCAGTAGATCCAGTCTCCCCCAACAGATATCGAAGAGATGCATACTGATGGTTCCCGTGGCTCGCTGATTAAACACACCTCTCCTCTGCCTCTCAGGCATTCCAGTTTGTCCTTGCAACAACAGTGATAACTGTAAACTGCCTACATCTTCATATGGAGTCGATTCAAAATCGATTTTAGTGTCCTCACAAAAACAGTCGGCGAGAAGGACATAAATATCCCCATAAAACATATGACAACAATAAGACGTAGAATAGACAGTAGAATAAGACTAGAATAAGACAGTGAATAAACAGTGAATAGACATAGAGAAGACATAATAAGCAGTAGAATGGAAAAGACAGTAGAATAAGACATAATAAGAAGTAGAATAAGACAGTAGAATAAGACAGTAGAATAAGACAGTAGAATAAGACAGTAGAATAAGACAGTAGAATAAGACAGTAGAATAAGACAGTGAAAAACATAAGATACAGTAGAATAAGACAGTAGAATAAGAACTGAAAAATGTAAACCACAACTGGAACACAAAATAAAAAACGACCAAGAATATAGAAAAATGGTTTGCATTTATAACTGTCATAAGTGCCTGGAGCTTCACAGGCTATAAGGAGGGAGAGATTATAAATATAAGGAAAGACTGCTGTAAAACTCCATAGATATAAATTTGAAAATTTCAGCAAAACGCGTAAATACACCTGCGTGTGATATAATGGGGAAAAAAATTTATTTCAGTGAAATCATGTTTTACAATTTCGTAGTTAATGTGGTAAAGATCAACCGAAATTAAAACCGACATGTCGAAAAATGAATCATTCAAACAAGCAAGCAAATGAGCAAACCATATACCTATAAATCACAAACCAAAAAATGAAGCATTTTTCGAACAAAAATAGGAATAAGAAAGTAAAAGAACAAAAATTATACTTACATATACATATGCGCTCACACACACACACGCGCTTATAACTCTTCAATCATTCCTGTTACTGATGTATTCGTTTAGATTTGGGATACTCGAGTACTTCATTCAATAAATAATCGAATACAATTTTCTATTATATGGAACATGCAGTTATCTGGATGGGGATACAAATTGCTAAAAATTAGGGGAAATCATGCCATCAATTTTGACATTTCATTCAGCCAGTGAAATATTTTTGTGTTGTATCCAGACCTGGCCTCCGGAAATGAAGAAACGAGAATCCGCACTCAGATTGAAGTGGTGTTATTATATGTGCTTAACTGCCATTAGTTTTGTATTATACATCCAATACTCTGATTTATACCCATGTAGCTGCCATTGTTTGCCGCCACTGCCTGTTGTTTTTACGTCTGCTGGTGTCTATAGAATATAAACAAACTGATATTGTTGACAAAATTATACTTCCTTTAATAAACAACTCATGAGAATTTGTGTACCCTGATTGGCGTGTGTATGTTTGTTTTGGGAGAAATCAAATATGATATCAAGTAATTGTACATGTTTTGCTGATTCTAACGACGCAGCCCACTATCCCCACTTAATTTCTTTAATATTATTTACGTTGTCAGCTGTTATACAACAACGTATAATGTTATACTAAATACGATAATAGTTCTTCTCGAACTTCATTTATAATTCATGAACGTTTCAGATATTTATATAATCGCGGTGTGATATTTATTATCAATTTTTATAGAAATTTATGACAACTTGTTTAGATAGAACAACTTATTCTGTTTACACTTTTTAATCTTATGAACAATGACAGAGTGACATTTTGTTTTTCTTAGTGGTAGGGTACTCATTAAATTTAACAAAGGTTGCAGAGAGAGGATCCTGGCGGTGGATGAAACGTCGAACCCATCATTGATGAAAACTGCAATGAAGGTGACTTGTGATTTACACGGATGGATTGGTAGTTCGCCATGAAAAAGCCGCATGGGCCTTCTCTGCAAGCTCGTCTGGCAGAATGGTCAATAACGCCAGTGGGGCATTTAGTATGAGAACTTGCAGCATGACACTGGAGGTACTGACGGTGACGAAGGCATTAATCTGGCTGGAGCCACAAAATTACACTCATGTGTGCATTCTGAGTGACTCATTGAGTATGATCCGAAAGGTGGAGGCTGGTTCGGTGCAGAGGCAATGGACTGAATCTCTACAAGAGTCCACAATTTACAGAATTACACTTATCTTCGTTCCGTGGCATATGGGTGTCGTTGACAGTGAGAAAGCACTCAGGCTGGTTGATTCTGCCATCATATCAGATGGCCAGCAATGGATAGAGCTGATATTTTGAACACCATCATAGAGTGTGGCCGCAAAGTAGAATTTCATTTAAACCAATCCACGTCAACTACTAGATTGCAGAAGCTGGGTTTGAAGATTGAAGTAGCAAGAAAAGAACAGCATAACAGGTATATGTGTAGGCTCATCAATCAAAATCAAACTGGTTCTGTCAGTGGCTGGACGATGTTGGAGATATTGTGAAGGAGATCAGAGCACCTATGAACATATCCATGCCCGTCTGCCCAGCGTGTTCTTAGCGCGTTGGACTACGTGTGACTATCCCTCTGTGTGTGGGGTTCAATTCCGCGGGATGGCAGAAAAAACCACAGATTCACCAGATTTACGGTGTTCGTGGCACCTAACCGAAGGGTTACGATGTCCATGGCACCGAGCCGAAGAGCTGAAAAGCTCAAGTGCTTCTGGATCGGAACCAAAAAAAAATGAACATATCCATAGACTGTACTCTGCGCTTTTCTGCTATACTTCATTTATGTTGTCTTGCTCTTGGTTGAATGCTCCGATTGTTTTTCTCCTCATCTTTTTTCATGAATTTTCGTAGTTTTTATTCTGTTTAACATTCTGTACGCAACATTTTATCTTAATTATATCTTTCACTGTTGTATCAATATCACTTTCCAACACGTATCGTATGTCACGCTCGACTGATTATTATTCAGTTAAACACCAGTTGTTCATGATATCATGTATTTGTATTTATTCTGGGAATATGATAAAATAACTCAATAGTTGACATATCTGTACTCGATGTGCAATGCGCCTATGTGGTGTCGGTGTTCACAAGGGGAGCAAAGAATAGTAACACTGCGACCTACAAGGCAGAGGGGACTGAGGTAGAGGACCAGGAAGCTACCTAGTAAAATAAAATGGTGGCATGAATTTTTATGCGTGTAGCTCAAGCGGTAGTGAGCTCGATCACAGACCCAAGCGTACCTGGTTCAAACCCCACGGTGGGCAAGTTTGGAAGCAAATTCGTTTCCGTGAGATTTTTACAAAGGGTAAAAATAGACCTCACCGTACAGAAAGAAATGACAAACTACTGAACGTATAAGTGGTGCCTAGAAAATCAACGACCAGTTTACTGTGGTTGATGGCTACGTCCTTTAGGATATGTCACCATTTTCATTTTCAGTAATTTAGATTACTTGTAGGTGAATAACTGGCACAATATACAATCGCTCTTAGTCTCAGATCACATACAAATCATAAATAGTGGTTATCAAGTGGTCGATATGGAGAGTTCGAGAAAAAAGAAGTACATTTAAGACATGTTATCAATGTTTCTTCTTCTTTAGCCTTCGCCCTAGGAAGCATAGGTCCGCAAAACCAAGACATTCAAAGCCTGCCTAGTCCAAGGCCATCTTTGCCAGATCTCTCCAAGGCCATCCTCTGCAGATCTCTCCCCTCTTTCCCCATTTTCTTGCAGTCCGTCTCCAACTCCCGTCTCCATGTGTTCCATGGTCTTTTCCTACTTCTATTACCCTGGGGTTCCATCTACAGCCTGTCTTGTGATGCTGTTAGGGGTTTCCTCAGTGTGTGTTCTATCTATCACCACTTTCTGCTCCTTATCTCTTGTTCCACCTATCATTGTCCTGTTCTATCCCAGAGTTCCCTGTTTGTAGTCCTGTCATAACACGTAATTACAAAGTACTGTAGTTTTACAAATTACAAAAACAATGACAAAATACAGCAACGTTTCGACCAACAGTACTTTGTGATTACGTGTTTTGCCAATCAAATAGTTTTACTGCAGTCTCATATATTTTGTGAATAGTCCTGTCATACTATCGCAGATGGAGTATCCTGTGCAGGCATCTATTTATGAATGTCTGCAACTTTTGATGTTCCCCTTAGTAGTTGTTCATCCGTGTCACCGCTCCACCTTTTATCAATAAATAACCATAACTCATAAACTCGTGCAAAATCGCAATAAATCTTCCTATTTCCTAGCAAATATTAACCCTTTCACTGCTACATACTTTCCGAAGGCTGAGCTAAAAATACCTACTCCTTGTTTCTAGATCACAAACGTGAATGTACGCCTATAGCAGTGACAGTAGCAATGTATAACGTGTTAACACGTCTTTAACCCACAGAGGAGAGATAATAACAGACGTGTTAATGTGTCTTTAGAAGTTAATGGGAAAACGTAATATACGTCCTTAGCAGCTAAAGGGTTTTAATAAAAGTCAGGACACTCTGACTGAAATTTCCGTTTTCTCGAACAAGCTCATCGGCCTAATTCTAAAGTTGGTATTGTATACAGAACATTAAAACATAATTCCCCGAATAAAGTCTAAATCTGGACTGATATTTCATATTTTCTCGTTGTAACGATTCTGACCACGTGAACAAATACGGCGATGACCTCAGATCAACATCTTGCACCTGATTTCTATTTCTCTTATATTCATATAATCTATGTCACGAGAAATGTGTAAGCTAATCTTCCATTTGCCTAACTTTTATCTCTAAGCTTACATTTAAATTACTTTTATTGTATGCTCCACAGATGAATGTTTACAAATCCCGAAACGTGTTTCTAAAATTAGAATGATCGAAAAACGGTTATTTTGTCCTCAGAAATGGTAATACAATAAGTTGTAATTGAAGCGGATATTTGAAATGACGAATAAACATAATTTTCTGCGGACGCTCTCGTACATAAGCACTAACATAACATAGTAAACAAAAAAGTAAAGGAACCCTTTCATACTTCGTGGGGCAACCCGGGCAAGGTACTGATGCAGTCGCAGTTAACATCACATCTCCGGAAGAACTGGGGCGGGTGATGGTGGCGAGCGTTGCTAGCGCCGATTGAAACGATCCTCTACATTATTTGTGCTTGACCCCTGTCCGGTGTTTCCCGAGGCTAGGGAAAATGCGAAATAGAAACAGCAAAATGCCACTCGCGTCTCGAAAAGGCTGAGAATGTTCCTATTCCGGATCAAACTCAAAAGTGAACAGTAAAGTAAGGTCGACAATGTAAAGATCTGACAGGCTGTCCGGATCCGAACATTGGCGAAGGCCTATACTTTACATGGTGCTTTATACGAGTAAGACGCCGTCCAAGGACAAGCTTATAGGCCCCGTGAAATGTTCCTAATTCGGAACGACTTCACAGTCAGAAAGGGCATAACAGTAGATACTCATTGTTTGGCGTAGATCATAAAGCCCAAATATACGGCAAAGCTGATCGAAAAGGCGAAGATCCGGGCAGAAATAGTCGGCAGAAAGGATCGTATCTAGGGAAAGCTCACCCTAGTAAATCAAAAGCTGGCTGAAAACGGGTGGACGGGCCTAGTCACCATGGGCGCATAATCGTTTAACGTAGATTTCTGCGTTCTTGTCAAAGGATCAATTATATATCACAAAAAGAATGATAAAATTGGCCGTGAAGAATGATCGCGAGTAGTAGTAGTACAGGGTGTTCAAGATAATTGCAGCCCCATTGACAAATCGAAAGTTGCCAGATAATCTAACGCGTTGTGTTTATTTGCTATTTAAACCGGTTCTGACTAGCTCGTTGTACGTCACATTTGTTCATCGCCCCTTCCCGCACTACAATTGCACACCATCACACAACCTTGACCTATACTACGTCATAACTGAACCTTCTCATTTTCATACATATATGCCAGATTAGCTTCATTCATAGGCTGCTTTTAAGTTGAACACCCTGTAGTATACCTTGTGGTATATATGGAAATACAGTGTTAGGCCTGTATCGTTCATTGACTGTCGGCACACGATGTGTGATGTCGTCATCATCACGTCGACTAACATAACATATAAGATAATAAATATGTGGTTAACCACAACCAACTCTAGATTACTAGGCCAGACAACTGACTCAGGGTTCCTGACCTAGATCAGAAAAGGGCCGGAAAATATAGAGGTTTGATAGAACACTGCAAGCTTTTTGGCAATTTTACTCAATTCTGTGAGATTATGGTTATTTATTGGTGAAAAATATTTATAATATTGATATTCCTTATTGTTAAACTTAACTTGTTGCATAATATAACTTCGATTTAGCATTTTGTGTTGATTTTAAAATGAATTCGTCTATATAACCAATACTGGAATGCGAGGTCACGTGGTGTAGTTAGGGTCTGATTTCCCATAATTCTTACTGAAGGCCCATAAGTTTATTGTTGGCTCTGGGTTAACTTTCCTACCAATCAATCGATGATTCAAGGGTGCCCCGACTCGGTTCTAATAAGTTGTTCCAAAGCGATTTTTCATGTTTGTTGGTCTACACGCTCTGATATAACCAATAAAAGGTTCGCATTAGGTTGAAAGAGGCGTGCCTCGTCTTAAAATGACTTTAATCCTCTACTTAACAAACAAACAAACAATGGATAACTTTCACTCTTTTTTTCCCTTCAATTTCGATGTGGAACAACTGATTAGAACCGAGTCATGTCCCCCTTGATTGATTGATTCATTGATTGAATTAATTGATTGATTGCTAGGACCATCATCATTGCACTTCGGTGAGTAACAATGTGTGCTACGATATTTTTCTTACACAGAAAGATGTCAGCGACAGTTCACGAGCTCCGTAGCACGGCGAGGGTCTGCGATGTCTTCTTCTTTGCCTTCGTTCTTTACGACCAATTTTAATCACTCTTAGTGATATGTGTGATCTTTGTTAAGAACGTGAATAGGTTGCACATTGGTGTGGTAGGCCCCTAAACGCATAGACTTCTACGCGTTTAGGACATGTGCATTCGATTTCAGCCTCACCTCCTTAGTTGCCTCTTACGACATGCATGGCAGGTAACAGTGGTTCTATTCTTCACATCCCAAATTTAGGCCCCTGTAACCACTTGGCTTAGATCCCCGATGTAATATGGACGATTGTAAAATCATTGTGGAGGAATTTTGCTTTAATAATTTTAATAAATTATTGTTCGGCAGCGGCTTTCTTCTTGCGTTTCACGATTTTGAGCTGTCAATACTTTTTTTACATTGAGATCATAATAATGATAATTCCTCTCTTACCGTTATGCGTTACATAGGGCCTGCAAGTAATTTCTCCATACCGCTCTATCCTGGGCAACTCGCTCAATCTCCTCCATGGAACTGAAACTGATATTTCCTGCCTCTCTCAGCAAAGTTCGTTTCAGGGTCTCCTTAGGTCGAACTCTCTTTCTTGAACCCTTTGCATCCCACTTCAATGCCTGCTTTGATATTCGTTGATCATTTCTCTTCAAGGTGTACATTGAGATCATGGATTTCTGGTATAATATCCTGAATGCTCTCTGATGGATCGAACCGTTTACCTTGGAACGAAAGGCGCGCACTTAACCTCTCAAGCCACCCTTATAAGTGCACAGTGTTTTAATTTATGGAAGTCGTCTTAGCACAGCCACCCGCATGTTGCCAGGGCTCGCAAGGGGAGCAAATAATAGTAACACTACGACCTACATTGCATGTAGTTAGAGGCGACTTGTGTAGGAGCGTAAGGAAGCTACCCTAGAACACTACGACCTACATTGCATGTAGTTAGAGGCGACTTGTGTAGGAGCGTAAGAAGCTACCTAGAACACTACGACCTACAATGCATGTAGTTAGAGGCGACTTGTGTAGGAGCGTAAGGAAGCTACCCTAGAACACTACGACCTACATTGCATGTAGTTAGAGGCGACGTTATGTAGGAGCGTAGAAGCTACCTAGAACACTACGACCTACGTTGCATGTGGTTAGAGGCGACTTGTGTAGGAGCGTAAGGAAGCTACCCTAGAACACTACGACCTACGTTGCATGTAGTTAGAGGCGACTTGTGTAGGAGCGTAAGGAAGCTACCCTAGAACACTACGACCTACGTTGCATGTGGTTAGAGGCGACTTGTGTAGAAGCGTAAGGAAGCTACCCTAGAACACTACGACCTACAATGCATGTGGTTAGAGGCGACTTGTGTAGAAGCGTAAGGAAGCTACCCTAGAACACTACGACCTACATTGCATGTGGTTAGAGGCGACTTGTGTAGAAGCGTAAGGAAGCTACCCTAGAACACTACGACCTACATTGCATGTAGTTAGAGGCGACTTGTGTAGAAGCGTAAGGAAGCTACCCTAGAACACTACGACCTACATTGCATGTAGTTAGAGGCGACTTGTGTAGAAGCGTAAGGAAGCTACCCTAGAACACTACGACCTACATTGCATGTAGTTAGAGGCGACTTGTGTAGAAGCGTAAGGAAGCTACCCTAGAACACTACGACCTACATTGCATGTGGTTAGAGGCGACTTGTGTAGAAGCGTAAGGAAGCTACCCTAGAACACTACGACCTACATTGCATGTAGTTAGAGGCGACTTGTGTAGAAGCGTAAGGAAGCTACCCTAGAACACTACGACCTACATTGCATGTAGTTAGAGGCGACTTGTGTAGAAGCGTAAGGAAGCTACCCTAGAACACTACGACCTACATTGCATGTAGTTAGAGGCGACTTGTGTAGAAGCGTAAGGAAGCTACCCTAGAACACTACGACCTACATTGCATGTAGTTAGAGGCGACTTGTGTAGAAGCGTAAGGAAGCTACCCTAGAACACTACGACCTACATTGCATGTAGTTAGAGGCGACTTGTGTAGAAGCGTAAGGAAGCTACCCTAGAACACTACGACCTACATTGCATGTAGTTAGAGGCGACTTGTGTAGAAGCGTAAGGAAGCTACCCTAGAACACTACGACCTACATTGCATGTAGTTAGAGGCGACTTGTGTAGAAGCGTAAGGAAGCTACCCTAGAACACTACGACCTACATTGCATGTAGTTAGAGGCGACTTGTGTAGAAGCGTAAGGAAGCTACCCTAGAACACTACGACCTACATTGCATGTAGTTAGAGGCGACTTGTGTAGGAGCGTAAGGAAGCTACCCTAGAACACTACGACCTACAATGCATGTAGTTAGAGGCGACTTGTGTAGGAGCGTAAGGAAGCTACCCTAGTAAAAAACAAGCGTTGCAAAATCGGATGTGCTGGCCTACTTGTAGGCGCATAACTGACATAAAGTGCAATAGATTTTAGGCTCAATTCACAAACAAGCCATAAGGGATGGTTTAATAAATGGTCGATATGGTGGATTCGAAGAAGAAGAAGAATTAAATGTACAACGGTCGACAAAGGTCTTTTTTCTCGAAGACTTCATATCGACCACTTGTTACCAACATTTTGTCATGTGTATGTGATCTGAGCCTAAGAGTGAGTGTACGTTGTGACAGTTTTCCGCCTACAAGTAGGCCAGCACATCTGATTTCTGTTACGCTTTTTATTTACTAGGCTAGCACCCCTATGCCCTACCTGTCGTATCTTACGACATGCCGTGTAGGTGACAGTGTTCCTATTCGTTGCTCCCTTTACAAACCCCGACAACACATTGACGGTACTATTAAGACAATGCTTCGTCTGGACTTAATATCAACCTTGGACACTGAGTCCCGTGGGGAGCGTGTACTATAATAACCAACGTTAATAATAGAAATATCGAGTGTCTTGATTATAGTCTATATTTATCTACACAAATAAACATCGCTACGATACAATGGATACCAAGCAAAAGACCGGTCACGCAAAAGATGGACCTCAGAGATAACAGAGGCGAGGAAGGACACTATTTATAAAGCTCTTACAAAAGAATTCTAGAAGTTCTAGAAATCTCTTCTTGCCTTCCTGCCCAGCGTGTTCGTAGCGCGTTGGACGACGGGTGAAAGCTCCCAGTAAGTGCGGTTCAATTCCGCAGGTTGACAGAAAAGCCACAGGTTCTCCAGATTTTGGTGTTCGTTGCACCGAATCGAAAGGTTACAATGTCCATGGCACGGAGCCGAAGAGATGAAAAAGCTCAAGTGATTCTGGATCGGGGAAAAAAATTACTTCTTATCCGGACGGTGTGAGGCAAAACAGGATTGAAGAAAAGAATAGAAAAAAGAAATACTTCTCAATTTTCTCTGGCTTTGTATACGAAACCAAATTTTATTTTCTTGCGTAGAAATCCCAGTTAACAGTATTACAGCTCTAACATGATGTACTTCGTTCATACTAACTGCGCAATAACAATTTAAATGTCTGAAATATTACACAATAAAACTGGCATAGACACGAAATGTTAATGCGTATTGTAGACCAACATTAAAATACAATCGCTGTTGGGTATGCTGATATGAGATAGGTTAATGTTCCTTGAATGAAGAAATGCAGTCATTCGACGCTTTAATCCACAAAGAAGATTGTTGATGGACAATTACAGTCATTCGACGCTTTAATCCACAAAGAAGCTTGTTGATGGACAATTGCAGTCATTCGACGCTTTAATCAACAAAGAAGCTTGTTGATGGAGAATTGAAGTCATTCGATGCTTTAATCCACAAAGTAGCTTGTTGATGGACAATTGCAGTCATTCGGCGCTTTAATCCACAAAGAAGCTTGTTGATGGACAATTGCAGTCATTCGACGCTTTAACTGATTCAGTCCCGTGGAACACTCTAGTGCACATATTTCTTATCTGCGTGTCCCAATCGTCTTTTAAAAGACGGCTACTATTGCGTTGAGTTTTTATTAATTTTCACTCCGATTGTAGTTTTATATCAACCGGAAACTAAGTAGAAAGGAAGTACTAACGATAACCAAATCACAACATCGTGGTTTTGACTAGAATCAAAGTGAAACCAAGTTTAATTTTCGTTTTCAAGTTACCCTGTGATTAAAAAATAATGTCTAACAATTCAGAGTCTAGAAATGGTTTGTTATCAGCTCGTTCTGCACGTTTTACAGCTGCAGAAGCGCGAGATTGGTTGCATGAAGATGTAGATACTGATAGTGAAGATAGTGAAGCTTCTGATTCTGATGACACAGAAGTTTGTGATTTAAATACGTCGATTATTAATAATTTAAATAATACTAGTAGTGTTTCCCAACCAGCTGCGAGAGGGCGTTGCCCCAGTCAGGTTCCAGATGGTCGTGTTGCTAATTTGCGAACAGTTAGTAAACCATATATTCCGTCAATATTTTCTTAATTTGTGTGTATTCATAAATGGATTACTTATATAAAGAGAGCAGTTACACTGATTTATTCACCATATTGTTCCTCAAGGCCCTTGGTAAGTTGAATTTTTGTTCTCACAATTTCAATTAATTTTTTATTACATGCTAATATTTGTCATGCACAGTCAACACAACATTATATTTTCGCATACAATAAATATTTTATGAAAGTACAATCATTTATCTTTAATTTGATATATAATAAGTTCAACTTTAAATCATATTTAGAAACAATATTTTAATTTAACTAAAGTATGTGTGCAATATTTTTGAAGCTAAAAAATAATTCCGTCCAGAGGTGAAAAAACCTGGTACTGAATCAGTTAATCCACAAGAAGTTTGTTGATGGAGTATATTACAGTCATTCGACGCTTTAATCCACAAAGAAACAGTTATGGATTATTTGATTTAAAAATATGATTTGTGACATTCGATGACTTCTTTTTCTTCACCTTTCAACTCCCAGCATATCTTATTTTTTCTTCTTAATAACTTTCTTTATACTATGTGGTATATAGGGTAATTGATGTATTTTTCATTGACCGTCGGCACACGATGGGGGATGTGGTCAACATCACGACGACCACCTTTACTTCCCAGTGTTTTACATGGTACCAAAATTGAGGTTGGGTTTACCTAGGAGCAGTTACGGTTGGAAAACATTCCACGCCCATTGTGGAATTGAACCTGAACGACTAGCCTAGGAAGCGAATTCACAAAGAACTACACTACTGCGGCTCCCAAACATATCACTGGTCTTCAACAAACTTCTTCTAGCTCTTCCTCTCTCTTGCCATCCTTTTCAATTCGTTTCATATCTCACCTATCCTTTTAATATCAGTCTTCGCCCGTCTGCCCAGCGTGTTCGTAGCGCGTTGGACTACGGGTGACTATCCCTCTGTGTGTGCGGGTTCAATTCCGCTGGATGGCAGAAAAAGCCACAGATTCCCCAGATTTACGGTGTTCGTGGCACCGAACCGAAGGGTTACGATGTCCATGGCACCGAGCCGAAGAGCTAAAAGCTCAAGTGCTTCTGGATTGGAAAACAAAAATATCAGTTTTCAGTTCTCTTTTCAGGTATTAAAGGCCTTTCCCCTACTCCTCTTTCCCCTGCGGATTCCAAAGCAGATAGACAAACGATAAACCTTTCAGAGTAAAAAAATAAATAAAACAGCTACTGCATTAAAATTTAAGCATTGGTATCAACAGTGTTCAAGGTATTTCCTAGAAATGAATAAAACAACACTAATTTGAAAATGGTGTGAACTTCTTCTTTAAACGCTCATATAACCACTTGCTTAACAACTCTGTGATTTAAATGTGATCCAAGTCTGGGCGTGTGTACGTTGCGAAAGTTATGCACCTACAAGTAGGCCAGCACATCCAATTTCTGCGACGCTATTTATTTACTAGGATAGCTTCCCTAAGCCCCTTCCTCAGTTGCCTCTTACGACATGCATTGTAGGTCGCGTGTTACTTTCTTTGCTCCTTGCAAGCCCCGACAACACACCGGTAGAAAATGTTGTATAACTACTTTCTTCATGACTAAGAAGACATATTAGGAGACTGACTGGTCCATCATCCCCTGCATTTTGATGAATACACATGTGTGCTCCGTTCTCTGTCTTACACAGAACGATCTGGAGCAGTGCACGATCTTCGAAGCACTGCCGGGGGCCCACGATGCAATTTGGAATATGATTAATATATTTTAATGAATTTTATTTTTAAATGATTAAATAAATTTTAAATATTGAAAAACAGAGACTCAAATGGTTTGGCCACTTGGACAGAATGAACCCGAATACACCAGTTGCAAGAGCGTATAAACCTGAAAATGGAATCATCAAGAGGAAGGGGCAGACCAAGAAAAGATGGGTTGATGGAGTTACAGACATCTTAAAACTCCACAGTACCACAGCATATCAAGCGAACGAGCATGCATTATCTCGGAAACCGATCATCAGTTAAACCTGCTACGCCTAGCGGAAAAAAAGCAGAGAAGGACAAAAGAAAGAAAGAATAAATTATGCTCAACAGAGACTGTTCAGTTTACTCTTATCAATTTTCGTTTTCAAATAATTACTTTACGTGTTCAACTTGAACACAACAGGACCAACGTTTTATCGAAAAGGACGATGGCACTACCCGTTCAGAAAGCAATGGCAAACGACTGAACGTAATAATGCCTAGAAAAATCACAAAAACGCTGGGGTTGATTCGCAAAGTCCTGTAAAGGATATGCAATTAACTTTTAAAATTCCGATAGGACTAGGAACTCTCTCTCATCTTCACGAGATCAGACATCTCTGAGAAAATATCCAGATGGCTGGACGGGGGAGCAAACCTAGTACCCTTGGATAGAGAAGCGAGTAGCTAACATCTATACCACAATGATCTCTTCAGAATGACATTCATCTTGGTAATATATTCCTTATATTTCGATCGGGTTCCTTATATTTTAATTAGAGAGTTGTGTGTTGAATCCGTCACTAAACGTTTCACACGATTAAAAGTAATTGGCATACCTTCATCCTTCCTACTTAGGGTATATTTTTTTTTTTTGGGGATCCAGAAGCACTTGAACTTTTCAGCTCTTCGGCTCGGTGCCATGGACATCGTAATCCTTCGGTTCGGTTCCACGAACACCGTAAATCTGGGGAATCTGTGGCTTTTTCTGCCATCCCGCGGAATTGAACCCGCACACACAGAGGGATAGTCACCCGTAGTCCAACTCGCTACGAACACGCTGGGAAGACGGGCGTCACTAGGGTATATAAATGGGAAATGAGAGGAAAATAAGCTTACAGCTTTGATCTGTAGTATTTCTATAGAAGAGAATAAAAAAAAGACATCTTTCTAAACCTAGTATTGGCTCATAAATAACATCGTGTCAAGGAAGATAAAATATTTTGGCCACGTTAAACATTACAGTGGTTTGGAGAGAACGGTATAGGATCACATGGTTCCTGGGATACTCATCGGTCTAGAAATACTTCAAGTGGTAGCATGTTCCTTGCGGAACGTCGATTTCATCACAGACCGTCTGAAAAACATTCTGTCTCTAACAAGTTCTCCCCCTTCTCCATCGTCCAGTTCAATGTTTATGTAATGTCCTGCTGCCACCTTCGTCTTTGTCACCCCTTGCCTCGTACCCAAAGAACCATGCGATCCTATACCGTTCTCTCCAAACCACTGTAACGTTTAACGAGGCCAAAATATTGCATCTTTCTTGACACGATGCTATTTATAAGCAAATACTAGGTCTAGTAGGATGTCTGTGTTTTTATTCTCTTCTATGGAAATACTACGGAACAAAGCTGAAAGATTATTTTTTTTCCGAACTAGAAGCACTTGAGCTATTCAGCTCTTCGACTCGTGCCATGGACATCATAACCCTTCGGTTCGGTGCCACGAACACCGTAAATCTGGGAATATGTGGCTTTTTCTGCCATCCCACGGAACTAAACCCGCACACACAGAAGGATAGTCGCCCGTAGTCCAACACGCTACGAACACGCTGGGCAGACGGGCTGAAAGATTATTTAACAACATGTCTTTATGTGCGTGCTGGATTCAAGTATGTTGATGCATCTCTATAGTGATAGTCATGATACCAAACTAATGGTGCTAGTCGATAAACCAGAAGTTAATGTTCCTTAAAGAGTATTGTAAACTCATTGACAAATGGTCCGTGTTAACGATATTTGTTCTGTTAAGTGGCATTTAATATTTGATGTATGAAGTAGATTTGTTCTTGTTTTGTTATTACTAAATGATGTGCCTTTTGCACGGTCTACTGAATTGTTATTCATTGTTGTGTATTTTACACTATCTATTTGTTTAATGGGTCTAAAACCGAAGGATTGATTTCATTGCACCGGGTTTGACCCCATTTGGCCCGGTCTCTTTTCGCAGAAATTTCACGCCAACTGTTGAGAATATTGCTTAAAACCAAAACTCCATAGTTTCCCTTCAACAATCCTAGAGGTATCTGGATAAGAATGCACTCATGAAAAGAACCGCAGGGTACGGATTCGAACACGGGACCTTTGGAGTGAAAAACAACGATTTAACCACGTAGCCACATTTATTTTATTTGGGCAAAGTTTGTTTTATCTGGTTCTGAATCCAACAGTTAAGTTTCGGCCTCTTAAATTTTATAGATATGTGGGCAAGTATATACATCTACAGAACACAAGCTGGAAACTTCCTGGTTTGAGAGAAAGATTAATGCGCAAGCGAGCTATGTCTCGAACTGCTTGTGATGTGTTTCCTTAATCTTGTTTGCAGCTTTCGTCTGTGTGGTGCCGGGGCCCGAAAGGAAGCAACAAATAGTACCGCTGCGACCTACAAGGAATGTCGTATGAGGAGACTGATGTAAGACCTAGGAAGCTACCTAGTAAATAAAAATCTCCAGAAATCGGATGTGCTGGTCTACTTTATGGCATAACTGGCACAACGTAGAATCGCTCTTAGGCTCAGATCACATACACATCACGCAGAGTGGTTAACAGGTGGTCGATATGGAGCGTTAGAAAAAGTTTATAGTTTTAGTTCTGATGTTGTTTCTAAGGGTGTTAAGATTTACGCTCATGTGTACAAAGTATATTGCTCGATAATCTTCCGTTGAGATACTATGATATTTAACCGGTTTGACGTAGTTCGTACAATGTTCATGCCTTCCCGAACAGATTAAAAAATAGAAAATAAGTGCTAAAACTTCGTTTAAACTTTGAACTATTCATTTAATACATATTCTTAGCCGAGATTGACTCCATTACGAGACGTTATTTTATTGAACTATCCTTTTGTTTATAAGAATGGGAGTTTTCTTTGGCTATGTTGTAAAAGTATTTTATTGCGTTCTGAAATGCATTTTTACCGTGGAGATACCTATAATTGTTGCCGGAGCTAAGTAGTTCGTGGCAGGTGGAGTGCCAGTTCCACTGAGAAAGATTAACCAAATGAGAAAAATAGAGTGCAATAAACATTTTTTCGTGTTTAAACTCTTGAAACTATTTATTTAGGGGATTAAATATTCTTTAAGTCGAGGTTCGCACCTTTTAACGTAAGACCGTTATTTTTATTGATACTATCAGAGCATATTAGAATTTATGCTAAGAGCTGTAAAAGCAACATCAGCTTTTAAAAGTCTAAATAAAATATGAAACTGCAAGTTATATAGTTTTAAAACTAAATTAGGAATTTTCAATAATAATATTGTATCAATACTGACGAAATGAGATGCCTGAGGAAAGCAGTAAATAAAACAAGAAGAGACCATATAAAAAATGAGGAAATTAGAAGAACAGTCGGAACAAAACCTGCTATTAGATTTATTGAAAAACAGAGACTCAAATGGTTTGGTTTGGCCACTTGGTCAGAATGAACCCGAATACACCAGTTGCACGAGCGTACAACCTGAAAATGGAATCATCAAGAGGAAAGGGCAGACCAAGAAAAAGATGGGTTGATGGAGTTACAGATATCTTAAAACTCCACAATACCACAACATATCAAGCGACCGAGCGTACATTATCTCGAAAACCTATCATCAGTTAAACCTGCTACGCCTAACGGCAAAAAAGCAGAGAAGGACAAAAGAAGAAAGAAGAAAGAAGAATACTGACACATTCAAGCGAGAGTTGGAAATAACTAAGGATATGTACGTACTTTGATAGTATTTGAAAATAGATGTCTGCGAAAAATAATAAACATAAAATGAGATAATTCAGAGAATGATGAAATCAGAGAAATGTCTGACCAATCACTAGTAACAACTGTTATAAGTAGGAGAAGATTGAGATATGTTCAGCACACTCTGAGAAGAAACGATCAAAGAATACCAAAACAGGAATGGAAGTGAGAGACAAAGGGATCAAGAAATAAGACGCCCTATAGAAAACGTGAAACTACTTTACTGATAGAGACGAGAAATATCAAATTCATTCCAATGAAAGAAAGTAGGGCGAGTTGACAAGGACAAAGCTGTATGGAAAAATTACTTGCAGGCCCTAGGTAAAGCATAACGGTAGTAGAGGAATATGTACAAATATATCAAAGCGTACGCTCTCAATTATGTGACATGGGCACATCTCAGACACTGGAACGAGTTCGAGAATTAGGCGTTAAGTGTGGACATGCCAGACAGTGTCGTCTTCGTGGTAGAGAGAAGATATAGTAATCAACTTCTCATGGATACGGTGAGCAAATGGACTTTGGATGGCTGCTCAGCGGAGGACAGAGCATGCATGGGAATGCCCAATGTGCCATGACGTCGATCGCATAACATAACATAACATAACAAAGCGTATCGGTCAACAGACACTACACAAATAATTAACTGCTTTTGTCAAATCTAATAATTCAATAACAAGAAAGTCTTTTCTTAATCGTGTCATTTCAAACAGCTCTCAATTCGTCCCAGCCTCAATTGGGTTCCAGATAATTTACTGGTAAGTAAAGATCGCTGGCGTAATGTTGACCACATCACTCACCGCGTTCCAACGATCAATAAAAAATACGGGCTTAACTTGGTATTACCTTATATAATAATAATTCCTCTCATACCTTTATACGTTCGTTACATAGGGCACATCATTTCTCCGTACCGCTCTGTCCTAGACAACGTGGTATAAAAAGGGATACATACTTCCCCTCCGGAAGCGGTCACAACAGAATGAGGCACCACATGTACACTAAATTCAAGATAGGCACCAGCAAACTGTGTCCCTGTGGCTTGGCGAGTATGACCACAGACCATACCCTACAGAACTTCCCCCAGTATGAAGGCCTGAGAAGTAAAAGGTAGACCACTTACACCAGCGTCCAAGACAAACTGCATGGCGTGGCTGATAATTTGAAGCAGTCAGCTGCCTTTATTAGAGAATCCAAAATCCCAATCAAATAAGAACGCAGAAGACTATCATCAATGACATCTTGCACCCATCGTCTTCTATGTCTTCCTCTCATTCTTCTTCCAGACACTTCCCCAAAAACAAATGATCTTCTCTAGGCATTCATGTCGTTTGCTGTGTCCGAAATATTTACTAAATTGTATTCCTTAAATTTATCTATAGTATAAATAATAACTTTTTATTGTATTTTCTTTTTATTTCCAGGTGTCCAGCCTTTTCGCCAACTTTTTCATCCTGCTGAGTTACCCACTAAACTTTTTTATTTACTGCGGGATGAGCAAGCAATTTAGAGAAACATTCAAACGACTATTCACAGGGGCGGCGATGCCAATTGAAAGAGAGTACTCCCAGTACATGACTCTGCCAACAGAAAATGGGAAAAGTACTGCAGTAACTGGTGACGAAACTGCGTTATGACGTCATTGATTGTGTTGTACTTATGTCTCACAGCAAATGCAGAAATTTGCATTGCTTATTGTCTGTTTATTTTATTACCGATATTGAATGATATTTTGAAATGCGATGTTTTTTTTTCATTGTGTTTGTTTTCTTTCGAACATTAACAAATGTTATTTTATACTAGAAGTGTTTTATAAACGATGCTGTATGAATGACTCTCGTAGCAACAGTTAAAGTTCAATACCAACATGGTTCATGCTGATCGATTTTGTTTGACATGAGTCGACTCTGATGATCAGTCAGATCTGATACCATAATAATAATAATAATAATAATTCCTCTCGTACCGTTATATGTTACATAGGGCCTGCAAGCAATTTCTCCATACCGCTCTATCCTGGGCAAATCGCTCAATCTCCTCCATAGAACTGAGACGGATATTTATTGCTTCTCTCAGCAAAGTTGGTTTCAGGTTCTCGTTAGGTTCCTTTCTTGCAAGTTTCTGGAGCTCTTTAAACTTTCTTGTGGGGAGGTATCTAACCTCACGCACAATTACTCCTTATTTTCTACCCAGTTTGGAACCGGTATTGGGGGAGAAATAAATGATACCAAGCTATACTGTAATTCAGTATATATGGTAGCATAAAGTGGGGTTTTCTGTTTTATTGGTTATTGGTTACTAAACTGACGTCATTGCACTCCGAGCAGACCCATAGGTGCTCAGTATCCCCAGCAGATATCGAAGATTATTTATACTGATGATTCCCATGGCTCGCTGATTAAACACAAACCTCACTCTGCCCCTCGGAAATCTAGTTCTACTTCTACAACAGGCAACCCCAAACTGCCTAAATCGATGGATCGATTCAACATCTATTTTAGTGTCCTCATCCAACAGACAGTCGCGAAGATACCGAACAACATTTCCCTTATCCATCTTCAACTCCTCAACAATCGATGTTGTTGATGCAAACAAAGATGTTTTTTATTTGTGAAATCTTATCGTTAGTGAGTAACTACATTTCTTTTATAATCCATTCAACAATATGTATGTAACCTCTGCGGTTTGAAATATATAAACAATTATACTGACTGGACTTGATTGATTGATTGAATGATTGATTGATTGATAGGACCATCATCATTGTACTTCGGTGAGTAACCATGTGTTCTCCTATATCTTTCTTACACATGAATATATCAGCTTCAGTGCACGAACTCAGTAGCACAGGCGAGGGTTCCCGGTGTAATTTAGATAACGGTAAAAACATTTTGTAGGAATTTTAATTAGTTTTAATCTTTCTAATTAATTTTTCCCATGAAGCGACTTTCAAGCCTGTACTTTTCGATTTTGAACTATCGATGGTTCTTTTACGTGGTCAACTTGAACATGAGACCAACGTTTTATCGTCCGTCTCCGAACGGGCTAGGAATTATTTGTAACCAGATACGTGACAAATTTAGCCAATAAATAATTTTGTAAAAACATAATAGCCTATGTGTTGCAGGGGATCACAGTGGAAGTAAATATATTAACACTGCGACCTACAAGGCATGTCGTAAGAGGCGACTAAGGTAGGGGCTTACTGCAGCTACCCTAGTAAATAAAAGTGTCGCAGAAATAGGATGTGATGGCCTACTAGTAGGTGCATAACTGGCACAACGTACAATTGCTCTTAAGCTCAGATCACATACAAATCACACCGAGTGATTTAACAAGTGGTCAATATGGAGCGGTAGAAGAAGAAGAAGAAAAACAGATGGAAAAATAAACCAATTTTAACTCTTTCACTGACGTATGAAACTTGACAGGTTTTCCCACTTCCAAATAAAATTAGTGAGCAATGTAGGCGTGAAATCAGTCATGCTCTGTGGCGCAGAAACATGGCTAGAAACAAAGCGTATGACATGCTACAGACCTTCACCAGAAAATGTCACAATTGTTTACGTCAGATCAAACCGCTAAAAGCAATAACACATGTTCACGAGGAAGCAAACAATATAACAATTAATATAGACGGAAATTAAAGAGAAAAATATTGGAAGAATAGGAAATGTTGTCAGGAAATAGTCTGTTTGCAAGTACACAATCACTAGACTGGAACAAACAAGAGAGGAGATTGGGGATGTCAAAAAGAGGATTGTTGTTGGCAGTGGCGGCTCGTGATCATTTCTGTTGGTGGAGCCAGAAAAACATTTTTAGAAAAATCATGGTTCTGGGTCAGGTTATAATTTAATTTATAAAATAATAAATGTACGTTCACATTACTTTTGGTGGGGCCCGGCACCACAGGCCCTTAATGACGAGCCGCCACTGGTTGTTGGATATTAGAATAGGAAATCAGCGAAAGTGAAGTGGCATGGGTGTCGATCAAAAGAAGGGTGGGGAATTGTAAGCCGAGAGTCATGGGTGTAACTCAATATAAGGATGCGTCATTGTAAGCGAGAGTCATGGTTGTAGCTCTGAAGAATGATGCGTTGTTGTAAGCGAAATGTCATCAGTGTAGCTCTGGAGATGGGTGTGTTTTTGTGAGCGGAGTTATTGGTGTAGCTCTAAAGAAGGATGCGTCGTTGTAAGAGAAGTCATTAGTGTAGCTCTGAAGAAGGATGCGTCCACAGCCCATAGTAGAAATCGATTAATACAACCAGTGGCGGCTCGTCATTAGGGAACAGAGGGCCGGACCCCACAAACATAAGCTGTAACGTGTAATTATTATTTTATACATTAAAATATAACCTAACCGAAACCATGATATTTCCGAAAATTTCTGTCTTACCCCACCAACAAAAATGATTAGGAGCCGCCACTGAATACAACAGTTGCAGTCCTTGCAGTTATATTATGACACAATATCATATATTATCGAGTATAATGAAATACATTATGGCTGACACAAGTCTAACACATTTTAGAGTACCGTAATATTAAAATCATGCAATACAGTAGCTTCAGGGGCGTCTGTAGCTTTAGGGGTAGTGAGCTCGACCACAACCAAACAGTTCTTGATTCAAACACCGCGTCGGGCAGTTTGGAAAGATATTTGTTCGCGTCGAATTTTACGAAATAGATCTCACCGTTCAGAAAGCAATTGCAACCAACTGAACGTGTAAGTGATGTCTAGAAAATCAACGTCTCATTTACAGTAAATGATAGCTAAGTCCTTTAAAGGATAGGACAGGATTTTCTTCATTTTCAGTTCAGTGGATACCACAGGGACAGTGGAAAATAAGGAGGAATTGGAGCACATCTGGGGGAACTTTTGAAACAGTTAAAAATATGCATAGGACTAGATTTGAGACAGTAAGATCCGCACAAGATCGAATGGAGCGGACATTTTTTTGTCTTTGTCTAATGTGTACTTGGGCGCGACATGGACTGATGATGCTAAGTGATTGATTGATGGAACCTTCATCATTGCACTTTGGTGAGTAATCATGTGTATTGCGATTTCTTTCTTACACATCAAGATCTCAGCGGCAGTACACGATCACCGTAGCACCGACAAGGGTCCGTGATGTAATTTATAAAATGATAAAATATTTTGTAGGAATTTTTTACTATTATTTCTTTTAATCTTTTTATTAACTTGTGTTCAGACAGCACCTTTCCAGCCTGTATTTCTCGATTTTGAACTACCAAAGGTTATTTTATGTGTTTAACTTGAAAACGGGAACTACGTATTATCGTCCTTCGCCGGTAGGACTAGAAACTCGATCTCACGTACACTGATAACAGGGATCTCTGGAAAAATATCCCGACATATTCTCGAGGGAACGAACCGTGCACATTTGGAACGAGAGGTGACCATCTAGCCTCTACGCTACAGAGACACACTGATGATGATGATGATGATAAATAATATAACAACATATTCATATTCTATGTGATGTTATGCAAGTTTAAACATGATTTGATTGAGTGATGTATTGATGGATGAAACCATCATACTTGCACTTGAATTCTTCTTCTTCCTCTTCTTCCACATGTTAACCACTCTTTGTGATTTGTATGGTATCCAAGCCTAAGAGCGATTGTTCGCTATTCCAGTTAAACGCCTACAAGCACATCCGATTTTTGCGTCGCTTTTTATTTATTAAGGTAGCTTCCCTAAGCCTCTACATCAGCTCCTCTTACGACATGCCCCGTTGCTGCAGTGGTACTATTATTTGATTTAAGGCCCTTGCACCACACTGGCTAAATTGGATCTGATCTCTGGCAAGGTCATCATCATCAGGTACCGTCTCCACATCGAAGGTTGGCCGCAATGAATCTCCAGCATCCTCTGTCTTTCGCCTTGGTGTTGCACACTGCCAAACTGTAACCTGTCCATTTCTTAAAGTTTCCTCCCACTTATCTCTCGGTCTTCCTCTTGCTCTTCCCCCTCAACTGGCAAGGTCAGGCTTGAAGATTTCATACATCGCTTAAATTCATCTCCTGAAAACTTACATTCTCCACAAGTGGTTAATTCATTTTTTTATGTTTGTTAGCCAACAAGATTTGATATAATCAAACAAAACGTGTTCATAGATAGAAAGAGCGTGCTTCTGGTTTAGGAGGCCTTAGCTTTAATCCCCCTACACACTGTGGTGCGTCAGGCCGATAGATTAGAGCGTGGCTCCCATGTGGGGGACCCGTGTTCAATCAACGGTAAGTCCAATGATTTTTTTCTGTTGTTGGCATAAATGAAAAAATTATAATATCTACAGCTTCGTGCCGGTTGCACTAGCCATTGAATTCCTAAAATATATATGGAACTGCAGTGAAACTATTTGATTGGCAAAACACGTAATCGCAAAGTACTGTAGTTTTACAAATTACAAAACAATGACAAAATACAGCAACGTTTCGACCAACAAGGCCTTTATCAAGCAAACGAACAACAAGAGTGACAAATTTGTGTTCTATTTCTAATTTTTATGTGTGTTTTTTTGTTACAATTATTTCGTTATTCGTTTTTATTCCCAGATTTTCGGTTTTTTTCCCAGATTTTCATTAGAAACGTTTGTTTTTGGTCGTCCATTTGTTTTTTAAAATGTGTCACTCTTGTTGTTGGTTTGCTTGATAAAGGCCTTGTTGGTCGAAACGTTGCTGTATTTTGTCATAGTTTGTGTAAATTGTAAAACTACAGTACTTTGTGATTACGTGTTTTGCCATTAAATTTCTCAGACTCTCTTCCTACCTGTCCTACACTGCCCTAAAAAGCGGTACTACAAGCAGTAACAACAGTTTTAAATACATCGCTTAAATGTGTTTCCCAAATACTTAAATTCTCCGCAAGTTTTTAATTCTTATTTATGTTTGTTAACCATCACGTTCTGATATAACCCCAACAAAAAACGTTTTCATAGATAGAAAGAGCGTGCTTCGATTTAACTCCACAAATACCACAAGCCAATTAACAAACCATCCTGGTAGTAACAATTCTCCGGCAATCTACCTCACGAACTAAAACGTTAAATCCGTCCTTTCTTTCGTTCGCTTGAAATACTGTCTATATATTCAATGTTGTCTCTTGTATCCTTCCTTTGGTTCCCTTGAAATTTGTCTATATATTCAATGTTGTCTATTTTATCCTTCCTACCTTTCGTTCGATTGAAATTTGTCTATATATTCAATGTTGTCTCTTGTATAAACTTCACTGTCTTTTGTAGCTCACACAGAGGTCCGTGTAGTTTTCTGTCGAGTGTTGTTTCGTTAGGCCAGTGAGTTTGCCTCAGTATATCATATTTGGGGCAATCTTGAAGTATGTGCTCTGCAGTCTGATGTGCCCGTCCACATGTACACATGGCTGAATTGCCAATCTTGAATTTCGTGTATATGTAGCTGCGGAGTCGATTGTATCCTGTTCTAAGGCGCAGAATGACAACTTGTTCCAATCTGCTAATATTATAGTAATCGTCTTGTGTTGGTATTACTGACTTTCTGATTGATTTAATCACCCTTTCCTTTTGATGGTAGGTAACTGGCACATCAGGCTGCTCTCTTGCAGCACCTTCCTTGGCCAATCGGTCTGCTGCTTCATTTCCTGGTATTCCACAGTGAAAGGGTATCCACAACAAGACGACCCTGCGTTTCATGCGCGGTTTAGACAGTAGAGTCTGTACACCTGGCAATTTTCTAGACTGGAGTGCTGGTCTTGTATCTGTCAAACATTATATGAAAACTATTTTATTCCCAAGATTCATTTCAAGATGTTCCTCTCTAATCCTTTTTTGCTTCTCAGCATCAGAATCAAAATTGATTTCTCGAATTGTGCCCGCATTCTAAGAGTTTCAGAGGATTTAATCCTCTACACAGCAAACAAACAAACTAGAAAAATAGTCTGATTGTTCTCTGCGGGGAACAACCCGAGCACTTTTGCAACGAGAAGCAAGCTTCTGACCTCAGCGGCACCGAGACCAATCAGCTGTTCTGAACAAATGGAAATTAAACACATGTTTTGCTAGACTTATTTTCACTTTTCTTTTTAGTTGGTGCGTCTGACGTATTCATTTCCATAATTTACTTAAACATTGACCGTTCAATCCGGAATGAACGTATCAATAACGATAGATGGAATCACGTTCACATCAAACGATTGAACCTAATTTAAATGCTAGAGCTTGTCCCAACAGAAATTGCATACTGTTTACCTGCTTCTCGACCTGACAGACCTTACCGTTTGATCTCTGTCAATACCTTGACCGCCTTTGATCTTTACCGGCGACTAAATCCAGTTGTTGTTTTTTTTCCTGCTTACTTTCACATTTTCTCCGTGGCAGTTTCAATAAATAGTCTTATTTTTCAAACGTTATATTATAATTTTAATCTCAAATTATTCAAATTAAAAATCGGTTATTTTTTTAAGTTGTTCTCACGTAAACATTATAGGTAATTTATGAGTACTGTTGTTTTTTTCATTAAAAGTATTCCATCTGTGTCTACTGCTTGTGTTTTTGAACGGTTGTTTTTGGTAATAATGTTTGTACACACACAAAATATATTTGTGACAACGTAACACGTAACATATAGTAGTATGAGTAGTAGTAGAAGTAGTTGTAGAAGCACTAGTATTAGTAGAAGTGGTAGCAGTAGTAATAGTAGTAGTAGTAGTAGTAGTAGTAGTAATAGTAGTAGTAATAGTAGTAGTAGTAGTAGTAATAGTAGTAGTAGTAGTAGTAGTAGTAGTAAGTAGTAGTAGTAGTAGTAATAGTAGTAGTAGTAGTCCTTCCTTCCTTTCGTTCGCTTGAAATATTGTCTATATATTCAATGTTGTCTCTTGTATCCTTCCTTCCTTTCGTTCGCTTGAAATATGTCTATATATTCAATGTTGTCTCTTGTATGAACTTCACTGTCTTTGTAGCTCACACAGAGGTCCGTGTAGTTTTCTGTCGAGTGTTGTTTCGTTAGGCAAGTGAGTTTGCCTCAGTGTATCATATTTGGGGCAGTCTTGAAGTATGTGCTCTGCAGTCTGGTATGCCTGTCCACATGTACACATAGCTGAATTGCCAATCTTGAATTTTGTATACATGTGGCTGCGGAGCCGATAGTGTCCTGTTCTAAGGCGCAGAATGAGAACTTGTTCCAATCTGCTCATATTATAGTAATCGTCTTGTGTTCTCATTGATTTAATCATCCTTTTCTTTTGGTGGTAGGTAACTGGCACATCCGGCTGCTCTCCTGCAGCACCTTCCTTGGCATATCGGCCTGCTGTTTCATTTCTTGGTATGCCACGGTGAGAGAGTATCCACTGCAAGACGACCCTGCGCTGCTTGGACAATTTAGACAGTAGGGTCTATTGATCTGGCAATTTTCTGGACTGGGGTGCTTGGAGTGCTGATTTTGCATCAGTCAAAAATACAACAGGTTGAGGATCGGGTCTGGTATTCAACAGTTTTTCAGTTGCCACCTTGATTGCCTGAATTTATGCATCATAGTTGTGACAGAATTTCCTCGTTGGTACTTTAATCGCATCTCTAGCATTGTTTGGGTATTCTATGTACACTCCTGCTTCTCCATTCTTCACTGCATTTTCTGCTGATCAATCCGTGTATATCTGGACCCAAAGATCATGTGGGTATTCTTCATCAAGTAAACTGAGAGTGACTGTCTTGCGTTGTATGCTGTTCTGCTCATCCTTGTCGAGTATTCCTTTAACTTCTGTCTGGAGTAGTAGTAGTGTTTGTTGGCGTATGTGGCTTAGGGGATAGTGACTCGGTCTATTAACCCCGACGTTCTGAGTTCGAAGATTTTTACAAAAGGACGATGACACCACCCGTTCAGAAAGCAATGACAAACTACTGAACGTAAAACTGCCTAGAGAAATTACAAACAGCGTTAAAAAGCTGGGGTCGATTCGCAAAGTCCTGTAAAGGATATGCAAATAACTTTTTTAGTAGTGTTTGTGGTGGTGATAGTAGCAGCACCAGTATTAGTAGTAGTATTAGCAATAGTAGTAATTGTAGTAGTAGTAGGAATAACAGTAGTAGTAGTAGTAGTAGTAGTAGTAGTAGTAGTAGTAGGTGGTGGTGGTGGTAGTAGCAGCATCAGTATTAATAGTAGTCTTAGTAATAATAGTAACAGCAGTAGTAGTAGCAGCAGAAGTAGTAGTAGTAGTAGTAGTATTGGTGGTAGTAGTAGCAGTACCAATATCAGTAGCAGTGTTAGTAAGAGTAGTAGTAACAGTACCAATATCAGTAGCAGTGTTAGTAAGAGTAGTAGTAGCAGTAGTGTGGGACATATTTGCGAAATGCATAATCGTTCGCCTATTGACTCAGGCGTAAAGTGTTGTATTAGTAGTAGTAGTAGTAGTAGTTGTAGTAGTATCTCAACATCTTATATTTACTTATCAATGTAACATTAGTAAGGTTAAGCATAATAGTATATCTCTGAAGTCTTAGTGAGGTTCGCGTCAATGACCAGAAACACTGGTGATAAAGATAGCAAGACTTCAGGGAATTTCAATCAGAGGTGCAATATTAGGCACTATGATTACGCTTGGCGCAGTATGTGGCAGTTGGACTATTTCAATAGAAAATATTAGCGTACCCTACGGCAGTTAGTACGAAAGGGTTGTACACTTTCTGATGTAAGCAACAAGGATTCCGGTCGTAAGTAGAAAACGGTGTGCCTAAGCACCAAGAGGTTTATCATGTACAAATAATCCAACATTAACTCTTGATTCACGAACACATGTTACTTATTCGGAATGTGTATTTCTTTTTCTGATCAATATTGGCCTCTTCAAACCAGAGAAATGGGTTCAATAATCATAAATATACATGCAAAAATTATCCCCACACACTCCAAAGAAATCAATGTCCTACCTCTCATTGAGGAAGGCATTGAGGCCTCTGCAAAAATCTACACCGTGTAAAGATTCCTAGTTTTATTTGGGTTAGTTAATTTCATAGAATTGATTAATTGATAATACCGTCATCATTGCACTTCGGTGAGTAATCATGTGCTCTTTCTTTCTTACGCATTAAGTTCCCAGCTCCAGTTCATAAACTCCGTAGCACCTGCGAGGTCCTATATAATTTTGAAGACGGTAATGATATTTTTATAGAAATTTTATTTTCAATCTTTTCTAATGAATTGTTCCCGGTTAGCGACTTTCCAGCCTGCACATTTTCGATTTTGAACTGTTCTTTACGTGCTCAAATTGAACACTGCACCTACGTTTTATCGTCCGTCTCTGATAGAACTAGGAACTGAGAGCAGGGATCTCTGGAAAAATATCCAGATGTCTCCACGAGGAGTGAGCCTGGTACCTTTGACACGTAAGACGAGCACCTAACCTATACGTCACAGAGACCCCCGATAATATGTATATATTGTATATATATGGGTATATACAGTGGCGGCTCGTCATTAAGGGTCAGAGGGGAGGGCTCCACCAAAAATAATGTGCAACGTGTATTTAATATTTAATAAGATAAAATATAATCTATCCCAAGGCCATTATTTTTCCCGAAAATTTATGTCTGGCCCCACCAACAAAAACGATCACGAGCCGCCACTGGGTATATATATAAAGACACGAAGGGTTGGAGATAACCATTATGAAAGGAGGCATCACTACAAAAAGGAGAAGGAAAACTTCTATGAGAGGACGGAATAAGGATGCTAATGATGATTTCAGTATGACGGTTGCAGGGACGAATAATCTAGCTTATGAGAGAGAGAGGGAGAGCGAGAGAGAGAGAAAATCAATTCGCAAGGACTGTTAGGTAGACAAAGTTCTGCTCAGGACAAGCTATTGAATAAACATACAATCGTATGTATTAAAACTAATCTATTTTAACGCATATCTTTGCTGCATGAAACAAATGTATATTCTGAACAAAATATTGTGTTCTCCCCACAGTGAATATCTCCATTTCCTTATCTCATTTCCTTCTTTAACACTATCATCAAATGGCGACTCGTCATTAAGGGCCAGTGGGGCCACCTCCTCCCCCCAATAATATGTAACGAGTATTTATTATTTTATAAATTATTTGTTCCTAATTATTGCTTTTAACGTGATACTAATTAGCTTTAAAAATTAAATATATAAGCTTAAAATAAAATATAATGTCTAATGTCTACAGTGTACGACACTGTACGTTCTAGTAAAGAAGGAATAACTTCCCGGAATAGACAAATAATAGTAAATACTAAAATATAATCTAACACAAAAACCATGATTTTACCGAAAATATTTGTCTGGCCTCACCAACAAAAATGATCACGAGTCGCCACTGCCATTATAATATCTTTTTCATTTTTCAGTAATTAGCAGTTATTTTTATGCCCTTCTCATTTCACAGATGCTCAGACGAAATCTTTTTTTGTCAAAACGAAGTATTTATTACTCTCCTGTGGCTTGTAAACATGTGGTTATTTTCGTTTTTTCACGTCCATTAGATATGAGATTAATACACTTTTCCAACTTCTTCAACAAGTTCTCAGCAAATATTTGCTATTCGTTTCTACACTGGGACATTCTTTCCAGGTGGTTCCATGTTTTTCAATTGGTTATTGGTTACTAGACCGACGTCTGGGCAGACTCATAGGTGTTCTGTCTTTCTTAACAGATGTTGAAGTGCATGTATAATGATGGTTCCTGTAGCTAGCTGGATAATTATACACACTTCTCACTCTGCCCCTCAGGCATTCAGTTATGCTTGTATGCTGTGCAATTTCAAATTCATTAAATCGTTGATAGATTAACTCTTTCGCTCTTCTTAGCCGATATATTGGCTAGTATTATTTTTTAATATGAAGCAAAGCCAGTTTACTGTCTAATTCGGTGTACATTATAATCTTTTTCTTAATCTTCAAAAGCTCCATTGACCACTTGTTAAACCAATCTTTGTGATTTATATTTCATCCGAGGTTTCGGTATGAGTGGATGTCGTCTATAGAAGTTTCTAACCTCCAGCGGCTTACGTGGATATACTGTCCTGGGCATGCGGGTGTTTACGGTAATGAGAGAGCGGACAGGCTTGCATCAACAGCATCGATTGTTGGGGAGTTGAAGATGGATAAGGAGGATATTCTTCGGTCTCTTCGCGACTCTCTATTGGATGAGGACACTAAAATCGATGTTGAATCGATCAAGCGATTTAAGCAGTTTGGAGTTACCCGTTGTTCAAGTCGAACTGGATGCCTGAGAGGCAGAGTGAGAGGTGTGTTTAATCAGCGAGCCACAGAACCATCAGTATGCATATTCTTCGATATCTGTTGGGGAGACTGAGCACCTATGGGTCTGCCCGGAGTGCAATGACGTCAGTTTAGTAACCAACTAACTTCAAGTTAACAATTTCATCCAGAGGTTAAAGCAGCGATTTCTGCTACGCTTTTTATTAATTAGGATAGATTCCTTAGGCCCCCAACCTGAGTCTCCTACCTTCCGTTTTTTCCTTCGCTTGAAATATTGTCTATATTTTCAATGTTATCTCTCGTATAAACTTCACTGTCTTTTGTAGCTCACACAGAGGTCCGTGTAGTTTTCTGTCTAGTGTTGTTTCGTTAGGCCAGTGAGTTTGCCTCAGTATATCCCTCAGTCTCCTCTTGCGAAATATCTTGTAGGTTGCAGTGTTGCAATTCTTTGCTTCCCTTGCGAGCCCCACCAACACACAAGCGCACATCGTTATATAAATATGTCGGAAGGTTAAAAAAAACTACTCATTGAAAGCGTTAAAAATCTTTCATATCTTTCAAATCACATTAATATCCGTTTCCAATTCTCCTCTCCGAATGTTACTTTGACATCTTCTATATCTTTTTCCCAGTTTGTTTCTTGTCTTGTAGGTCGCAGTGATAGTATTCTTTACTCCCCTTGCAAGCCCCGACAACAGACGAATGAAAAGATATATAGAACGACCTATTATGTGCGCTTCATACATGGTGTCTTTCCCTGCCTCTGTTATTTCTGGGATCCACCTGCATTTAATGTGTATTATATTTTATCGCATTGATTTTGTAATTATTTCATTGATGTTCTTTGTCTACTTCTTCTACTTCTGTTTCCGCTTTTGAATATCAACTTTTTATAAACACTTTTGATGGTTTCAGCAATTTGAACGTAAGTGTTTTGTGGTGTTGGTGTAATGAAGCGATAGTTTGCGCATTTCAGTCAAACCCATTCATGTGTAATTGTTCTTTGTTTGCTGTGTTAGTTTTTTGAGCTGTTTTCCCTGATGTCATGTCTCTCTCTTTCCTGTATGATTTGTTTACATGAACGCATGTTTATCAACTCAGCTGAGCATGTCCACATCATCTATACAAAACTTGTTGACTAATGGTTGGCGATTGTCAATAAATGGCCTGTCTAGCTATCAGATATATAACGGTGGCGGTGAAAGGGCTGGCATCTCACAACTACTCTCGTGTTTTCATACTCAGTGACTCCATGACCATGATTCGTAAAGTCGAATCAGGAATGGTGAGAAGCAACTGGGTGGAGGTACTGGTACCAACAATGATCAGAGAAATCACCTTCATTTTTGTCGCTGGGCATGCAGGAGTTAGGGGTAATGAACGAGCTGATAGATTGGCTTGCTTGGCTACAATATCAGAGGGAGCTGCCATGGATCGAAATGGCATTCTTCACGCATTGAGAGAGTCTTTCTGAACAGAGGAGTTTCAGGGCTGTGAATCCCACTCGCTGACCAGATTGAGAAGGATGGGTGTCAATATTGATGAAGCCCGAAAAGAACGACATATTAAATATTCAAGGAGATTGATTAATCAACATCGAACTGGCGTGTTGGGTCGCTGGACGCTGCTGGGTTTGCTGAGGTGGAGATCGGAGCACCTATGGACATGTCCGAGTGCTATGATGATAGTCCTCATATAACTGATAACTAATATATAACAAGCAATCTGTATCCAGCGTCATGTCATGTCACTATTGCCTTATGTTAATTCGTATTTGTCATGTTGTCTCGCAATAACAAAACTCATATGCATGCTTAATCTCATCATCATCATCAGGTGCCGTACCGGATGGTGTAGATCTCCACAAATCTCTGTCCCTGATATTTGCCATCATATCAGATTTTAACGCTCTTCCGTGCAATGAAGTCAGAATGTCTAAAATGATCTCTCTCTCTGTCTTCCTGTCTCGTCTCTCCTCGATTTTATCAGTTGTTACAATGTGTTCTAAACCTCCCTTTCTCATTAAATGTCCGAAAAATGATGATTGTCTCTTTCTTATAATAGTAATAAGTTTTTCTCTTTGTTTTGGCTTCATTCAACACCTCAACATTCGTCATTCTAGCCGGCAATAGACTTATCATCATTCTTCTGTAAAACTACATCTCTGTGGCCTCCAGAGATTGTTCCATCTGTTTGTTTACCTTCCACGACTCCCATCCATATGTCAGTATTGCCTATGCTTAATCTACCGAGTAATTTTAACATAATAATTCTATTATTTGCCTTTTATTTTTCTTGTGGATAAAGTATAGAAGTTTACTGACAGACAGCTTAGAAGAATCTGGCATAGATCCCGTCCTCAAAGCCGCCATTATAGAAACTTGAAACGAGTTGTTGAGTGGGATCCAAGACGGGTGTGGCATGAAGATGTTCGATACCTGGTCATTTATTCTCATTCTTCAACGTGGTAAATCGCTAGAACATATACTATAATTTCAAGAGGGTGTTAATGCTGCAAGCTAGATAATCTTGAAAAACCAGGAGCTAATGCGACGCGTAAAGGTTGTCTTTTCTTTGAAGCTAACCCTGACATGTAGCACTTTCTGTCTGTCTGTCTTACTTTTGTAATTTGTATTCCGATTTCGAGCGTCTGGCTCGTAAGTTGAAATAGACATGTACATTGAACGAGAAAATGAATAGATATCTTTAGGGAGTCTTGAATTACATTTTGTAGAAATAGAACTGAATGCTTATGGGGCAGAGAGAGAAGTGTGTTTAAGCAGTGAGCTGCAGGAACCATCAGGAGACTGAGCACCTATCGGTTTGCCCGGAGGTTAATCATTTCAATAACCAATAACCACTGGGTATCATCATGTGTCAGGAAAGCTGGCGTAGACGATCACACATCTCCATATATGTCTGTCAATAGTGGGGATATTTAAATGTTGACATATTTTTTAAATATGCTAAACTATATTTGTTTTGTTTATTCCAGTCCGCTCTTAGTGAAGCATAGGTCCTCAACAGTTATTCTTCTCTATTTCCAGTCTCTGGCTGTTTCCTGTAAGGCCTTCCAAGATAGTCGAGCACCCTTCAGTTTCTCAAGAAAACTTTGTCTCCAAAGTCTGTTTGACACGTCCACTTTTCCATTTTCTCTGCGGGCATTCACTTATCGAATCTGACCCTAGAGGGGTTTTAGGTTCAGCACCACAATCTGCATTTCAAACGAGAGGAATGGAACTGGTCCTCCTACCTCCTGCACACACAAAACAATCCTTAAAAATAGAGGAGATTAACAGACTCTTCATAACGTAAAGTCAGAAAATGCTATGTGGCATTTTTCAAACATTACTACAATTTCCTGTGCGCTTCTTACTGGCCAGGTTGTCATACAATAGCCAAATAGAGAATCACAAAACTACACTCATGCGTGCATTTTGAGTGACTCATTGAGTATGATCCGAAAGGTGGAGGCCGGTTCTGTGCGCAGGCAATGGATTGAATCACTGCAGGCGTCAACAATTTGCAGAATTACACTTGTCTTTGTTCCGGGACACATGGGTGTCGTTGGCAATGAGAGAGCAGACAGGCTGGCTGGCTCTGCCGCTCTATCAGACGGTCAAGCTGGCTCTGCTGCTATCAGACGGTCAGCCAATGGACAGAGCTGACATCGTGAACACCCTCATAGAGCGTGGCCGCAGAGAAGACCTTCATCTAAACCAATCCACGTCAACTACTAGATTGCGAGAACTGGGTTTGAAGATTGGTGTGGCAAGAAAAGAACGGTACAACAGGTATACAAGTAGGCTCATCAATCAAAATAGAACTGGTACGGTCAGTCGCTGGACGCTGTGGAGATATTACGGAGATCGGAGCACCTATGGACATGTCCGGAGTGCAATGAAGATATTTCAAACTGAAACTGAAACTGAAACATAGCCAAACTACCATGTATGTTAAATAGATTCGGCAGATAAAATACTATGTATATATATGTTTTTGTGTGTGCGTATGTGTGTGCGTATGTGTGTGTGCCTATGTGTGTGTGTTTGACACATTATCAAATAATAGTTTTGAAAATATATTGTTATTTCAAGATCTGAGAAATTTTATAATTTTATTTATTTTAGTAAACAATGTCTAAAATATAATTAAATTTACCAAAAACCTAACTACTGAGAAAAGTGAAGTATTTTAGAAATATAAGAAGGCATGTATGGTTTGAGGTCATTATGGGAAAATGCATCCGGTAAAATAAGAAGCAGAAGACCCAAAGAAGATGTATTCAGGATGTGAATGATGATTTGAGTAGGAGTCCTGCAGGAGCGGGGCATTTGGCGTATGAGAGAGAAACATTTCGAAAGACTGTTAGGATGAAAACGTTTTGCACAGGACAAGCTGCTGGATTTTCTTATTGTAACGGCTTTCATGTCAACCCAATCTCAATTGGGTACATCTGAAGGCGATTAACCCTTTAGCTGCTAAGGACGTGTATATACGTGTTTTCCCATTCACTTCTAAAGACACAATAACGCGTCTGTTATTATCTCTCAACTGTGGGCTAAAGACGTGTTAACACGTTATACATTTGCTACTGTCACTGCTATAGGCGTACATTCACGTTTGTGACCTAGAAACAAAGAGTAGCTATTTTTAGCCAGCCTTCAGAAAGTATGTAGCAGCGAAAGGGTATACATGAATACAGAAAACTGGGAGGAGCACGTCATAGACAGGCTCTGAAAATAAATCTCAAAATTGACGGAGTAGGTCTCAGTCAACTTGCTAACATAAATCGGGCCAGAAAAAAATTGAAATAAAATCAACCAATAAGCTCTACAAGTTTTGTCTCATGAGACTAACAAGTTGCCATTATATTAAATTGCAGTATACGACTAATGTGGCTTAGGGGATAGTGACTCGGTCTATTAACCCCGACGTTCTGAGTTCAAATCACTGGGGACAGTTTGGTTGCAAAGTGTTTCGCGTGGATTTTTACAAAAGAAGATGGCACCACCCGTTCAGAAAGCAATGACAAACTACTGAACGTAATAATGCCTAGAAAAATCACAAACAGCGTTAAAAGCTGGGGTTGATTCGCAAAGTCATGTACAGGAACTGCAATTAACTTAGACGACTAATACATTTCAGAAAGCAATGGCAAACTACTGAACGTATAAGTGGTGCCTAGAAAATTAACGACTCGTTTACTGTGGTTGAAAACTACGTCCTGGGAATGATATGCCAAGATTTTCAGAAGACTAAGATAACTAGGGCATTAGGAAAGAATAGACAATAACCACATAACACAACAAGTGTTGTTCTGTGAGCTTTCGGAAGAAAAGAGGCACCAAAGCAGACCACTACTCAGATATAAAGATATCTGCAAGACCTCAATGAAGAACTTTTCTATCGGTGCCAACAAATGGGAAAAACTAGCTGATGATCAAGTTGTTTGGTAAAACAACATTATATAAAAGTACAGAATCTTTTGAAAAAAGACTTAGGAATGAGCTGAAAGGCAAGAGAGACAAGCACACACTCAGAATTTGTCACAGTAAAACACTTGCAAATTGACCGTTTGTAAAGACAAGAGTTGCAAGAGCAAACTCAGAAGCTGTCACAGTAAAACACTTGCAATTTGACCGTCTGTAAAGGCAATAGAAACAAGCTCAAACTCAGAAGTTGTCACAGTAAAACACTTGCAAATTGACAATCTGTAAAGACGAAAAAGGCTATATAGATATCACAGTCAGCTAGAACAACTGGGCAGTGTCAAAGAGAAAATTTACCAACCCTTGTTTTTTCAAGAGGTCAAAACCCTCATACAGAGAAAATTTGCATTAGACTGGAAGACAAACACTGGATATGATTATGGAAAAGACTCACTCAAAAACCTAAGCAGAACAGACCAGGTCATTATATTTCGACTACGCACCGGACACTGCAGACTCATCAAACACTTATATAGACTAGGAATAAGTCATACAGCTCTCTGCCAGTGTCAGCAGGCGGAACAGACACCAGAACATATCCTGCAAGACTGTCCTCTCCTGTGTGAGCTGAGAAGCAATATGTGGCCACACCCAGTCGACCTGAAAACTAAGCTTTTGGGAAACCTGACAGACCTGAAACTGACTGCCCAGTTTGTGGTCCACAGTAAATTAAGCGCATAACCAGAGATCGCTGAAGAAGAAGAAGAACAACAACAACTTGAATATAAAGAAACCTTCATCATGTTTCATAATATTTTCTTACACTATTAAAACATACTCCATTGTTGATATATTTTATAAATAGATGTCTCCATTCTGTATTGATGTTATATATAAAATTGAAAAAAAAAAACCCTTTTGTTATTGTCCATTATGCGAGTAGTAAAACGATGTCTTGATAACAAACTGATAACTTTTCATTTGATGTAATGATCCATATTTAAGTAACGACATACAATCATATCGTATATAAATGATGATCGGATAATGCATCTTAGTTTATGATGTACTATGTTCATAATAATTTACAAAATTATGTGTACTTATCTCTCAAGCATTCTTTTATTTATTTGGCACCAGTTATTGTTTTCCTACCAATGTTATAATTTGCTTTGTTTTAATGGCTGTGGTGATGCTTATTTTAGTGTATGTACTGCCTCAAGATTCATTGGGTTGCAAAATAAAGGTAACTTGATAGCCCAGGTTTGTGTATAGTGTTATTTGTTGGATCAGAGTTTGTGTGAATGTTTTGTAAATGATTGTGGTATTGAACTGGTAGACTTGCCCGCGTGCCCAGCTTGTTCGTAGCGCGTTGGACTACGGTTGACTAGTCCTCTGTAAGTGCGGGTTCAACTCCCCGGACTGGCAGAAAAGCTACAGGTTCCCAGATTTACAGTGTTCGTGGCACCGAGTCGAAGGGTTACGATGTCCATGACACAGAGCAGAAGAGCTTTCAGCTCAAGTGCTTCTGGATCGTGCAAACTGGTAGACTTTGTGATTAACTGAATACAAAAAGCAAGATCAGCAGTTGCCATTTTGAAGAAAATATGGAGCTCAGGAATGATCAGGAATAAAACTAAGATAATGATATTTAAGGCAAGTGTCAAGGCTGTTCTTCTATATGGAGGGGAGATATAGAGAACAACTAAGGGGAACAACAAAAAGTTGCAGACATTGATCAATAGATGCCTGCGCAGGATACTCCAGCTGTGATGGTATGACAAAGAACTGTGGGATAGAACTGGACAACAACAGGTTGAACAAGAGATAAAGAGCAGAAGGTGCCGATGGATAGAGCACACACTGAGGAAACCCTCTGACATCATCACGAAAAAGGCTCTCTGGTGGAATTCCCAGGGCAATATAGGTAAAGGAAGATACAGAAACACCTGGAGACGGGAGTTGGTGAAGGATTGCAAGAAAATTGGGGCAGAATGTAGAGTGTAAGGAAGTAACCCTTTCATACCTTGTGGTATATATGTCAATACAGTGTTAGGCCTGTATTATTCATTGACCGTCGGCACACGTTGGGTGATGTGGTCAGCATCACGCCGGCCGCCTTTACTTTCCCAGAGCATGTCTGGTACCCAGTTGAGGCTGGGTCGACCTGAGTGCCGTCGCGGTCTGGAAAAATTCCAAGCGCATTGCGGGAGCTGAACCCAGACCACCAGCCTTGCGAAGCGAGTTCACTAACAACAACGCTACAGCGGCTCTCATGTAGAGTGTAGAGATCTGAAAAATATGGTCTTAGATAGGCGGGATTCGAAGGCCTTGATTGCGGACCTATGCCTCCCTAGGTGTCAATGGGGAAGAAGAGGAAACTGTGGGATTTAGCAGAATCAAACATGAATGACGAGCAAAGCATAGACGCAAAAGTAACTACATGTGAAATGCAATGTCTACGAAAAATTACCGACAACACCAGAAAATACAGTCAATAACATCAGGAAAAAAAAGAAAGTTGGGACAGAACTTTGCATGAATTACAATTAGAAACAAAGAATGAAGTGGTTTGGTCGCAAGAAGGCGAGAGGAAGACCACGAAAAAATACATATATGACCAAGCAGAATCCTATCAAAAATCCAAAGTAAATACCAAGCAAGCAATTAGAACAGCGCAAGAGAAAACAAAAAACCATGACAGTGGGCAATACCCGGTAACAGTGTGACGACAAACAAGGAAAGAACACAACCTAAGACGGACCACTGCTTTCTTTGAACATATTTAGTTGAATTCTGGGATGAAATCAAGAAGAGTCCGCTGATCATTGATCTGGTGACCCAGATATGCTAAGTAGCGTTATATATTTGGTAGTGATAGTTAGAATACTGGTGGCGTCTGTGGCTGAGGGGTTAGTGACTCGGTCTATTAACCCTGACGTTCTGAGTTCGAATCACATTGCGGACAGTTTGGTTGCAAATTGTTTGCGCGGATTTTGACAAAAGGACGATGACACCACCCGTTCAGAAAGCAATGGCAAACTACTGAACGTAATAATGCCTAGAGAAATAACAAACTGGGGTTGATTCGCAAAGTCCTGCAAAGTATATTGTTTCCCCACACTTTCAGTTATAACTTGACTACGCTTGTTGACGTCATGCAGATCATCTTTCTTCGTTAATTTGTGTTTCCTGTTTTTTTGCCTTTAGGCGTCGCAGAAACTGATAATGGTTTCTGAGATATTGCAAGCCAAGTCGCTTGATATATGTGATATTGTAGAGTTTTACGATGTATGTAACTCAATCAATCCATCTTTTTCTTGGTCTACCCTTTCTTCTTGATGATTCCATTTTCAGGTTGTAAGCTCTTGCAGCTGCTATAGTCGGGCTCATTCTCACCAAGGGGCCAAATCATTTGAGTCTCTGTCTTTCAATGAGCCTAACAACTGGTGTTGTTGCGACTATTCTTCTAATGTCTTCATTTCGTATGTGGTCTCTTCTTGTTTACTGCAGATACGCCTATGTTTGTATGTATCCAAGACTCGACAGATGAACTATTGTCTTATTGTTCAATTACATGTTGAAAATAAAACAATAAAAATCGTGGCATATTCTTTACATGACGTAGCCATCAACCAGAGTAAACGAGCCGTGATTTTTTTAGACACCACGTATACGTTCAATAGCTTGTCATTGTTTTCTGAACGGTGAGGTGGAAACAAATTTGTTTCCAAACTGCCTGCTCGGAGTTTGAACCAGATACACTTGGATTGTGATCGAGCTCACTACCTCATAAGCTACAGACGTTCTATTCCTTACTATAAGCTACATATCCCTTACTTGATGTAACAATCTGCTTCCACACTGCCTGCCGCGGTATTTGAAACAGGAATACATTAAACAGCTCTCTGCCAGTGCCAACAGGAGGAACATACACAAGAGCGTGTCCTGCAAAACTGTCCTCTCCTGTGTGAGCTGAGAAGCAACATGTAGCCACACTAAGTTGACCTAAAAGCTAAGCTTGGGGTAAATCTGACTGACCTGAAGCTTACTGCCCAGTTTGTGGTCAACAGTAAACTAAGCGCATGACTCTGGTTGCTGAAGAAGAAGAAAAAGTACAATTTGTCCGTCTGAGCTAATCGGCCTTATGTTGCCGGGTGCTAAGGTCTGTCCTACATGCCGTAGGGGTCATTACGGGACGCGACAAACTCACTTTCTCGGCGCTACCACACAGATCACAACAAAGAGGGGTTAGCTTGATTGATAAAGATAAATGCACACACACAAATCTGTTACAAAACACATAAATCAGCTGTTCGCGAACAACAAGACATCACTGCTATGGGTTCCAGTACACCGCGGTATCACAGGTAACGAAGCAACGACAGGCTCGCAAAAGTAGGCACCTAACAAGAAATACAAATCGACAACAGAATCTCAGTGAGGGGAGCTAATACACGTATCAAAGGAAAATACAAATGTGTATACATCCACAGAGCATACAGCAATTTCCACAAGACCCCATCATAAAGTTAGACTCAGTCAACAAACTACATTCTTTGAGCTCCGAAAAGGACCACGCAGGAAGCTGTTCACAGACGAAGTATGCATTTAGTGAGAGTATTTATACAATCAAAATGCCTGAAAATGTTAAATACTTTGAGCTAGCAGCCAGAGATTTAATTTCTTGTGCGCAATGAAACTTGAATGTTCTGCGCCTTGTATTTTGAATGATCTACACTTTGTACCTCGAATGTTCTGCTCCTTAGACCTTGTCTTCTCAGCGCTTTAGACATTGAATACTCTGATCCTGAGAGATTGAATGATCTACGCATTGTACCTTAAATGCTCTGCTTCTAAGACCTTGAATGCTCAGATCCTTAGACATTGAATGATCTACTGCTAAGACATTGAACGCTCGGCATCTTGCACCTTGGAGGCTCTGCGCCTAAGACATTGAATTCTCTGCTTCTCAGAAATTGAATGTTCTGCTCCTAAGACCTTGAATTCTCTGCTCCTCAGACATTGAATGTGTAGCAGGGAATATGACACCATGTTTTCCCTTGCTCCTTTTCAATTAACCAAAGGGGTAACAATATACCTGGGCGGTGGAACATATAATTACAGACCAGATATGTTAGCAATGAGACTTCTTCTTAACTAGAAGATTTATGCCCTGCCTTTCTTTCTCCTGCAGTCAACTTGAGGTTAATTGTATTCTTGTTTTTCTAGAAATTTCATAGGTCACAAATATCAATTTAGCTGGGATTTTCCCAACCAGCAACTAGATTTGACCGCGAGAATTATATTCTAGGACAATGACTGATTTGGATACAAAGAAAATTGCCAGTGGTTAAATAGAAGGCTTTTTGTAGATAGGGAGATCTTCGCACAGACTTGGTAGAGGGACAGTTGGTCAAGAGACTTCGCACACACACTTGGCAGAGGGACAGTTGGCAGAAACTTGAGATAGGCATTCGGATAGAGACAGAAGAACAGAGAGGTACCCAGGAACAGGCAGTGTAGGTAGTCCCGAGACAGTAACAGACAGTTAATTGATAGGAGGAAAGATTAACCAGTGCTTGGTAGTCATCAGATAGTGACATCATGCAAGCTAACCAGTGCTTGGTAGTCTACAGTTGGTGACATCATTCAAGATTAACCAGTGCTTGGTAGTCATCAGATAGTGACATCATGCAAGCTAACCAGTGCTTGGTAGTCTACAGTTGGTGACATCATTCAAGCTAACCAGTGCTTGGTAGTCCAGTTGGTGACAGCATTCAAGCTAACCAGTGCTTGGTAGTCTACAGTTGGTGGTATCATTCAAGCTAACCAGTGCTTGGTAGTCTACAGATAGTGACATCATTCAAGCTAACCAGTGCTTGGTAGTCTACAGATAGTGACATCATTCAAGCTAACCAGTGCTTGGTAGTCTACAGTTGGTGACCACGCCAGAACTTAGTATTATCAACAAGACAGCCCTGAGGGGATTGACTTTGACCTAAATAGAGAGACAGTTGCAACTAAATAGAAAAAAAAAAGACATAAACAAGAAATATTCAAGGCGGTTCGATCGAAAAGGAGACATTTCAAATAAAAGGGACATACTCAAGGACTTCTGAACAGAAACATTCATGTTCATATTTTTTGGCAGAAGAGATAAGTAGACCATAATATTTAATACGATTATATTTACGGTTGTATTTTTTGGATATAGAGGTGTCTTAATATGATGAGGTAATATACTTTATATATATTTGTTTTTCAGGAAGATTGGTTGTTTTAAATTTAGATATGGAGAAATTGACAAATGCTAAACAGAACCATAAATAATCAACTGATTTGGATGTTTATATTTATGAATGTATATTTTTGTATTGAAATAAGCAAATAAATAAATAAAAGTTGAGAATCAGATTGATTCTCACATAGAGGTATAATATCTTTGACGGTCGTTTTAAATTGGATTATATTCTATGTTAGAGTGTGATAGTTGTCGAGTTAGTAGCGTTTATGTTGCAGTGACGAAAGATAAAAGATAATAGGTCAGACCAGAAGCAGTAACTCAAGCATTTACGATTACATTAAATGTTGCCGTTGACCCAAGGATAGAACACAGGATTACAGTAGCCAAGCCTTGATACATTATGGTGATATCAACTCAAGCATTTACGATTACATAAATGGTGCAGTGACCGAGGATATCAGAGCCAAGAAGCAGTAGCTAGAGCCAAGCATATACGATTACATAAATGTTGCCGTTGACCCAAGGATAGAACGAACACTGGATTACAGTAGAAAGGCCCACACGGTTACAAATGCTCCGATCCTTAGACATTTAAGGCTCTAGACATTGTACCTTGAAGGCTCTGAATCTTGAACCTTGAATCCTCTATGCCTAAGACCTTGAATGCTCTGCGCCCTGTACCTTGAATTCTCTGCTCCTTAGACATTGAATGTTCTGCTCCTTAGATATTGAATTTTCTGCATCTTGGGCCTTGAATGCTCTGCTCCTAAGACATTGAATGCGCTGAGTGATTTGTATGTGATCTGAGCCTATGAGCGATTGCACGTTGTTCCAGTTGTGCGATTACAATTAAGCCAGCACGTCCGATTGCTGCGACGCTTTTTATTTACTATGGTAGCTTCCCAAGGTCTTACATCAGTCGCCTTTTACTACATGCCAGGTAGGTCGCAGTGGTGCTATTATTTGCTTACTGTTGCCGGCTCCGGAACTACACGGGTGAAAAACCTCATTTAAAACAGGATTAAAATTACAAACAATTCCTACAAAATATCTTTACCACCTCCAAATTACATCGGGACCCTCGCCGATGCTACGATGTTCGTGCCCTGCCTGTGTAAGAAAGAGATGGAGCACACATGGTTACTCACCGAAGTGCAATGATGATGGTCATATCAATCAAACAATTCCTAGTTATCTTGTACAGAGAGCTAAGACATGGGAAAACCGTGCAAAATTGCAACAAATCTTTCTATGCCCTGCAAAACATAGTTCATAGTTCATAAGTACGGTTCCAACTTCACTGCAACGTGTCACTCCATAATTGCTCCGTTCCTGTGCCAATGAAAATCACACGAAATACTAACAACTGTGAAATGTTTCCTGTATGAACTAATTCCAGAATGAATATGTAAAAGTTAGTCCACTTCAAAGAGAATTTCCGTTTTTCCTTCTAAGCTTGTCCGGTTTATAATCAAGTGGACTGCGCATTTTCAAATAGAAAATTTGCCTGTAGATGGTAGAAGGGATACAATCCGATAAATTTTATAATAAGAAGAATATTTTAATTGTTATTTCCCCTACTTATTTCCTCATATTTCTAAAAGATATTTTATGTGTATTTTATATAAGTTGTTGGTGCACACCCAAATACACTAAGCTTCTATGGAGGAAAAAAAAAGTACATAAGATGACATCGATTTCGCTTAGTTTTCCTGTCATTGTTTACTGAACTGACAACACAGCGCTTCGGGCCGACCCATAGGTGCTCAGTCTCCGCCAACATATATCGAAGAGTACACATGTTTTGAATATCTTGGTTCAATGTTAACAAAATATGGAAATGGGATGAAGGAAGTTAAAATAAGAAAAAATGACTTTAAAAAAACAAAAACTAAAAACAGTATGGAACGGAACTGATAGGAAAACAAAGATCATAATACCAAGAGCCTGCATATTCCCACTGACAACGTATGAGTGTGAAGTATGGACATTTAACAAGACAGTTGAAAAACATATCTGTGCTTTTGAATATACGTGTTACAGAAGTTAGTTAGTTGTTCCTTTCGTGCCAAAGGCGGCGCATAGGGCAGAAGTTTTAGATCTCCATGTGATGCGGTTCGTTGCTAGCAGTTGGAGATCTTGTATGGTTTTACATCCCAATAGTTTACTTTCTTGTAGGATTGTTCTTAGAAGAGTGGTCTTAGGTCTTCCATGTTTTCTTTTCTCAACTGGTGACCACATAAGGACTTGTCGATTTAGTCTCTGCTCGTCTGATCTAAGAACATGACCTAAATATTTCCACCTTCGTTTCCTTATAATATGTGATATGGGTTGTTGGTGTATTCTATCTCTCACTGTGTTGTTAGAAACGAAATCACTCCATTTTACTTAATTTTCGGAGACATTTATTCTCAAAGCTGTCCAGTTTCTTAACAATTTTCTTTGTTGATTTCCAACTTTCACAACCGTATGTCAGTACAGGAATCACACATGAGCTAAATAATTTAACTTTTGTGCATATACTAAGGTCTTGAGATTGCCAGATATTTGTTCATTTAGTGAAGGCGCTAGCTGCTATAGCAATACGAGAGTTTATTTCTTTCATCGTGTCTCCGTTGTTTGACACTTTACTACCCAAAAATGTAAAATGTTCAACTTTCTCCAGTGTTTGGCCATTTATTACGATGTTGTCTGTCGAGTTTGTGAGGTCCATAATTGTTATCTTGGCAGAATCAATCTCGAGACCAACCTGTTCTGCAAATGTGCTAAGATTGCTCGTTAGTTTGTGGGTTGCTTGTGTGGTTGAATTCAATATGGCCACGTCATCGGCAAAGTCAAGATCAAATAGTCTGCTGTTATTAAGCCATTTGATGCTAGTTGATCATCTTGGATGCATTTGCCCATGATCCAGTCTATAGCTATCCCAAAAATCATAGGTGACATAACGCAGCCCTGCTTCACACCCGAATTGACTGTGAACCAGTCTGAGTTTCCTTCATCTGTTCTTAGAAGTGTCATCCGTATATCTTGAACAAGAGAAGAGAACAAATAGATCTATCCAGAAAGAACTGAAAATCAAAGACAATGGATAATGTTAGAAATAAAAAAGAGAAAATTGAGATATTTTGGACATATAAAAAGACATGAAGGGCTGGAGAAGACTATCATGGAAGGAGACATACTGGCAAAGAGAAGAAGAGGAAGACCACGGAAAAGATGGATTCAGGATATAACTTATGGCTTGAACGTGACGGGACATCTGGTCTATGAGAGAGAGAAATTCTGAAGGACTGTTGGGGTCGTGAAAGTTTACAAATAACAATTTAAAATGTCCCTCATTTCGTGTGCCAGTAAAACCTGATGCAATAGAATTCCCGTGAAAGTTGAATTTAGTTTAAATCTAAACCCCTATTAAAGTTAATTTGTTACCATTTTCCGCTGATCTTCCGAGCCTACATAAGCTGTAGCTCATTCCGATAGCCAGTAAAACCTGATACAATTGAATTCTCGAGAAAGTTGAAAAATAACAATTGGCAAATTAAATTTATTTAGATTATTATCTTATCGATGTATTTATTTATTTTTATAAAAAAAAAAAAAAGTTGGCCGAGCGTGAGATTGAACATGTTGTCTTTAGGATAGCAGTAGGGCATACCAAAACCAATAAATATGTTAGTATTCGTGTGAAGTGCGAAAGACATCACCAGACTATAGCAACATGATCGCCTTGCGCATCACATGACCAGAAACGTCGTGAAAACATAGATAGACATTTTCGACAATTTATACGAAGAATGGCCATGTGCGTTAAGTTGGAATATGGTTATAGAAAGGAACAAATAGTTCAGTTTTATTATTTTTCCCTCTTCGTATCTCTGAAAGTACCTTCTTGCCAAAGTCCGTAGGATGCCCAGATATCTCCAAACAATTTGGATAGACATACAATGTAATTCGACTGGTTCTAATACATATATCGATATAGAAGATATTGGTGAGTTTGTCAATCTTGAAATCAAGATCAATAAATCAGGAGGTACAGATGAGGACATTAATGCCACGATTAGGAAAAAAAGACAAGCCATTGCTATCCTGCGCACAGTGTGGTAATCTACTGTCATCTCCACGAAAACAAAGCTCAGGATATTCAGCTCAAATGTGAAATCTGTGTTACTACATGGCTCGGAAATATGGCGAGTCACCAAAGTCAAATACAAATAAGATTCAGAAATTCGTCAACGGATGTCTTCTGCGAATTCTCAGACTGAGATGGTATGATAGAGTTGCAAACACAGACCTGTGGATAAGCGAATTCTCAGATTGAGATGGTATGATAGAGTTGCAAACACAGACCTGTGGATAAGAGAATTCTCAGACTGAGATGGTATGATATAGTTGCAAACACAGACCTGTGGATAAGAGAATTCTCAGACTGAGATGGTATGACATAGTTGCAAACACAGATCTGTGGATAAGAGAATTCTCAGACTGAGATGGTATGACATAGTTGCAAACACAGATCTGTGGATAAGCGAATTCTCAGACTGAGATGGTATGATAGAGTTGCAAACACAGACCTGTGGATAAGCGAATTCTCAGATTGAGATGGTATGATAGAGTTGCAAACACAGACCTGTGGATAAGCGAATTCTCAGATTGAGATGGTATGACAGAGTTGCAAACACAGACCTGTGGATAAGGAATTCTCAGACTGAGATGGTATGATAGAGTTGCAAACACAGACCTGTGGATAAGCGAATTCTCAGACTGAGATGGTATGATAGAGTTGCAAACACAGACCTGTGGATAAGCGAATTCTCAGATTGAGATGGTATGACAGAGTTGCAAACACAGATCTGTGGATAAGCGAATTCTCATATTGAGATGGTATGATAGAGTTACAAACACAGATCTGTGGATAAGATAAGGACAAGAACCCATGATGACCCAGGTTAAAATAAGAAAATGTCGATAGGTTGGGCATACCCTACGAAAGACACAGTCGAGTGTCACTAGACAAGCACTTAAGTGGAACCCGCTAGGGAAACGGAAAAGATGACATCTTAAACAGACCTGGAGACGAAGTCTTCTTGGGGAACTGAAGGGTACTCGACTATCCTTGGAGACTACAAGGAAAACAGCCAGAGACCGGGAAAAGTAGCCAACTACTGTTGAGGACATATGCTCAACGAGGAGCAGAGAAGTAAGTAAGTAGCAACGATAGAAACAATCGCATGAATCAAATAGAATAGATCTAGAATAATCTGTACGGAAACTAGCTAACTAACCTAACTAGCTAACCTAACTAACTAGCTAACTAGCTAACTAACTAACTAACTAGCTAACTAACTAACTCTAACTAATAACAGTTAACTAACTAACTAACTAACTAGCTAACTAACTATCTAACTAACTAACTAGCTAACTAACTAACTAGCTAACTAACTAACTAGCTAACTAACTAACTAGCTAACTAACTAACTAACTAGCTAACTAACTAACTAAGTAAATATTACATTATTATTCTTCTTATTTTGTCGTCACACTGCTACCGGCTTGTTGCCCAGTGTAGTGGCTTTCTGTTTTTGTTTTGCGCTGTTCTGGTGGCTTGGGTGATTGTTAATTTTGCTCCTTGGCAGGATTCTTCTATGCCATCTAACCATCTTTTCGTGGTCAACCTCACACCTTCTTTCCTGATGTTCTGTTGATATACTGGTGGAGTTTGGATGCATTCTTATTAAGTGGCCAAACCACTTCATTGTTTGTTTCTCAATGTAATTCAAGCAAAGTTATGTGCCAACTTTCTTTCTTATGCTGGTGTTGGTGACTGTCTTTTCTGGTGTTGTTGGTAACTTTTCGCAGCCAGCGCATTTGTAGTTATTTTTTGTGACTGCGCTTTGCTCCTTTCCCATGTTTGGCTCTGGTAACACAAAGTAGGATTAAATGTTGTTGATTAGCTATTATATGATATATTAAATATAAAATTAACAATAGAAAGAATACAATATTACGCACACAAAGTTTCTCGTACATCCGATGTGATTCACAAAATGATGGCAAAGCGCTTCGTAAATTTGGGAAAATCTTGGATTCTCCGAAAGGAGTTAATTCTTATTTTTCATGTTTGTTGGCCTACACGCTCTGATATAACCAATAAAAGGTTCGCCTTAGGTTGAAAGGGCGTGCCTCGGCTTAAAGAGGCTTTAATCCCTTAATAAACAAACAAACAAACGTAAATTTGGGACTTAAACTATTTTGAATACCATACTTTGGTATAGCTTTTCAACCCACATTTAACGTCATGGAGGCGCGGTATGGTCTGCTCGATAAACATAATTGTCAATCGTGACATCGTAGATTCAAAACTACAACGAATGCACAAGAGTGTAATCGAGAACTCTAAACCCAGCTTTTAATAATGGAATTTGAGGGATTGAAGAAAAATGGTCGAGAAATGGATGCTTTACGTACATCAAACTTTGAATTTGACAACAGCGACGGTCCATCCAGCTCTCACCGGAGTCCTGGGTTGGGTCTGTAAATGCGCGATGACCGTCTTCAGTGCTTCCGGCAATGAATTCTGTTCTTATGTTGACCCTTCTCGTAGTATTTCTTTGTTTCTTCAGATTTTTGTTGGGTTTTATTTCCTAAGGGTTGTTTTTTTGCTTGATTTTATAGGCTTTTCGTTGTCTTTTTTCTACAATAATTTAAAAAAGACATACAAATAACGTGTATAAAAGCAAGTCAAAATATTTCACTTTTCGTAAGTTTGGTTTCAACTAAATAATAATCATATTTTTCCTACTTACTGTTAGCAAGACGTAAACTGAACAACTGGAAGAAGAAAAACAACTGGAGAGAATACAAAATCGAGATATTTGTTTCATCTTGGCTTCCACTAGGGATTAATCCTGACTTGCACTAGGGATTAATCCTGCATGGCGATGAGGCTTCTCTTTAATTTTCCAACCATGGAGTCAAGAATCAAGATAACTAGAGCACCTACGTATCTTTAAAAAAAGTGCTAAAAGGGATCATCCACTGCACGAGGTGCTCAGTTTCAGAAATTGATTAAATCGAGGCGCCCTTGTGGTGCCGGAACCCGCAAGTGAAGCAAAGAATAGCACCACTGCGACCTGCAAGAAATTTCGTAAGAGGCGACTGATGTAGGACCTAGGGAAGCCGCCCTAGAATGTAAATAGCATCGCAGAAATTTTATGTGCTTGCCTACTTGTAGGTGCATAACTTGCACAACGAAAGTTCGCTCTTAGGCTCTGATCACATACAAATCACACAGAGTGGCAAACAATTGGTCGATATAGAGCGTTTAAAGAAAAATAAAATTAAAGCAGGGCAAGTCGTTTGTTGTCGTGATGCAGACAATGTTCAGCAGACATGCGGGTGCACAACTATTGACTCTGTCTAGGAAAATATACCGGTGTCTTCAATATTACGGAAAACCGTTTCAACTTACCATTAAATCGTCGCAGTGGCTAGACTGCAAAAAAGAACATATTTCTTAGGCAAAGCGCCCATGTGTGCCGGTCCCGCAGGGTATCAAAGCAGAGCTCCTACCTGCCAGTGTGTTCAGGTGTCAGTTCTGTTGAACGACGGGTGGCAAGCCCTGTGAGTGCGGTTCAATTCCTCCGGCTGGCAGAAGAGCCACAGGTTCTCCAGATTTACGGTATTCGTAGCACCTAACCGAAGGGTTACGATGTCCATGGCACAGAACCGAAGAGCTGAAAGCTCAAGTGTCTCTAAGGAAAAAAAAAAAAGAGTGAGAGTGCTTGATCAGAAAGAAGGAGCTCTCCTGTCTCTCAAAATAATTTTGCTGTACGATTGTAACTCTTAAGTTTGAAAATAAGTATTAGATCACAGTCCAAGATGGCAGCTGTTAGTAAATCCGATTATTTGAAACGATACATGTCGAAAAGTGAACTTCCAAAGGAAGATCGGAAAAGAAGAAAGAACAATGCAATCAAAAGATTCAAAGTATGTTCGATAGATGGTATCAATTGATCTATCTCTGATTCTAGATCTTAAACTAATTTTATTTTAAAGTTATAAAAAATCTATTACATAATAAATAACTTGTTCATTTTTATTTATAAAGTAAATAAACTCATGTGAACTAACTCATTACATTGATTCCATTGATAAATATACATTGATTATTTCATTTATTTCACTATAAAATGAAGACAGTAACCGTAACGAACTAACTCTACTACTACTGGATTTACTTTATAGTAATTATATAGTATATCATAGCTAATCTTTCACGAATAATATCATTTAGTGTACAGTAAACTGTACACACCGTTAGGAACGTACTGTGAAGGGCTAATCTAATCTTGGCATTAGAATATGTAAGTTTGGGACCGGTTATGTAAGAACTAGTAGCTAATCACTTCAAATCTACTTAAAATACTTATATCCACGCTGAAGAACACTGTACACACAATGCCATCAGTGACGTCACTACAAGTCAACTGTACCGTGTACTGTTTTAAATACAAGAATACATCTGGAGTCTGTGAAGGCCGCCTACGTGAGGGACACCAGTCAAATGGTAACCCCAGTCAAATGGTAACCCCTATTGGGTAAATCAGGCTTTCACGCAAAAATCAGTCAGTAGCGCCATACCAGGCATCATGGCTAACGCCCGAATTCACATCAGCGAATGCAAAAAAAAGAAAACTACAAGAAAAATTACAAGAATGTGTGAGAAAAAATTATAGTAATATTCAGGCATAAGAAGAAAGAAACTTTCTTGATGTATCATGATTGCATATGCATGTTGGGACTTTTGTTGTTGAGAATTATGATTGACAAAAGCAGAGTTACAGTGAACTGGGTACAATAGATAGCAAGATCAGTCAAGTTTAGCAGGTTTTAGGTTTTAAAACCTGAAGAAGTATGTGATATAATCAAGAATCTGTTTGCATACAATGTGGACTATTGAGAATTTCAGTGTTAAGTCCATATTTATCTTTGAACAAGGCGGCGAAGTGGTTAAGACGTTTGCCGGTTGTTCTGAAGTTTGTGGGGTCGAAATCGGACTGAGTCGCATGCACAATTATTTCATTAGATCCATAGGACTGATTGTTCAAACCTACCCTCTCCTCATTGATTTGAGGTCTCAAACATGGCTTTGTGAGACTAATCTGAAAGAGAAAATATCTGACACCTGCTGCAAACCTTCTACTGACAACTGGATTCATGGAAAGAACACATCTTGCTTTTCAGACATCTGAGCATAGGAAACTGATCACAGTAGAACAAAAAGTTGTTGGGGGCTACAGAATTTGTGCTTTTTGCAACACTCTCGGCAGATGGTGTGCCATTTCTGCAAACAGGGACAGAGCTATATGGGAAAACCAGGTGCAATGAAGTCAATCTTTCACCTTTAATACCTTATCTCTGACCAATATTACTTAATGGATGATGTGGTCAGCATCACACTGGCCACCAATATGACTTAATGGATGATGTGGTCAGCATCACACTGGCCACCAATATCACTTAATGGATGATGTGGTCAGCATCACACTGGCCACCAATATCACTTAATGGATGATGTGGTCAGCATCACACTGGTCACCAATACTTCTCAGAGCTGTTCTTGTACCCAATTTAAGTTGGGTAGATCTAAGAACAGTTTGTGGTTGAAAAAATACTACAACAGTGTACACATAACATTTTGTATAATGCCTTTTCTCATCTGTGTAATGTGCTGCACTTTTGATTTGTTTTGGCAGATTAAAAATTATAGATGATGACCTGGTACCCAATTTAAGCTGGGTTGATCTAACAGCCATTTGTGGTTGAAAAAATACTCCAGCGGTGTACACATAACATTTTGTATAAAGTCTTCACATCTGTTTAATGTGCTGCACTTTTGATATATCCTCGCAGCTTCAAAATCATAGATGATGACCTGGATTTTAAAAAACGGAAGCCTGGCAAAGCTGCACATGATGAAGAATTGAATGAAGAAGAACCTACAGTTGCAGAATTTATTGATGAGAGACCAAAACATGTTCAACAAATGGAAGAATATAGAAATAATGCCAGATGGAGAATCTTAGGTGAAGATGTTGAAGGTAAGAACAATGCATTGTGTATGTTAACCATCCTCATGTCCAAGGAGGGTATATTAGACAGTAGAAAAATATTTCCATCCAATTTGTTCTTTCTTTCTACTTCAAACCTAGTTATATGTGATACCATATATACATGTCTTTGTCCTAAAATGCCAATTTATTAAGTATCACAGCAGCCACCCCTCGGTTTTCTCCTGATCTGATCCGCTCTGCCCACCTCGTATTTTTAGGTTTCCGTACATTGCCTTATATGCATGTCTTACAAATCTGTTCTCCATGTGCTCCCTGGTCTCCATTCTTTTTGCTGTGCCTTCTTCTCTCAAATTCTGTTTTGCCTCAAAGCATCAGGATAAGAAGAGACTTCTAGAGCAGACTTTTGTGTGCACTTTATAAGTTCTGTTTTTCACCTCTGTTATTTCTGAGGTCAACCTTTTGCAGGGATAACTGTTTGCTTTGGATACTCAATATTGGAGTAGCATTGCTCTTTGAGGTGTACTATCTGTTGGTAATCTGCTTATGTGGCCAAACCATTCATTTTTTAATGAAGTTCAGTTCAAGTTGTACCCACTTTTTCCTGATGTCTTCATTTATAAACCGGTAGACACTTCATCTCTGTCGTAACTAGTTTTCTTCCATCGTGTGATGTTGGCGTCCAGGTTTGGCACTGATACAATAATGTTGGGAGCAAGATTGTGTTGTACAACGCACATTTAGTGTTCATGGCCACATGTTTGCATTTCAAAATTTCTGTCCTTGTGGTGTCCATTGCATGTCTTGGCCGCCTTTCTTTTCTCAATCTGAGAACATACCCAATCTATCTCCCTTATCTCTATCATATCTCTTTATTTATGTCTTCCAGACCTCTTAGTTTTTTTAAGTCTGATATTGCTAATCTTATCCTCAATAATTTTACAGCAGCCATACCTGCAAGCCTATCAACACATTCATTTCTCCTTACACCTGCATGCCCTGGCACAAAAATAAAACTTACTTTTGTCAGCCTGGACCTCCTTAGCGACTCCAACCATTGTTTCAGAGTCCAGCCTGTTAACCCTTTCGCTGCTACATACTTTCTGAAGGCTGAGCTAAAAATAGCTACTCTTTGTTTCTAGGTCACAAACGTGAATGTACACCTATAGCAGTGACAGTAGCAATGTATAACGTGTTAACACGTCTTTAGCCCAAAGAGGAGAGATAATAACTGACATGTTAATGCACCTTTAGAAGTGATTGAGGGAAACGTATATATAAGTCCTTAGCAGCTAAAGGGTTAACCCATCGGGACTGCAGAGCCGATATACCGGTTCAGGGTTATTTTCATGATGTTTCAAAACCGATATATCGGTTTTGGATGTCTCTTGAAAAACACGGCATTTTCTTCCCAATAACAGTTCTGAAGTTTACAAATGTTCACAATATGGGAAGTAGTTATATAAAGCTACATTTCTACCTCCTTTTAAATAAGATTCGTAAGCGGTAAGACGTTTATCTTTGTAGTTAAAGTCGAGTCATTTTTTCAATTTTTACAAAAATGTCAGCAGCCATGAATCAACCTTCATCATCAAGACCAGTACGTGTGTGTGCAGCTCAAGCTCTAGAATTGTTGGATGAAATTATGGCTTGTAATAGCAATGAAGACGATGTTAGTAGTGATAGTGACGTTTCTAATTTTAGCGAATGCAGCAAAGGTAGTAGTGCTAGTAATGCAAGTTGTCATTCTAATGTTGAAGTCGTCGGTCTTTCTCAACTTTCTGAATCCGATGAAGACGAGGTTTTGCCTATACGAGACGCTAATCCTAGCAAGAAGGTTAGATTAGATGTCAACAATTGGAGTGAAGTAGAGTATGGTAGAACTAGTAGCAATTTTTATTCATTCCTCCTTCAAGAGACAAAATTTCAGGTGTCATTGATAGTTCACTTGATCAAAATTGTAGTCCTTTGGATTGTCTTCACACTTTGTTGACAGGTACTATTATGGATTATTTAGTTGATAGTGTCAACAGTTACGCTAAAGTAAAGATTTCAAAAAGTTTACCACATAGAAAAAGATCATTCGTTTCTACATGGGTACCCATAACAAAATATGAATTGTATAAATTTTTTTCTGTATTGATTTGTATGGGAATTGATCGTCGCCCAAGTATACGCGACTATTGGTCCCGAACTGAAATGATGTTCAACAATTTCTACCATACATTGTTCACTCGAAGGCGGTTTGAACTTATTTTTCATACAATGCTTCACTGCTCTGATCCTGACAGTGAAAATAAAGAGAAAATAGAACCTTATATGAATATGCTGATTGAAAATTTTAACGAGCCTTCTACCCATTTGAAAATCTTTCAATCGATGAAATGGTAGTTGGTTTCAAAGGCCGCTGGAAATATAAGCAATACAATGCCTCTAAGCCAAAGAAGTATCATATAAAGATTTGGTTTAGTGGATTCGACTACCGGCTACGTTCTAAATCTACTGACATATTTTGGAGCAAACACCTCATATGATCCAGCCGCATATGTAGATGGTGGAATGGCTGTTCGTGTTTTTGACACTCTTCTTAGGCACATTGGAACTGGCCATCATATTTTTGCCGACCGGTACTACACTACGGAAGTTTTAGTGCAACATTTGCTGCGAAGGGACACTTACTACACAGGCACATTGAATTTAAACCGTAAAAATTTTCCACTACAACTGAAAACTCTTTGGATGGGCCACAACGAAATAAGGAATTTTTTGGACACAAATAGCAAAATTTTAGTAACAGCCTTCAAGGACAAGAAAGCTAAGAAACCCTGCGTTTTAGTCTCTACTAAAGCTATCATTGATGTTTATCAACATCCGCAGAAAAATAAAATCAAGCCGCTGGTTGTCAACAACTACAACTACGCGATGGGTGGTTGCGATCGAGTGGATCAGATGGTGAATTATTATTCAAACATCAATAGAAGATCGTACAAGTGGTGGAAAAAGCTTTTCCACTGGTTGTTTGAAATTTGTCAAAATAATGCGTTTATTCTATACTCACTTTCAAGAATAAATGACACAAAGAAAATTACATTCAAACAGTTCAAAATAATTTTGAAAGATGAACTTGTGAATGAAGCGGCAAAACTTATGCCAGCTGAAGAGCGAGATCAAGGACCACAGACCCAGGGCAGACCCAGAAACTCGAATTCAATTGAACGTTTACAAGGCACAAAACACATGATACGCTTTGCAGGAGTCGATCGAATCTGTGTGTTTTGCAGTACAAAAGAAAAGAGAAAACGTACAACTTTCATCTGTTCCGGCTGTTCACATGCCCGTTCTCTGTCGAAATATTGTTTTGAATTATACCACTCACAAAATGCTCTTTTATAAAATATTGAGATGAGTGGCATAATGCATGTAAATAAATTAGTTGTATAGTCTTATTTTCATAACAGTTCATAACACTTGTTTTCTTTCGGAATTTTCTTATTTGACATGGCTGTACTAAAATGTATATATTTTAAAATCTACTATACCTAATGGGTTGAAACTTATACAATGTGTTCGTATATGGATTATCTTCATGTGAATTATGTTGCTGAAAATATCGGTGGACGTTAACTTGCAATACAAACCAGTGAGTACAAATATTTGTCATACTGTTTTTTTAAATATAAATTAGTTATGTAACAATAATTGTTCTTTCTCTCACATATATTGCCGTATGTAAAATATAGTTGTATTGAAATATTCAACATCCAATTATGAACATTTTGATATATTGTATGTTATACCACAGAACAACTATACTAGAGATATACTGGCATTTTTAAAATGTACTAATTTTGTTGCGGAATTTTCTTATTTGACATCGCTTTACTAAAATGTGCATATTTTAAAATCTACTTGACCTAATGGGTTTAAACTTATAGAATTTGTTCCTATATGGATTATCTTTATTTAATTGCTCCTACTGAAGACATCTGTGAACAATAAGCTGCAATACAAACCATTGAGTACAAAGATTTTTCAGTTTAAAAAAAAAATTACTCATGCAACAATAATTCGCCTCTTCTCACATATATTGTCTAATGTAAAATATAGCTATATTAAACTATTCATCATCCAATTATGAACAATTTGATATATAATATGTTATACCTCAGACAAACCATACTAGAGATATAGTGATCTAAACTACATGACATTGATTGTTTAATTTGCACTGCAAAATAATTGGGTCCAGAGGTTAAAAATTTGAAGGGTGAAAGGGTTAAATTAGAATATGTAATTATATGATGTATTTTCAGGATTTTACTTCATGTACTCATAGCTGAGCAATATTTTAAAACAATGACAGATTCTCAAAGCTGTGCAATACTAGAAAACAATGACAGATTCTGAGCAATACTTGAAAACAATGACAGATTCTCATAGCTGAGCAATACTTGAAAACAATGACAGATTCTCATAGTTGAGCAATACTTGAAAACAATGACAGATTCTCAAAGCTGTGCAATACTAGAAAACAATGACAGATTCTCATAGCTGAGCAATACTTGAAAACAATGACATATTCTCATAGCTGAGCAATACTTGAAAACAATGACAGATTCTCATAGCTGAGCAATACTTGAAAACAATGACAGATTCTCATAGCTGAGCAATACTTGAAAACAATGACAGATTCTCATAGCTGAGCAATACTTGAAAACAATGACAGATTCTCATAGTTGAGCAATACTTGAAAACAATGACAGATTCATCACATTGCTGGACAATACTTAAAAACAATGAGAAATTCATGTTGATGAGTTGCACTTGAAAATAATGACAGGTACATGTAGTTGAAAAATATTTCTTAACTCTTTGTCGACCAAATGCACACTACGTGGCTTTGGGTTGAACACCTTTTTACCAGGAGCCACACTAAAAGGCATTATTTTAATTCTAAAAACAAATGGCTTGTAAGAACATGACTTTTGTCATGGCCTAGGAAGAGTTAAACAATTTTTTCAAACAATTCATAACATGTACCATCTCTACATGAAAAGTTGACTGGAATAGATCTCAAATGTTATCCGTCTCTTGTCTAAGACCACTTAAAACATTTTAAAAATATGTTACTGTAGCTTGTGTTTTCAAAATTTGATTGAATTGATTGTTATGTTATATTTATCTATCTTTATGTATGTATCTAAAACAGATGAAACAGGTGGGTTAGAGTATGGAGTCATATCACAAAAACAGTCTGGATTACAAAGATCTGATTCGGAAAGAATCAACATGCCATCAAGAAGACGTCACGATTCAAGTAACTCAGACTCACACCGGTCAGGACAAATCCTGAATCTAGCAAACACAACAATAATAAAAACACAGACAGAAGATCAAAAAGACATGACTCAGACTCTGACGTTTCTTCATCAAAGAAAGATAGAAATTCAAAAATAGACTCAAATTCTGATAACTCACCACCAAGGAAAACATCCTCTCAAAATCATCATGATACAGATGCCTCTCCACCCAGAAAACTGCCAGCCAGAACTCAGAATGGAAAACCTTCTCCTACACCACAAAATTTGACTACAATAAATGCAGATATTGATGCTGTCTCCGATTCTGATAATTCTCCTCCACGGAGACTTACTAAAAGACATGATTCCGATAATTCACCTCCACGGAAACGTACTAAAAAACGTGATTCCGATTCTGACAATTCTCCTCCACGGAGACGTACTAAAAAACATGATTCAGAATCGGATTCTGATCATTCACCCCGAAGGAAAAACCAACCAGGATCTCCTGATTCAGACCAGTCCCCTCCAAGGAAATTAGCAGCAAGATCTGATGGTGATCAATCACCACCAAGGTATGTATCTCTGTGATCAGTATTTATTTGTCAATTGTGCAGTCTTTTTCTTCTTATTTTCTCTAATCTTGTTCTGCCTCACAGCGTCAGGATAAGAAGAGATTTCTAGAACTGGCTTTTCTGTGCGCTTTATAAACAGTGTTCCTCCTGCAGCCTCTGTTATCTCTGAGTTCCACCTGTTGCTTTGTATCACCTGTATTGTAACAACATTCCTCTTTAACTCTTTCCACGCTTTAAGCCGCACACTGCACACGGGGAAGTCCGCTGCGCTTTAAGCCGCACACTGCGCCAAGAGTTGCTTCCCTTATAAGAAGTCTTTCTAGTTTTACTTCTACTGTTTTACTTATACTACTTTTCAACCTTGTTATTCTATTAGGTTGTCCTGTTTTCTTCAATTTAGTATATAATAATATATAAATGTTTATTTATTGACAAGTAGTTGGGATCTTTTTTTTTAAATTATTTTTTTTACCTCCCTTGAATTAACTGCTTAAAAAGTGAGGAAATAACTGGCAGGAAAGAGATAAGGCTGTTGGAATTCTGTTTATGGACCAAACCATTTAATTTGTTGTTTCTTGATGAAGTTCAGTACTGATGTTGTACCCACTATTTTCCTGATGTCTTCATTTCTAAACAGGTATCTTCTTGATACTCCCAGCATTCTGCGTAGACACTTCATCTCTGTTGTGTCTAGTTCTCTATTGTTTGATGCCAGCACCTGGATTTGGCATTGACAGCTTAATGTTAGGAGGAAGACTGTATTGTACAATGTTCTTTTAGTATTCTCTCGCGATCACCACCCAGACCAATGTGCCAGATCTCCCCATCAATTTATTTCATGTGGAAATCTGATTCATGCAGCCTTAGTAGCATTGGTGAGGTTTGTACATCACATCTTCAGCACCATATGGAGCTCTGGTGCTTATTCTTTGGATGTGTCCGGTTTCAGCCAGTGTTTACTGGGTTCGCTCTTCGTCAGTCTTTGGCTGTCCCCAGCTGACCTGCAAGGCAGCAGGTTATATGATGATCTGAACTGCAGCACATTAACTGTGTAGCAAGCATCGGCGAGGGTCCTAGATGTAATTTTGAAGATGTTGAAAAATAAATATTTTGTAGGAATTTGTTTGTTAAATCCTTGTAATGAGTATGGCCAGGCAGCAGCTTTGCAGCCTACACTTATTTTTATTACAAATCCTACCAATAATCATCTTCACATCCAAGGTTAGTTGTAATAGATCTCTAACATTGTCTATCACTGTACAATCTTGATCATCCACTGTCTTGTCTTTCAGAAGCCACCTTGTACATTAATGTTGTTTCATTAAGGTACCCGTGTGTGCCAGGAAGCAAAGAATAGTACCACTGCAATCTACAATGCATGTCGTAAGAGGCGACCGATGTAGACCCTAGGGATGCTACCCTAGTAAGTAAAAAGCAGTGCAGAAATCAGATGTGCTTGCCTACTTGTATGTGCATACCCGGCACAACGTACAATCGCTCTTAGGCTCAGATCACATACAAATCACACAGAGTGATTGACAAGTGGTCAATATGGAGTGTTCAAAGAAGTCTCAATAAAGGGGTCTTTGTTGCGTAGATGTAAGGCACTTGCCTCCCATTGCAAAGATACTCAGTTCGTTTCCCATGTGAAACTATCAGGATATATGTCAAGAGATTCCTGATCTCAATGTGGTTGAGATCGAGTTCCTAGTCCTATCAGAGATGGACGATAAAATGTAGGTCCTGTGTTCAAGTTGAGCTCTTAAAAGTAGACTGCAAAGACACTGTCTACTTCTTTTCTTCTTTTGTCGTCACACTGCTACCGGGTTGTTGCCCAGTGTCGTGGTTTTCTGTTTTTGTCTTGCGCTGTTTTGGTGGCTTGTGTGATTGTTATACTGTCTGAGCAAAATACATTAACTGATTCAGTCCCGTGGAACACTGTAGTGCACATATTTCTTATCTTCGTGGCCCAAGCGTCGTTTAAAAGACGGCTACTATTTCGTTGAGTTTTTATTAATTTTCACTCCGATTGTAGTTTTATATCAACCGGAAACTAAGTAGAAAGGAAGTACTAACGATAACCAAATCACAACATCGTGGTTTTGACTAGAATCAGAAGTGAAACCAAGTTTAATTTTCGTTTTCAAGTTACCCTGTGATTAAAAAATAATGTCTAACAATTCAGAGTCTAGAAATGGTTTGTTATCAGCTCGTTCTGCACGTTTACAGCTGCAGAAGCGCGAGATTAGTTGCATGAAGATGTAGATACTGATAGTGAAGATAGTGAAGCTTCTGATTCTGATGACACAGAAGTTTGTGATTTAAATACGTCGATTATTAATAATTTAAATAATACTAGTAGTGTTTCCCAACCAGCTGCGAGAGGGCGTTGCTCCAATCAGGTTCCAGTAGGATTGCAACAAAAAGAAGAAGGATTCAGACAGAACCTACACAGTCTACTTGGAGAGAAGTTATATAGTTGCTATCTTAGGACTATTATTCATATACTTTAGTTCTTTATTCCTGTAAATATTGCTATAATTTCCACTGTATGTGATTATATATTATGAGACATGAATGTTTAGTATGTGAAATCTTCAATTTGACAATTTTTAATGGAAATTTCTTCAAAGATGGTCGTGTTGCTAATTTGCAAACAGTTAGTAAACCATATATTCCATCAATATTTTCTTAATTTTTGTGTATTCATAAATGGATTACTTATATAAAGAGAGCAGTTACACTGACTTATTCACCATATTGTTCCTCAAGGCCCTTGGTAAGTTGGATTTTTGTTCTCACAATTTCAATTAATTCTTTTATTACATGCTAATATTTGTCATGCACAGTCAACACAACATTATATTTTCGCATACAATAAATATTTTATGAAAGTACAATCATTTATCTTTAATTTGATATATAATAAGTTCAACTTTAAATCATATTTAGAAACAATATTTTAATTTAACTAAAGTATGTGTCAATATTTTGAAGCTAAAAATAATTCCGTCCAGAGGTGAAAAAACCTGGTACTGAATCAGTTAAAAGATTACACTAAAATTTCTACAAAAATGTATCCTGCGGGCGTGCAAATCTATAACCACTTCCACCCTTCAACCTCTAGCGGTATTAGTTTATATCTTGTTGTTTTCTTCCTGAAATCTGTATTTGTTATCAATGGTCATATGATATGGAGTATGCGATTAAGACATCTGGCCTATGAAAGAGAGAGAAACTCAGAAGGACTGTAGCCCTAGTGGTTACCAGGGTCCAAATTTATGGTGTAAAGAATAGTACCAATGTTACATGCCACACGTGTTGTAAGAGGCGACTAAGGAGGTTTGGCTGAAATCGGATGTATGTGTCCTGAGCGTGTAGAAGTCTATGCGTTATGGGGCATACCAAACCAATAGGCAACGTATACACGTTCTTGGCAAAGATCAAACATATCACAAAGAGTGATTAAAATTGGTAGTAAAGAACAAACGCAAAGAAGAAGAAGGACTGTTGGGTATGGCAAAGTTCTGCTCAGGACAAGCTATTTGATGATGGTGATTATTAAGAAATATATTGGTAAATATTTTATCATTCATTTGAGGATCATTTTCAGTGCACATCGGACATGCCCATAATTGCTCCAATCTTCTTCCAAGCATGTATTTCATTGTGTTTAGACTAACAACTCCCATCCTGTGTTGATTGATGTATCTATTGGGGTTTCTCTCATGGTTTTCCCATCTTGCCGCGCCTATTGGTATGCATGCATAACATGCGCTGTTGGTAAATATCTAACATTTCTTATTTGTTGCAGAAGATTGTCTCAGGCAATTTTTACATATGTGTTATTGGTTGCCATAGTTGTATCATACAAATTGATTTCTCTTTTCTAATTTGATTGAATGATATATTTGACAATGCATTCATTTGTATTTCTTTTGATAGAAGGAAAGCGAGACTCCGCCAGCTCAGACCAATCACCACCAAGGAAAAAACAGTCAAAATTAGGCTTGGGTAAAAGTAGAGACGACACTCAAGATAGAAGGATAGGTTCAGATGGTGGTTATCAAGATGAAGAACAGAAGAAGGCAGCAAAGACACTTGGTGGAGCAAAGGCAGGGTTGTCATCTGCATGGGAAATGCGTGAAGAAGCCAAAAAACTTCGAGATAAGGAGGATAGATCATTTCAGAATGTAAGTATACAAGAGCTTCCAACTTTATTGTCAGACTGTTGTTATAGATTAATGCTATATTTTAAGCTAAATGAGCATTGTATAATACAATCTCCCTCCGACATTATACGTTCAGTGCCAAATCTGGACGCTAACATCAAACAACAGAAGAAATTTACTGGAGCCGTTGTTGTATCTGAATCCCAGTCGATGCTTTACAAGATCCAAAGGGACAGGTTTCGGTATGAGTGGATGTTGTCTATAGAAGTTTCTAACCTCCAGAGACTTACTGGGATCTACTGTCCTGGGCATGCTGGTGTTTGCGGTAATGAGAGAGCGGACAGACTTGCATCATATCGATTGTTGGGAAGTTGAAGATGGACAAGAGGGATATTCTTCAGTCTCTTTGCAACTGCCTGTTGGATGAAAACCATTAAGTAGATGTTGAATCGATACAGTGATTTAAGCATTTTGGAGTTACCTGTTGTACAAGTAGAACTGGATGCCTGAAGGATAGAGTGATGGGTGTGTTTAATCAGTGAGCCACTGGAACCATCAGTATGCATACTCTTCTATATCTATTGGGGAGGACTGAGCACCTATGGGTCTGCCCAGAGTGCAATAATGTTAGTTTAATAATCAATAACAGAAGACAACTAGTCACAACAGAGATGAAATGTCTACGCAGAGCTCTGTGAGTAACAAGAATAGACTGGTTTAGAAATGAAGAAGATATCAGAAAAAGGTGGGTACAACATCAATACCGAACTTCATCAAAAAACAACAAATTGAATGGTTCTGCCACATAAGCAGAACACCAACAGGCAGTGCACCTCAAAAAGCAATGTTACTCTGATACAGTGGATACAAAACAAAAGATGCTAAAGATGGGCCTCAGAGATAACAGGGGCGGTGCAAAACACTTTATGTAGCACACACAAAAGCCTGTTCTGTAAATCTCTTCTCATCCTGACGCTGTGAGGCAAAACAAGATCAAAGAAAAGAAGTAGAAGTATACATGTTCATTTTCTGTCTACTGGAGCATGTCCTGCAAGACTATCCTCTCCTGTGTGAGCTGAGAAGCAACATGTGTCCACACCCAGTCAACCCAGAGACTAAGCTTTTTGGAAACCTGACAGACCTGATACTGACTGTCCAGTTTATTGTTTACAGTAAACTAAGCGCATGACCAGAGATGCCGAAGAAGAAAAAGATTTTCTGTCTATTACCATTGTTGAAACTTAGGAATATTTTTCAACCATAACGGCTCTCAGATCTTCATAGTTCATATGTACTGTTCCAACTTCACTGCAACGGGTCACCCCATAATTGCTCCGTTCCTGTGCCAACGAAAATCACCCGAAATGCTAACAACTGCATCCTGTGTCGTGAACTAATTCCAGGAATGAAACAGCCGTACCAGCAACCAGCACCACATAAATGCATATCTTATCAACCACAACTGGGTACCAGAAAATGTAAAGGTGGCCAGCTTGGTGTTGGTCACATCACCGATCGCATGCTGGCGTTCAATGAAAAATACAGGCCTAATACCGTATCACCCAATATAGCTCAACGTATGAAAATAGCAAAAGAAACTGTACCAGACATATATTTGAGAAAACAGACACAAATATGTACCCGTATCCCCATTTTGCTGTACCAGTTTGCTAATTTTCTGTATTTTTTCACTGTTTGAACATGTCTGATATTATTATTTCTTCATGCACACTTTCTATTTATTGTCTCCTAACTTTCCATGTTGGACATATTTGCAAATTCTCTAATATCATTGTTTGAACCGCCTGAGTGGTTACCGGGGCCCAAATTTGGGGTGTAAAGAATAGAACCACTGTTACCTGCCACGCATGTCGTAAGAGGCGACTAGGAGGTTTGGCTGAAATCGGATGCATGTGCCCTAAACGTGTAGAAGTCTTATGCGTTTAGGGGCCTACCAAACCAATGTGCAACGTATACACGTTCTTGGCAAAGATCAAACATATCACAAAGAGTGATTAAAATTGGTCGAAGAACGACGCAAAGAAGAAGAAGAAGATTGTTTGAACATTCTATATTCTTCTTCTTTCTAATCCTGTATTGCAGCACAGCGTCAAAATAAGAAGAGATTTCTAGAACAGGCTTCTGTGTGCACTTCATAAATAGTGTTTTTCACCGCATGTTGTTTCTGAGGTCCACTTTTTGCGATTTTTGCTTTGGATGCACTGTATCAGACTAACATTGCTCTTTGAGATGCACTTTCTGTTGGTAAGCTGCTTCTGTGGCCAAACCATTTAATTCTTAATGAAATTCAGCACTGATGTTGTACACACTTTTTTTCTGATGTCTTCATTTTTAAACCGGTCTCTTCTTGATACTCCCAGCATTCTGTGTAGAAACTTCATCTCTGTTGTGGCTAGTTTTCTTCTATCGTTTGATGTCAGTGTTCATGTTTGGCACTGATAGCATAATGTTGGAAGAAAGATTGTGTTGTACAGTACTCTTGTAGTGTTCATGGTGACATGTTTGCATTTCAAAATTGCTGCCATTTGACTTATTATGTGATGTGCTTTATTGCATCTATGTTGGATTTCATTATTCTTCCAATTGTTTTATTGCATTTATGTTGGATTTCATTAGTTATTCTTCCATTTGTTTTATTGCATTTATGTTGGATTTCATTAGTTATTCTTCCATTTGTTTTATTGCATTTATGTTGGATTTCATTAGTTATTCTTCCATTTGTTTTATTGCATTTATGTTGGATTTCATTATTCTTCCATTTGTTTTATTGCATTTATGTTGGATTTCATTAGTTATTCTTCCATTTGTTTTATTAGCATTTGATGTTGGATTTTTTTTTTCAAATTATTATTCTTCCATTTGTTTTATTGCATTTATGTTGGATTTCATTAGTTATTCTTCCATTTGTTTTATTGCATTTATGTTGGACTTCATTAGTTATTCTTCCATTTGTTTTATTGCATTTATGTTGGATTTCATTATTCTTCCATTTGTTTTATTGCATTTATGTTGGATTTCATTATTCTTCCATTTGTTTCATTGCATTTATGTTGGATTTCATTATTCTGCCATTTGTTTTATTGCATCTATGTTGGACTTCGTTAGTTATTCTTCCATTTGCTGAAAAAATGCTCCCTAGGTATGTGAAGTCTTTGACATACTTTAATGGGTGTTTGTCGATGAAGATATTGGTAAAGTTATCTATAATTTTCAATATTATTTCTATATAATATTGAATACCGTTTTGTTCTCAGATTGATGTTGAAAAGCTTGGTAGGAATGCCAAAACAGTGGTCAGAGATAAAGCAACAGGCAAGAAGAAAGACTTGCAAGCTGAAGAGGCAAAGAATGAGGAAGAAACAAAGAAAAGGGAAGAGCAATTGGCCAAATATGCGAAATGGGGAAAAGGGTACATATTTTTGTCTGTTATCTCAAGTATATGTCAAGTACAGTTTCTTGTTTTATTTTCATACCATGAAGTATATTGGGTAATATGTTGTTAGGCTTGTATTTTTTATTGAACTTCAGTACACGATGGTTGGTGGGGTCAACATCACACCGGCCGCCTTCCCAGTTCTTTTTCTGGTACCCAATTGGGGTTGAATAGATCTGAGAGGGTAAAGCCAGTGCCCGTTTCCGCTCGCAGGGAACTACTGCTGCCTTGTAGTTTGATTGGGGACAATCAAAGGCTAGCGGTACAAACTGTACATAAACCTGAGCAGGGCGGCAAACCAAGGTGTACATTAAAGCGACCGGTTTTGCTGGGAAGATGGCGCTCATAAGCCGGGGGCAGGCCGTCTAAGGGTCGCTGCCCTAAAATAAAATGGCAACCCGCTGCCTTGTGAGTTTTGGCTGGGGACAGCCAAAGGCTAGCGGAGAGCGAACCGCACACAAACGCTGGCTAAAATCAGACACACCACCGAAGGATAAGCAACTGTGCTCCCAAAAGGTGCTGAAGGCTTGTGCACATACATCACGTTCTGACGTTTGGCTGTTTATATATCACAATAGAATGATAAAAATGGCGAGAACGATCGAGAGAGATCTGAGAGTCGTTACAGTTGAAAAAATATTCCATGCCCGCTGTGAAATTGAACCCGGACCATGCGCCTACGAAGTGAGCTAGTACGGTTTACAGTAAAATACCTTCTGCCAATTTGTCAAGTAGATTGTTAGTTTTAAGAGAAAGAGATCAAGCTTATGGTTAATGAAAGATAGTACTGATAGATCGGGACCAAACTTAGAAAACAGCATAGCAATGTAGCCATATATGCATTAACTAGACTGGAACCCACTGTAAAGATAAGAGTGAAAGATGGGGGCCAAAAACAGTATGAAAAGAGGCAGTAGAATTTTTAGTCACATTAGCAAAACTCCAAAAGGATATCCCAAGTTAGAAATTAATGGAGGCCTAGAAAGGAGTCTAATGCCGAAGGATTGTCTTCATTGCACTAGGATTTTTTCCATATTGAGAATATTGCACAAAGCACAAACTCTGTAGCACCAGCAACAATTCTAGGGGGTCTCTTGAAAAAATTTGCTCATGAACAGAACTGTGCAGTCCAGATTCGAACCCACAGCCTTCTGAAGCATAAAGCAAGGATTTAAACACTTACCCACAGAGACCCCGAGGGGTCATAAGTGCAATGAAATAAGATGATACGGCAGGGTCAGTGTGCTGGCACTGACCTAATTTCCCACATCACCTCCTCATGCAAGCCCTGGAGACAGATTGCTGTACTATAGTCTAGCAAATCGAGAAGGGATCGAAGGGAAGTCACCATGAGCTTAGACAGTACTGTAAGCGCAGTTGCGAGGGGTGTTAACTTTCTTTGCAAATCAGACATGCAGAATCTCAGAGTGGCATTGCCTACACAAATCTACTGGCCAACATCTAAAGAGTGATACCCAAGAACAAAGCTGTGCAAGTTACCGGGAAACGGGTTTCAACAATTGTGCTAAAAAACCGGCTGTAGGTTTAAAGTCATGTCGCACAGAGTCAAGCTGGTTTGTCATATCAGAAATCAAATTTTCCTGTGTGAATGGGGGTCTCTGTGGCTGAGTGGTTAAGCCCTTTGCCTTGCGAGTCGAAGGTCGTGGGTTCGAATCCGGACTGCTGCCTTCTGTTCATGAGTGCAGTTTTTTCCAGAGACCCTAGGATTGTTACCGGAGCTACGGAGTTTGTGCTTTGTGCAATACTCTCGGCAGGTGGCGTGCCATTTCTGCGGAGAGGACCGAGCCATATGGGGTAAAACCTGGTGCAATGAAGTCAATGCTTCGGCTTTAAATTTTTCTGTAGTCTTCTTCTTCACTTCCATGGAGGCTTAGGTCCGTGTAGAAGTCTATGCGTTTAGGGGCCTACCAAACCAATGTGCAACATGTACACGTTCTTGGCAAAGATCAAACATATCACAAAGAGTGATTAAAATTGGTCGTAAAGAACAAACGCAAAGAAGAAGATTTTCAGGAACGATGTTTTCTATTTTTAATTACTGTGTTCTTTTTGAATTTCTAGAATGAAGCAACAAGCAATGAGAGATACACATCTGCAAGACCAAGTACATGAGGCTTCCAAGCCTTTGGCTCGGTTCAAAGATGATAAGGATTTGGATGAGATGTTGAGGAAGAAAGAACATATAGGAGACACCATGTTGGTTTTCATTAAAAAGAACAGGGAGAAAGAAGAACAGAAATCTGGAAAAAAGAAACAGAAAGGTCAGATATATTTCTTGTTTTAATCATTTTTAATTTAGGTTGAAATATAAAGATGGAGTGGATTGCATTGGGTTTTCCCCATATGGCTTGGTTTTCCCCATATGGCTTGGGTTTTCCCCATATGACTTGGATTTCCCCCATATGGCTTGGGTTTTCCCCCCATATGGCTTGGATTTCCCCCATATGACTTGGATTTCCCCCATATGGCTTGGGTTTTCCCATGGCGCCCATATGGCTTGGGTTTTCCCCATATGGCTTGGATTTCCCCATATGGCCTGGGTTTTCCCTATATGACCTGGGTTTCCCCTATATGGCTTGGGTTTTTGCCTATATGACTTGTGGTTTCCCCCATATGGCTTTGGTTTCCCCCATATGGCTTGGGATTCCCCATATGGCTTGGTTTCCCCATATGGCTTGGATTCCCCATATGGCTGTTTCTCTCTCATATGACCTGGGTTTCATATGGCTTGGTTTGCCTATATGACTTGTGGTTTCCCCATATGGCTTTGGTTTCCCCATATGGCTTGGGATTCCCCATATGGCTTGGGTTTCCCCATATGGCTTGGGATTCCCCCACATGGCTTGTTCCCTCTCTGCAAAAATGGTGCATCACTGATGAATGTTTTACATAAACACTAGCTCTTGCACGAATCCTAGTGATCTAGAGAAATGCACTCGTGAACAGAATATTGCTATCAGGATTCAAACCTATGACCTTCGGAACTCGTGACAATAGCTTAGCCACAGAGTACCCTAATATTTATCTTTATTTCAAACAGTAAGAGTTTAGTTTAAGTTACAAGAATTGAGTTTGTATTCTAGCCTCTCTATTGTGGCCATAGGTTCTCCTCTCTCGCATGATCGTTCTTAGGCCGCTTTTATCATTCGATTGTGATATATAAGCAACCAAACATCAAGAACGGATATTAGGTGAACAGCCTTCAGTACCTATTGACTCAGGTTTATCCTTCGCGGCATGTTGATTTCAACCAATGTTTACTTTGGTTCAGCGTACGTTTAGTTTGCTGTCCCAGAATTGACCTATCAGCCAGGTTTAAGGCATAGGTTCAAGTTCCAATGTGTCAGAAAAAAGCATCTTGTCCTTCTGTTCTGGGCCAACGCCCATATTTTGAAATTTTTGTCATGCCTCACACCAAAAGTACTCATTTATCTTCCCTTGTGGAGGGATCAGGCTACTTTCCAGTGATCCTGATCTCAATAGAAGTCTCTTCTGTATTTCGCCTGCTATGAATTGATGCATAGTCAGAGGCCTGGTATGCGGCTTCTGACTGATTATTGTGTGAAAGCCTATTTACTGTTTTTACAGTGTCCCTTGTCATACAGGCAGATTCTCCAACATCAGTGGTATCAATAGAAGTAATATGCAGTTCTTACTCCTGTCAGAGACAGGCGATAAAGCATATATGCCATGGTCAAGTTCTATCTATTCCCAGGTGGAAGATGTAGTTGGCTGTCCACTCTTGTCGTTAAGCGTAGGGATGGGAGCTTTAATTTGCATTCTAGGGCCAGATGAGTCGCCCTTGTTGTGCTATATCCGTGTTTATGTAGTGTGTTCTTGATATTGTCTATCCATCTTTTCTTGGTCTTCCCTTAGCTCTAGTACCCAATCTCTTTTTATTGTATGCTGTTATTGGTGGTTGGTCAAGTTGAGCACTTTAAAGCTCTTACTACTGTCAGAGACAGACAATAAAGCATATATGCCATGGTCAAGTTGAGCACTTTAACTGATTGGCTGCCGAATTGAAAAACAGATTGTGACGGAATACAATTTATGTCCTATCGTCCCATTGCAGGTGTATGTACAAATTCAGCTGCAGTTTTCTTAATTATTAAATGATTTATATGAGTAATATACCATTTTGTAGGTAAATGAATTTTCTTTAAGATAGATCTAAAACAAATACACAGTGGCACTCCCAGCAGCATATGTGAGCCAATCAGTTAAAGATTCACCTTCCACCGAAGTCAAAAATTAAATTAAAGTAGGCTGGAAAAGCAGCTTCCAGGGAACTAATCAGAAATCTACTTTATTTTTGTCTTCTGTCCATCTCTGCTTTTTTTTGCCGTTAGGTGAGGCATCGCAGGTTTAACTGATGATCGGTTTCTGACATAGTGCGTGCCTGGTCGCTTGATATGCTGTGGCATTGTATTTTAAGATGTCTCTAAATCCATCTTTTTTTTAGTCTGCCCCTTCCTCTTGATGATTCCATTTTTAGATTGTACGCTCTTGCAACTGCTGTAGATCAGAAATACAAATTTAATTTCATCAAAAACGTTTACCTTCTACAAAATTAGATTGGTAACTCTCACCAGTACTACAGAGTTTGTGCACTGTCTCAGAGAACATCTTGTATAACAAATATATGGAAGCACAGGTGGATATTCACTGAATTTCTTCTTTCTGAGTTCTCACTAGATTGGGATTTTGGATTCTCTAATAAAGGCAGTCGTCTGCCTCAGATTATCAGCCACGCCATACAGTTTGTCTTGGACGCTGGTGTAAGTAGGCCACCTCTCCCCTTGCTTTAGTTCAAGACTCAACAAACACTTATACAGACTAGGAATAAGTCAAACAGCTCTCTGCCAGTGTCAGCAGGCAGAACAGACACCAGAGCATATCCTGCAAGACTGTCCTCTTCTGTGTGAGCTGAGAAGCAACATGTGGCCACACCCAGTCGACCTGAAAACTAAGCTTTGGGGAAACCTGACAGACCTGAAGCTGTCTGCCCAGTTTGTGGTCCACAGTAAATTAAGCGCATGACCAGAGATCGCTGAAGAAGAAGAAGAAGAAGTTCAAGTGTGATCTCCACCAGCTAGTTTTGGCCACCCTCATGATGGTAAATCTGACATTCTTAATATGTGACTAAATCTCAGAAAACAGAATTTCAGTGATAATTGTTAAATCAATCAATGTATGAAAGCCAAATAAATGGATTGAAATGTTGTGGCAAGGTTAGTAATGAGAGACTTATGATGAATAAAATCAATCACAACTAAGCTTAAGAAATAATGCTATCATTGTATAGGACATACGTTAAGAAGACCAGCTAATACGATAGCAAAGTAGGTCTTGATCGGGAACACACAGGAAAAAATAAACAGAGGAAGGTCAAAAAAATCATCTAAAAGATAAATGAGACAGATATTAAAGTGACTGTGAAGATGGCGGTAGTTGGAAGAAGTAAGAAACACTTTCGTTCCGTAATTTTTGTTTTTTTACTTTTGATATATTTATATTGGAATGGGAAACTACTGTTGTAAATAATCCCTAGAAAGTTGATCATGCCTCGGAACGTCGCTGTTTCGGTGCCGGAGTTGATAGAATTGTACCAGAGACTGACAGATGTAGAGGCATGATCGCCTGTGCCTTCCTGCACTGCACTTTAATTAAATATTTATATTGCAATGTTTTTTTAAATTAGCTAGTATACAGGCTTTGCGTTATCTTAAAAGATATTGCGAGCCTGTACATCGGCTCAGAAGGATAAAGGAGTTACGTAAAAGTAAAATTGTTAATGCAGCATTGTGTTCATTTCATATTGCTTGCTTTTTTCATTATTTATATCTATTAATTTCCATCATTTTTCGTGTCGTTTCCGAGGTAGTGAAGTTTATAATCACTGTCTTTTCTGGCATGTCGTAAAAGGCAACGGAGAGAGGTGATGTGCAGTCTACCAAAGTTCTCATAAGAGCACAGATCCCAAGCGTCAACACACTGTTGCAGAAGGTCCAAGTGAGATGGGCCAATCACGTTGCTCGGATGCCTGATAAACGCACCCCAAAACAGTTGATGTATGGCGAACTTGAAGGAGGTAGACGTTCTGCTGGTGGACAGAAAAACACTTTAAAGACACTCTTAAAGTGTCTCTGAAATACTTCAATATAAACAACACATGCTGGGAATCCCTTTTGCAAGATCGCCAAATGTCACGGTATAACAACACAAGAGGAACTCGCATAGCTGAGACTCATCGTGCCGCTGAGACACAGAGAAAACGAGCTGCACGAATAGACAGAGCACACAACATTTCACATATCTAACCTTGATCGTGTATGCCTCACCTGTGGTAGGGGATTGTGTTCTATTATTGGACTCTACATTCACCTCCACACACACCAGAGAGGTGAAGCAGCACATGTCTGTGGCTGTTATCATCGCTTGCGATGGACGGCTATTATATATATATATATATATATATATATATATATATATGTTTGTGTTTTTAATTATTTTTAAAAAATCTTAGATACGTTATTTTTTGTTTACATATTCAGAGTTACCACGATACAAAGGGGCGGCTCCTCCACCAAACCGTTACAACCTCATGCCAGGATACAGGTGGGATGGCGTAGACAGATCTAATGGCTTTGAGAAGAAAATATTTGCTTCATTGGCAAACAAGAAAGCAGTACAGGAAATGGCATACAAATGGAGCACAGAGGATATGTAATATATTACTGAAAAGTGTTATATGGTTGATAAAGAGACTCATTTTCTCCTTCTATTTGTCTGTCTTTGTATGTAGTGGGAATTTCTGGTTGAACGGATTAGAACAGGGGCTCACATTTGGGAGACAAGAGTTCAATCCCCAGTAAGACCAAGGAGTTTTTACTGTAGGGGACATGAAGAAAAGATCAGAACCTGAACAGTTTTGAGGTGATTGCACTAGCCATACTGCCATTAAATTCTCCAGACACATGACCCTGGTCTTACACCACCCTAAAATGTATTCTATCTATCCTCTATTCCTGTTTTGCCTTTCAGTGTCAGGTTGAAAAAGGAGACAAATGGAGCGAGCCTCTCTATGCGCCTTGTCTTTTTTTCTCTTCTCCAATTCTGATTTGCTTCACAGCTTCATGGTAAGAAGAGATTTCTAGCACATGCTTTTGTGTGTGCTTCATAAGTAGTGTCTTTCGTCGCCTCTGTTATCACTGAGGTTCATCTTTTGCGTGACCAGTCTTGTGCTTTGTATCCACTGTATCGAAGTAACATTGCTCTCTGAGGCACTGCTTGTTAGTAATCTGTTATGTGGCCGAACCATTTAATTTGTTTCTTGATAAAGTTCAGTACTGATGTTGTACCCACTTTCTTCCTGATGTCTTCGTTTCTAGACCGGTCTCTTCTTGTTACTCCCATCATTCTGTGTAGACACTTCATCTCTGTTGTGACTAGTCTTCTTCTGTCATTTAATGTCAGTGTCCAGGTTTGGCACTGGTAGCGTAATGTGGGGAGAAATATTGTGTTGAATAATGCTCTTTTAGTGTTCATGGTGACATGGTGCAGCAAAGACAGTTTAGTTTGGTATGCATTGTTGTGGGGGGTTGATTGCTTAAAGTCTCTTTTTATTTTGTCTATATCTAATACTAGGCAGCTAAGCTGTATTGCTAGAAATAACTTTTTCTTTGTTCATACTAAAATGTATTTGTAGTCATTTATATAAGTTTTACTACTTTATCAGTTTACACTAACGCTAAGATATCTGTGCATTTTGTGCTAACCTATCTGTTTTAGGAATGTGTATGTATGCTATTTGTTGCCCTTACTTGCTTAGCCAGACTGCAGTATTGTAGTGTGTTAGAGGGATCATCACTTGGAGGTAGAGTAGTGTCGTGATTAGATCTGGATAGGGCAGACCATCATCTTTTGACTCAGGACAGGGCATAACAGACTGAATGAACACCTACACTGGCTATGATTGTCTATACCCCCCTGTGGCATCGCTGATCAAACCACAGAACATGTCCTGCAAGACTGTCCCCTGTATGTCCTCCTAGAAAGCAAGAAGAGACCATAACACTATTTTTAGACTTCGAACCCAAGACATAACACTTAATAATCATATGAACAGAATTCAACCACAACACACTCCAGAGTGCCAACTGTGTCACATCATCATGAAACCGTTCACCACCAACTCTTCAAGTGCCATGCTCTAGCTGATGTTAGGAAGATCCTTCTTCCTCCAAGACCTTATAAATGGAACATATTATATGGACAAAAGAACAACTCACAAACACATGCAGACACTACTACATAACATTGAGCCGAAGGGCCCAATGGGAGAAGTCTTTTACAGCCTAGAACCTGGATTTTTATTGAGGAAAAGAAGAAGAAAGAAAAATCTGTTTGCCAAAATTTTAGATAAACTGTTATGATTTACACTAAGTTCTAAACTCACCTCTGTGATTTGTTGGCTTTGTTCAGAAAGAAAACTTGAATGTTAAATTGTTGCACCAGGGCATAAAGAACTCCTAAAAATAATGATTGGACTAGGGGCTTGATGGAGTTTCATGGCAAGTCCAGACTGCGGTGTTCTGTTCACTAGTGTATTTTTTCAGAAATCCCTAGGATTGTTGTCGGAGCAACAGAGTTCGTGCTTTGTGCAATACTCTTGGCAGATGACGAGCCAATTCTGCGGATAGAGGCCGAGCCATTTGGGGTAAAACCCGGTGCAATGAAGTAAATCCTCGGCTTTAGACCCTTTAGGCTTTAGATGTCATTGTCTTGAAGTGAACTGATGTTATCAATTACATTTCTATTGTCTACTTTCGTTTTGTCTCTGTACTTTTGTCATTCATTAATTGATGAATATTTATAATAAACAAAATCTGTACACTTCCAATATTCAGTTGATATTGTGTTATTTTAATTTACGAAATACAAAGCATATTCCAGAGATTTCTGTGTCGTAGTCGTTAGGTGCTCGCCAAATGAGTGAGAGATCACCCAGGTCATGAAAAGGATGGTGCATACCACCAACTAAGTAGAGAAGAACAGGTGGTCTTTTTTCATCTACTAACAGGGCACAATAGGCTGAGGTACCATCCGTTTAACAATACAAAATAGGCCCTTCTGACATATGCACATGTGGTACCAGTAAGATGACAAGAGACACACGTACTGCAAGAATGTCCAACATACACTGAACAGAGAGAAAACACATGGTCAATTCCCATATCAGTCCAAGACAAGCTATATGGAGATGTACTCTGGTTGACCACTAACTACATTATAAGTACACAAATCTATGTCTGAAAAAGTTGGAAGAAGAATAAGGTGCTCACCTCTCGCTCCAAAGATACTTGCTTCTCTCCTCTTGAGCCATCCATAAATTTGTCTATAGATCCCTGATCTCAGTATAGGGGAGATTGAATTCCTAGTCCTATCGAAGAAATTGCAATAAAACATAGTTCCCATGTTCAATCTGAGCACTTAAAAGAACCCTTGAAATTTCAAAAATCGAAAACAGCATGCTGGAAAGTCACTGCTCGGGCAAAATTCATTAGAAAGATTAAAATAAAGAAAATTCCTACAAAATATTTTTACCATCTTTACAATTAAACTTGGTGCTCTCACTGTTTCTACAGAGTTTGTGTACTGCCACTGATGGTACCCTCACTGTTTCTACAGAGTTTGTGTACTGCCACTGATGGTGCTCTCACTGTTTCTACAGAGTTTGTGTACTGCCACTGATGGTACCCTCACTGGTTCTACAGAGTTTGTGTACTGATGGTACCCTCACTGGTTCTACAGAGTTTGTGTACTGATGGTACCCTCACTGTTGCTACAGAGTTTGTGCACTGCCACTGATGGTACCCTCACTGGTTCTACAGAGTTTGTGTACTGCCACTGATGGTACCCTCACTGTTTCTACAGAGTTTGTGCACTGCCACTGATGGTACCCTCACTGGTTCTACAGAGTTTGTGTACTGCCACTGATGGTACCCTCACTGTTTCTACAGAGTTTGTGCACTGCCACTGATGGTACCCTCACTGGTTCTACAGAGTTTGTGTACTGCCACTGATGGTACCCTCACTGGTTCTACAGAGTTTGTGTACTGATGGTACCCTCACTGTTTCTACAGAGTTTGTGCACTGCCACTGATGGTACCCTCACTGGTTCTACAGAGTTTGTGTACTGCCACTGATGGTACCCTCACTGTTTCTACAGAGTTTGTACACTGCCACTGATGGTACCCTCACTGGTTCTACAGAGTTTGTGTACTGCCACTGATGGTACCCTCACTGTTTCTACAGAGTTTGTGCACTGCCACTGATGGTACCCTCACTGGTTCTACAGAGTTTGTGTACTGCCACTGATGGTACCCTCACTGGTTCTACAGAGTTTGTGTACTGCCACCGATGGTACCCTCACTGTTTCTACAGAGTTTGTGCACTGCCACTGATGGTACCCTCACTGGTTCTACAGAGTTTGTGTACTGATGGTACCCTCACTGGTTCTACAGAGTTTGTGTACTGATGGTACCCTCACTGTTTCTACAGAGTTTGTGCACTGCCACTGATGGTACCCTCACTGGTTCTACAGAGTTTGTGTACTGCCACTGATGGTACCCTCACTGTTTCTACAGAGTTTGTGCACTGCCACTGATGGTACCCTCACTGGTTCTACAGAGTTTGTGTACTGCCACTGATGGTACCCTCACTGTTTCTACAGAGTTTGTGCACTGCCACTGATGGTACCCTCACTGGTTCTACAGAGTTTGTGTACTGCCACTGATGGTACCCTCACTGTTTCTACAGAGTTTGTGCACTGCCACTGATGGTACCCTCACTGGTTCTACAGAGTTTGTGTACTGCCACCAATGGTACCCTCACTGTTTCTACAGAGTTTGTGCACTGCCACTGATGGTACCCTCACTGGTTCTACAGAGTTTGTGCACTGCCACTGATGGTACCCTCACTGGTTCTACAGAGTTTGTGCACTGCCACTGATGGTGCCCTCACTGGTTCTACAGAGTTTGTGCACTGCCACTGATGGTACCCTCACTGGTTCTACAGAGTTTGTGCACTGTCACTGATGGTACCCTCACTGGTTCTACAGAGTTTGTGCACTGCCACTGATAGTGCCCTCACTGGTTCTACAGAGTTTGTGCACTGCCACTGATGGTACCCTCACTGGTTCTACAGAGTGTGTGCACTGCCACTGATGGTACCGTCACTGTTTCTGCAGAGTTTGTGCACTGCCACTGATGGTGACCTCACTGGTTCTACAGAGTTTGTGCACTGCCACTGATGGTGCCCTCACTGTTTCTACAGAGTTTGTGCACTGCCACTGATGGTGCCCTCACTGTTTCTACAGAGTTTGTGCACTGCCACTGATGGTGCCCTCACTGTTTCTACAGAGTTTGTGCACTGCCACTGATGGTGCCCTCACTGTTTCTACAGAGTTTGTGCACTGCCACTGATGGTGCCCTCACTGTTTCTACAGAGTTTGTGCACTGCCACTGATGGTGCCCTCACTGTTTCTACAGAGTTTGTGCACTGCCACTGATGGTACCCTCACTGTTTCTACAGAGTGTGTGTACTGCCACTGAGATCTTCAAGTGTAAGAAAGAGATCAAAGCAGAAATGGCTACTCATGAAAATGCAATGATAATGGCCCTATAAAATCAATTAATAAAATCAAGGTATATGTGAGAGATTGTGATCTAATCACCTCATGTGCAACACGCAGCAAGAGGGATATATAATATTTAAAAAAAACATCTATCGTTACTGGCTGTAGTACCAGTTTTTAGGACAGTGTAGGGCAGGTGGGACAAGAATCTGAGGAATTTTATGGCTAGTGCAGTTGTTGATTTACTAGGCACCACTTATACGTTCAGTAGTTTGCCATTGCTTTCTGAACGGTGAGGTCTATTTTACCTTTTGTAAAAATCCCACAGAAACGAATTTTGCTTCCAAACTTGCCTACCGGGGGGATATGTTGGACATACACAGAATAAATGATCAAAAAATAACAATAGCAATTGTTAGAGTATGCAAAAGGGTTCAAGTAAGAAAGAACACCATATGGGAACCCTGAAACCAAGTTTACTGAGATGAGAAATGAAAATCGTGGCATATCCTTTACAGGACGTAGTTATCAGAAAAAAAGTGGGTACAACATCAGTACTAGACTTCATCAAGAAACAACAAATTAAATGGTTCGGCCACGTAAGCAGATTACCATCAGACAGTGCACCCCAAAGAGCAATGCTGCTCGGATACAATGGGTACAAAGCAAAAGGCCGGCCACGCAAAAGATGGACCTCAGAGATAACAGAGGCGACGAAAGAGACTATCTACGAAGCGCATACTAGGGCCCGTTTTAGAAATCTCTTCCTGACCTGACGCTGTGAGGCAAACAGGATTCGAGAAAGAAAGAAAGAAAGAAAGTCATCAACAACAGTAAACGAGTCATTGATTTTCTGGTCACCACTTATACGTTCAGTAGTTTATCATTGCTTTCTGAATGGTGAGGTCTATTTTTACCGTTTGTAAAAATCCAAAGAAACTAATTTGCTTCCAAACTTGCCCTCCACAGAATTTGAAGATATATATTTTTTACTGAGATAGGCAAGAAATATCAGACTAAATTTCATAGCAGAAATTAACCGAGTTGTCCTGGAAGTAGTATAATGTATAATCAGTGGCGGCTCGTGGTCAGTTTTCTTTGTGGGGCCAGACACACATTTTCGGAAAGATCATGGTGTTTGGGGTATGTACTATTATTTGTCTATTCCGGGAAGTTATTCTCCTGTCGATTATTCGTGGGGCCGGGGTCTCAATAATAGTAAAATATATCATGGTCACTCATATCCATCAATGCTGTTTAATATGGTTGGGTCACTAATTCCAGATGGACAATGACCAGACCACCAAGGATATCATGTTTAAAGATCTGGCATCGCCAAACTGTGATGACCCTTTCTCTGTAGCAAAGTGAGACTCGAAGGTTGTAGATATAAATTAATAGATTGCAAGAGCTGGGATTGAAGATTGTAGTAGCAAGAAAAAAACAGTACAACAGGTACGTGAGTAGGCTCATCAATCAAAATCGAACTGGTACGGTCAGTCGCTGAACGCTGTTGGAGATATTGAGAAGGAGATCGGAGCACATATGGACATGTTCGGGGTGCAATGAAAACATTCCAAACTGAAACTGATATAAATACAGAAAACTGTGAAGAGTTTGGCAGGGTCAGACCTGTTAACCGTGGGGAGAGTTAGTTTTCTATCTTGTGTCAGGTGTGTTGCGCTTGATGTTGTCAGTCCATGCTTTCGCAGGGACTCTGAGATGTTATCTATACAGCATGTTCTTGTCCTGCCTCGTACTCTACGCCCTGAGTGTCGATTATTGTAGGCACGTGATGGTTGTAAATGTGGTTCCATTCTCATTAGATGGCCGAACCACTTGATTCAATGATGCAGCGGAGGACAGAGCATGCATGGGAATGCCCAATGTGCCGTGACGTCGATCGCATGACATAACATAACTTGATTCTTTGCTTCTCGATGTACTGTATGCATGTACTGTATACCAACGATGCTTCTGATATTCTCGTTTCTCACTCTAACTCTCCTTGTAACGTTGACATCTTTTCGTAGACATCTCATTTCACATGTTGTAATCTTTCTTTCTTGTGTCTTAGTGAATAAAGAAATCAATAAGAAATATTAGAACGCACTATCAAATTGTGTATGCTTCTAAACTTGAAAGAAACTGCGACTAATATTCTTAAGTCACTAGGTTAAAAAGAAAAACGTTTATATAATAACATTGATTATGGGCCATATAATTCAACGGAAACAACAATATATTATCTTTGTTATTTCCCGGATGACAGAATCCCCTCCCTTTGATAACACTATCCAGGATCAAACGACTCCCAAGATGACCTCTAGTTTCGATACAGACGGATGTCCGTGACATTGCACGTCTGATTATCTCTCTACACTTATTGTCACCGCCAATTATGGCATAGATTACACCCACACTACTTAAAATAGCCCCAACTAGAATCCTGTTTATATATTGATAACAAGAGAACTTGGTACCATCACTAGTAAGTAACAATTAGTACGCGATAGTAAGCTAAAAATAGATAAAGGTGCGCGTAATATCCCCTTAGTTACCGAAGGTCATATATCCCAAACATTTCATTGTAATCAACAACACTAGATATCGGCTAGAATGTGGGAGTTTGCAAGCACCTAAATGGCACACTTAGAGCAGACTAGGGATGGAATAAAACTTATACAACACAACCACCCAGTGTCACTACCAGAACTAGACACATATCAAGCGAAAATACAAACAGTTGTGGAGGCAACAAACCAACATCAAACACCCACAAAATCCCTTCAGCAGACTAAAAAAAAATAGCACTCAACAATATTTCGCCTAAGAACAGGTCACTAAAGGCTCAACCATCACATGCACAAAATAAAGTCTGCTCAGACTGCACAGTGGGCATATCCGAAAGAAACACAGACTCCAGAGGACATCATGCAGTTATGCCCATCATACATAAACTAACGAAACGAAACATGGCCTTATGAACGAAGCTTAAGGAGCAAGTTATGGGGAACTCTCGAGGAACTCCAACTGGCGTGCAGCTTCATACATGCATTCAACCTCATTGTTTAGAACGAGCACCTTCTTCTTCAGCGATCTCTGGTCATGCGCTTAATTTAGTGTGGACCACAAACTGAGCAGTCCGCTTCAGATCTGTCAGGGTTCCCCAAAGCATAGTTTTCGGGTCGACTAGGTGTGGCAACATGTTGCTTCTCAGCTCACCCAGGAAAGGACAGTCTTGGAGGATATGCTCTGGTGTCTGTTCTGCCTGCTGACACTGAAAATGAATAAAAGTTTACAAAGTGCATTAGAACAAGCACACACAAGACCACTACATCTCCATCCCAACACTTCTATAAAGAAGTAAATGGTGGAAAAGAAGTTTTCCCATTAGTTTCATTCCACACTGCTTTCAGTTGTTCAATATTTTTTTTATAATGCCTCTTTGACTACTAACAGAATTAAATGCATGACTTCTCTGCAACAAAACACGTGTGAGAAAGTGGCATCATGACTATAATGTTTGTCTTTGCTTGGCAGAGAAAGTCCTCTCTGTTTATTTTGTTGGTGAAGTAACCGGATTTTATGTCTGTTATTTGTTGGTTCGAGTGGTGCATTGTCGTCACTGCACTAGATAATGGTGAGGTTATTGCGGTGCGACGTTTAGTTTACAGGGTTAGTGTTTATTTGTTTATTATTGTGATGACGTGTTACGTGTTGTCATAGCGTTAATGGTTAGAGTTAACTTTAGGGTTAGGGCTAGAGTTTGCACTAGGGTTAGCGTTAGAGTTAATTTTAGAGCTACGGTTAGCGTTAGGTTAGTGTTCGCGTTAGCTTTAGGGTTAATGTTATGTTTAAGGTTAGGGTTAGCGTTAGAGTTAAGGGTAGGGTTAGAGTTAGGGTTAAGGGCAGGGTTAGAGTTAGTATTTGGATTAGGGCTAACATTAAAGTTATGGTTTGGGTTTTGGTTAGGGTTAGGGTTATGGTTAGAATTGTGGTTATGGTTAGGATTTGGATGACATTATGACATTAGTTAGATAAGTCTATAGTTTGTGTTTGAGAAGAAGAAGAAGATGAAGAAGAAGGAGAAGTAAAGGAAGAAGAAGAAATACAAGAAGGAGAAGGAGAAGTAAAGGGGGAAGAAGAAGTAGAAGAAGAAATAGAAGAAGGAGAAGAAGAAGGAGAAGTAAATGAAGAAGAAGAAGTAGAAGAAGAAATAGAAGAAGAAATAGAAGAAGAAGGAGAAATAAAGGGAGAAGAAGAAATAGAAGAAGAAATAGAAGAAGAAGGAGAAGGAGAAATAAAGGGAGAAGAAGAAATAGAAGAAGGAAAAAAAGGAAAAGAAGAGGGAGGAGGAGAAGAAGAAGAAATAGAAGGAGAAATAAAGGGAGAAGAAGAAGTAGAAGAAGAAATAGAAGAAGAAGAAGGAGAAATAAAGGAAGAAGAAGAAATAGAAGAAGGAGAAGGAGAAATAAAGGGAGAAGAAGTAGAAGAAGAAATAGAAGAAGGAAAAAAGGAAAAGAAGAGGGAGGAGGAGAAGAAGAAGAAATAGAAGAAGGAGAAATAAAGGGAGAAGAAGAAGTAGAAGAAGAAATAGAAGAAGGAGAAGGAGAAATAAAGGCAGAAGAAGTAGAAGAAGAAATAGAAGAAGGAAAAAGGAGAAAGAAGAGGGAGGAGGAGAAGAAGAAGAAATAGAAGAAGTGTCATAGTTCCCCAGATGGCAGCGGAGGAATGGACAGTTAGCCAGATAGTTAGTGTAGTATAATTAGATTATTTAATAGTTGAGACTATGTGTTGTACTCTCTATGTAGAAGTGCAACACATAACTCGAACATGACGCTTTGTGTAGTAAAATAGTGACGGTTTAGTAACAGTTGCTAGGAACAATTAGTAAACAAAGGAGACCAACAAATGCATTTTATACAGGCAATCAAGCTGCGACCATCCTGACATAAAACTAGAACCATTACTGACATGATGGCAGGGATATCAATCAAACATGCCTCCAACGACGATGGGCATACCACCCAATATTAGCCATCAGCAATCAATGGTGGTCTCCTCACGTCGGCATAGGGGTGGGCTATCTACTTCAATCATCAATTAAAGGTCGTCAGTAGGGATAGACCCTACACACTACTGTCATACCACGGTCATCCTGACACTCAAATTCGTCGTAGTTAGTCATGGAGGGACCCCTACAACAAGTGTAATGTAACCCCACTAATGTAACCCCAGGGACGGTCCGTGGGAAGGTGGTTGATCATGATGACAACCGTGATTTTGGCGATTTCCACAAATATACAGGAACCCAACGTTCCAAAACAGGTCTGATGTCGAAGATGAGGTTGAACCAGATCAGGGAAATATTAGAATCGCTGTCTACATTCTGGGGGATTATAACGATAGATCGTCATGGATCTGTCTGGATCCATTTTAAATCACATAAAGTGATTATTGAGGTTTTGTTTGGGTCATTGGAAAGCTGCATGGTATTGCCTTTCTTACGGTCCTGGGATGGGAACTCCAAAATCATTCAGGAATTTGGTGGATTCCTTGGGGGTTTTTGGATGAATGGTAATATTTCATTGATGGGGGTTATTTGATTGGGAACCAAATACTGGATATTGTTTGGGTCCACTTGAGATTGTTGGGTGATTTTAATACCTCAATGTGGATACATTGTGTTGAATTGAATATATTTTGCGTATTTGGGGTAATTTTATAATGGGGATCCACATGATGGAAAGATTAATTTGATTACTTTGCGATTAGAGTTTGAAATGTGAAATGGTGGGAGATATTTGATAATCGCCCCATTTAATTATTTGATATTTGAAAATGATGGGGATATTTGAAGTCGGTTGATGTTGATGGCAAACATTAATTATTTGCTATTTGATAATGGTGGAGATATTTGAGGTCGGTTGATGTTGATGGCAAACATTTACTTCTCACCGTTCATTGCTAGATATGGAGGTTATATGATGTCGATCCGAGTATTTTGGATTCTTGGATTATTTATGCCCCGGGATTGGGGTTGGTTAATATTAATATATGATGTTGGCTATTAGGCATCATATATATGTTGTTCCATATTTGTTGGTCATATGTTAAATCTTGGGAGTTTATTATTTCCCCTGGGCTTGGGGGTTGGTTGATATTACCTCGTCGAGGACATATAACGTGCAAAGTTTTACGTTATATATATGTTTTTCCTTTTTGTTTCGATTTGTAACTTGTTTTTGTTTGAGATTTCAGATAGTGTGACAAGACTCTGACATGCAAGAAAGACATAGTGTTAGTGACATACTGATGCAAGCTGCCATCAAACCCATACTACCTCATGTGAGGAATGGATGTCCAGTACAGCCACCTCACATTGACCAAGTGTTATGCTGTTGGGTCGCCGTCAGGGTTATATGACGCATATTTACCAGATTAATTAATATAATGCTGATTAATTTCTATTACTATGGTTTCAGCACAAGAGCACAGAGGAGTTACTGTTGTTGTTAACCATGGTCACCTATGACCAGTTGATGAGTCACGTTCAACGACGTGTGGTGACTAGTTCCCATTTGCTCATTCAACTTGGGTCTTCCTGAGATCCGTCAGGATTTTCTTTTTCTTTTCGACCATGGTTGGCTGTTATAGTTAGTTGTTGTGGAGCCACGGTTAAAACGTGAGGTGACTTGTTCCCTTTCAGCTCTCACCACTCTAATCACCCTACTGAACACTACCGGTGCGATTTTTTCTTGGAATTTCGCCGTCAGGGCGATGGCGAGGTCTCCAGGGGTGTCATAGTTCCCCAGATGGCAGCGGAGGAATGGACAGTTAGCCAGATAGTTAGTGTAGTATAATTAGATTATTTAATAGTTGAGACTATGTGTTGTACTCTCTATGTAGAAGTGCAACACATAACTCTGAACATGACGCTTTGTGTAGTAAAATAGTGACGGTTTAGTAACAGTTGCTAGGAACAATTAGTAAACAAAGGAGACCAAAAATGCATTTATACAGGCAATCAAGCTGCGACCATCCTGACATAAAACTAGAACCATTACTGACATGATGGCAGGGATATCAATCAAACATGCCTCCAACGACGATGGGCATACCACCCAATATTAGCCATCAGCAATCAATGGTGGTCTCCTCACGTCGGCATAGAAAGTGGGCTATCTACTTCAATCATCAATTAAAGGTCGTCAGTAGGGATAGACCCTACACTACTGTCATCCACGGCCATCCTGACACTCAAATTCGTCGTAGTTAGTCATAGGAGAGGACCCACCCCCACCCCCTACAACAGAAGGAAAAGGAGCAGAAGAAGAGAAGAAGAAGAACTAGAAGAAATAGAAAAGGAAAGAAGCAGAAAATGTCGGAGAAAAGGTACAGAAGAAGAAAGAAAAAGACAGTATGAAAGAAGATGAAAAGGACGAAGAAGAAGAAAAAGGAGACACAAGGATAAATAGAAGAAGTATAACGGCAGAAGAAGAAGAGGAATTCGAAAAGAAAAGAAAAATTCAAAAGGAATTTTTGTTTCGATCCAGAAGCACTTGAGCTCGGTGCCGTGGACATCGTAGCCCTTCAGTTTGGTGCCACGAATACCGTAAATCTGAAGAACCTGTGGCTTTTCTGCCAGCCCACGGAATTGAACCGCACTCATAGGGGCTTGAAAAGGAAATATAAAATAAGAAGAAGTATGAGAAAATATGTAGCAAAGAAGATGTTGAGAAAACAAGTAGAAAAATAATTAGACCAAGAAATAGGAACAAAAAAGAAGAGGTAGAAGATAGAGAATAATAATAATAATAAATATTTATTATATCATCTTTGCAAATGAACTAGGAAAATATGTCTACTTAAGTTGAAGAACTTGATCTAAGACAAGTGCAGCAATTTAAATTCCTCGGAGTCCTGGTAACATCACATAGCAGATGTCGATCAGAAATAAAGAGCACAATAGGAGAAGCGAAAACATCATTCCTGAAAATGAGAAGCATTATCTGCAACAAGTCCTTGTCAATCCCGATCAGAATGCGAGTTATTCAGTGCTAAATAGAACCAATACTGACATACGGATGCGAGTCATGGACAATGAACACACAGATCGAAAAATCTCTGAGGCCACAGAAATGTGGTTTTATAGAAGAATGATGAGAATCCCATGGACTGCTAAAATGACTAATGTTGAGGTGCTGAATGAGATCAAGACATAGAAAGCTTATCATCAATATAAGAAAGAGACAATCATCATTTTTCGGGCATGTGATGAGGAGGGAGGTTTAGAACACATCGTGACAACCGGTAAAATCGAGGGTAAACGAGACAGGGAAAGACAGAGAGAGAAAATGTTGGATAGCCTGACTTCATTGCACGGTAGAGCGTCAACATCTGAGTTGATAGCAAACACCAAAGACAGAGATTTGTAGAGATCCATGATCGCCTACGCCAGCCGGCACGGCACTTGATGATGATGAAGTTGAAAAACAGTCACTGCTGATTATATTATGGCATAGAACATGGACACCGCATATCATAAATACCAGTCACATTATTTCATCATCAGATGACTTGCCATAACTCAACTCGACGAAACGGGAATTTCAATGCGTAAGCACGTACGCCGGAGTTGTTAAACATGGATTGGAAAAGTATAGGCTCTAAATAAACTTCTTGAAATTTTAGTAGACATTCCACTCTGAATATATCCGGGATTCTACATTCTTGATACGATTATCTCATACATGCAGTGTTACATGTAAGCTGTTTTGTTTATTCTAACTAGACTATTATGTAGGCATTTTAGAGTTGACATACGTCCTCAAAAGAACTAACTAACCTTTGTAAGGAAACTGATATAAAAACAAAACCCTAGGTTTTTTTTTTTTTTTCCGATCCAGAAGCACTTGAGCTTTCAGCTCTTCGGCTCGGTGCCATGCACATCGTAACCCTTCGGTTCGGTGCCACGAACACCGTGAATCTGGTGAACCTGTGGCTTTTCTGCCAGCCCGCTGAATTGAACCCGCACTCACATGAAGCTTGTCACCAGTAGTCCAACGCGCTACGAACACGCTGGGCAGGCGGGCAAATCTAGTGTTTAAGAGCCTGCGTTTTCCCTTGGCAACATATGGTTGTGAGACATGGAACATTGAGAAAACGGCGGAGAAGATCATTAAAGCCTTTGATTTCAAATGCTACAGAATAGTACTAAGAATATCATAGACAGAGACAAGAATAAATGCTTCTGTTCTGCAACAGCTTGATATTAAAGACAGTTGATATTAAAGAGCAAAAAATGAAGGAAAATTAAATATTTCGGACACATCACACGATGAGTGTCTAGAGAAGATCATTTTGGAAGGAATGGATTCTGGAAGAAGAATGCTTGGAAGACCTAGAAGACGATGGGTGCAAAATGTCATTGACGATCTGAGAATGAATGCTGCTGACGCCGGTCAACTTGCACAGAACAGAAAGTTTTCTAGATTGCTGTCATGAGAACCAGTTTCCTGAAGGTACAAGCTACTTGATGATGATACGTCCTCATATTTCAGGACACGTCATCATTTCGCGCGTAAACTTGAGCGTCCGCAAACAATTTCGAAAATTCTTAGATTTGTCCGCAATTTTACAAGCCTAGACACTGAGTGTTTTTCTATGCATGAGCAGTGAAAGTACACCACAAATACATTTCCATCACGAACAGTCATGTGATTGTAAATCATTTCATTTCCACTACAAATCATTACAAGTGTTACGAGTACTTAATTAAAAAAATAAAATATTTAGAAAAAAAAAAATTTTGTTAATAAAAATTTTTTTTAAATTACCTACCTAAACATAAAAAAATTATCATCTTTATCATTATCATAATTACCATCATTAGATAATCATCATAAAGCCCAACATCTCACTTTTTCATTTCACGGGCACTTTCATTTCAGTCCACAAAATATTTGTAAAACATGAATTTACTGATTTTGTTATGTTCAAATGAAAATAAACACTTCATTGATAAAAAAAAGATTCTCGGCCTTTTGGGTAAAAAAAAAGACATCATATGGTAACTCGTGGTAACTACGTAAAATTGTGTTTTCTAATTTGACACTGGAAAAGAATCTACAATTTGTGGAAAAAAACTACCAAGATTCATAACAGCAAACAAAAACTGAGGCCAAAATTGGCTAATTGAGGCCAAATACTTAAGAACAATTTTCACAGAAGATTGATATATCGATAAGACAGAAATATCGATAGCGAAATCAGCAATCGATATGAAATGTGACAGTGAAATGAGATGTCTACGAAAAGCTGTCAACGTTACAAGGCGAGATAGAGTGAGAAACGAGAATATCAGAAGCATCGTTGGTACTATACCATGCATACAGTACATCGAGAAGCAAAGATTCAAGTGGTTCGGCCATTTAATAAGAATGGAACCACATTTACTACCATCACGTGCCTATAATAATCGACACTCAGGGCGCAGAGCACGAGGCAGGCCAAGAACAAGATGGATAGATAACATCTCAGAGTCCCTGCGAAAGCATGGACTGACAACGTCAAGCGCAACACACCTGGCACAAGATAGGAAACTAACTCTCCCACGACGCTTCACGGAAAATGTGATTAAGATAAGATAAGATAAGATAAGATAATCAGCAATCGTTGCACAAAAGCTAACCAGGTACTAGGACAGTTAGCACCACTGTTTAACAACACAGTCACATTGACTGAATCCGGTTTGTTGATGTATAACATAACTCACTAAATGTATTAGGATTATAATAGCTGTCCATTGCAAACATGTGACAACAACCTCAGACGTGTGTGCTGCACCCCTCTGGTGTATGCGAAGGTGACAGTAGTCAAATCCTAGAACATAGTCCCCTACCACAGGTGGGGAATTTATGATCACAGTTAGACATGTTGATTTTTTGGTGTAATGTTTGTTCGCGCGGCTAAATAAGAAATAAATATGTTATGGAACGGATTATCATAAGGAATAAATATGTTGTGAAACGGATTAGCATTAGAAATAAATATATTGTGAGACGGATTATCTTCTTCTTCTTCTTCTTTTGTCGTCACACTGCTACCGGGTTGTTGCCCAGTGTCGTGGTTTTCTGTTTTTGTCTTGCGCTGTTCTGGTGGCTTGTGTGATTGTTATCTTTGCTCTTTCACAGGATTCTGCTACGCCATCTAACCATCTTTTCCGTGGTCTTCCTCTTGCCTTCTTTCCCGATGTTCTGTTGTAGAAGACTCTGTATACTGTGGAGTTTGGATGCATTCCTATTAAATAATTCTTATTTGGATGCATTCATATTTATCATTAGGAATAAATATGTTGTCCAACGGATTAACATAAGGAATAAATATGTTGTCCAACGGATTAACATTAGGAATAAATATGTTGTGAAACGGATTATCATAAAGGAATAAATATGTTATGAAACCGATTAGCATTTGGAATAAATATGTTGTCCAACGGATTAGCGTTAGGAATAAATATGTTGTCCAACGGATTAGCGTTAGGAATAAATATGTTGTCCAACGGATTAGCATTCGGAATAAATATGTTGTCCAACGGATTAACATTAGGAATAAATATGTTGTCCAACGGATTATCATAAGGAATAAATATGTTGTGAAACGGATTATCATAAGGAATAAATATGTTGTCCAACGGATTAACGTAAGGAATAAATATGTTGTGAAACGGATTAGCGTATGGAATAAATATGTTGTCCAACGGATTAACATAAGGAATAAATATGTTGTCCAACGGATTAACGTAAGGAATAAATATGTTGTCCAACGGATTAGCGTAAGGAATAAATATGTTGTGAAACGGATTATCATAAGAAATAAATATGTTGTCCAACGGATTAGCGTTAGGAATAAATATGTTGTGAAACGGATTAGCGTTAGGAATAAATATGTTGTCCAACGGATTAACATTAGGAATAAATATGTTGTCCAACGGATTAGCGTTAGGAATAAATATGTTGTCCAACGGATTATCTTAAGGAATAAATATGTTGTGAAATGGATTATCATAAAGGAATAAATATGTTGTCCAACGGATTAGCGTTATGAATAAATATGTTGTCCAACGGATTAGCATTAGGAATAAATATGTTGTCCAACGGATTAGCATTAGGAATAAATATGTTGTGTAACGGATTAGCGTAAGGAATAAATATGTTGTCCAACGGATTAACATAAGGAATAAATATGTTGTCCAACGGATTAACGTAAGGAATAAATATGTTGTCCAACGGATTAGCGTTAGGAATAAATATGTTGTGAAATGGATTATCATAAAGGAATAAATATGTTGTGAAACGGATTAGCATTAGAAATAAATATGTTGTCCAACGGATTAGCGTTAGGAATAAATATGTTGTCCAACGCATTACTACTAATCCCGTCATGCCTAGTGACACATGGGGCTTCAGAAAGGACTTTCCATGCTCTCCTGTCCCGTGCAACCTTCAGCGCAGAGCCCCACGTCAGAGATGCGGTGTCCAGTTCCTCTTCCATCATGCGCCTCCATGTTGTCCGTGGTCTGCCTTTCTTTCTCTTTCCCTCTGGTGTCAAAGTGAGGGCTATCCTTGCAGGCATTTCTTGTCTCATTCTCATAACATGTCCGAGCCATTTCCATCTTCTCTTTTGAGTATGTCATTCATTGCCTCTTGTCTTGTGTCTTGGAGTAGTTGGTTATTGGATATTTTATCCCAAAGCATTAGCATTAGGAATAAATATGTTGTCCCAAAGGATTAGCATAAGGAATAAATATGTTGTGAAACGGATTAGCGTAAGGAATAAATATGTTGTCCAACGGATTATCATAAGGAATAAATATGTTGTGAAACGGATTATCATAAGGAATAAATATGTTGTCCAACGGATTAACGTAAGGAATAAATATGTTGTGAAACGGATTATGATAAGAAATAAATATATTGTCCAACGGATTAGCGTTAGGAATAAATATGTTGTCCAACGGATTAGCGTTAGGAATAAATATGTTGTCCAACGGATTATCATAAGAAATAAATATGTTGTCCAACGGATTAGCGTTAGGAATAAATATGTTGTCCAACGGATTAGCGTTAGGAATAAATATGTTGTCCAACGGATTAGCGTTAGGAATAAATATGTTGTCCAACGGATTATCGTAATACCTCGACTCGAGCATAAGAGGGTTGTGGGTTCAATCCCACATTCGACGTTCCACGTGTGAGGAAGGGAATTGACCCTCCTATCTGTTGTACATTAGTGATCAAAATGTGAAGTGAAGTAACTTTTGAAAAGGATACGGAATTTTTTTAAATTTAAATATGTTAAGTATAAGTTGGTGGCGTCTGTGGCTTAGGGGATAGTGATTCCGTCTGTTAACCCCAACGTTCTGAGTTCAAATCACGCTGTGGATAGTTTGGTTGCAAATTGTTCCGCGTGGACTTTTACAAAAGGACGATGGCACCACCGTTCAGAAAGCAATGGCAAACTACTGAACGTAATAATAAAGCCTAGAAAAATCACAAACAGTGTTAAAAGCTGGTGTTGAAGCAAAGTCCTGTAAAGGATATGCAATTAACTTTTTTATGTATACGTTATTTTTTTAAGAATGGCAGGTTGCGGAATGAGTGGATGCCGTCTATATAGGTTTCCAATCTCCAGAGACTCACGTGGGTCTACTACCCTGGTCATGAGGGTGTTTGCGGTAACGAAAGAGCTAACATCCTTGCATCGAAAGAATCGATTGTTGGATACTTTATGATGGATAAGTGGGATATTCTTCTGTCTCTTGGCGACCTTCTGTTGAATGAGGACACTCAAATAGACGTTGAAACAATAGAGCGATTTAGTGAGTTTGGAATTACACGTTGTACAAGTTGCTTGAGGAGCAGAAAAAGAAGTGTGTTTAACCAGCGAGCAACAGGAACCATCAGTATGCATACCCTTTGAAATCTGTTGGGGAGATTGACAACCTACGAGTCTGCCCGGAGTGCTGTGACGTCAATAACCAATAACCAATATTTTATCTCTGTTACCTCCCTTCGGTTGATAATGTTAAAATCATTACTTGATAACCGCTCTAGTATAGCAGTTAGTTCACTTGCTTTGTAGAACACAAGACAATTTCGTCAGGAAACGTCACCTCATTTATTTAAATTCTTCTTCTTCTTCACACTCTCAATATGGACCACTTGTTAACCACGCTTTGTGAATTGTTTAAAAAGGGTTTAAAAGCCGAAGGATTGACTTCATTGTATCGGGTTGTACGCCATACGGCTCAGTCCCTCTCCTTAGAAATGGCACGCCACCTGCCGAGAGTATTGCACAAAGCACGAACTCCGTAGCTCCAGCAACAATCTAGGGGTCTTTGAAAAACTGCGCTCGTGAACAGAATGGCGCGGTCCGGACTCGAACCCACGACCTTCGACTCACAAGGCAGAGGGCTTAACCACTTAGCCACCGCGACCCCCCATTGTGCCAGTTATGCGCCTACAAGTAGTCCAACACTTCCGATTTCTGCGACGCTTTGTATTCACTAGGGTAGCTACCCTAGGCACCTAACTCATTCGCCTCTTACGACATGCCTTGTAGGTTCAGTGGTACTATTGTTTACTCCCCTTAAGAGCCCCGACAACACACGAGCATAAAAAAGTTCAAAACTATCCAATTGTATCCTACATCAAATCAAATAGTATCATGTCCCTTGTAGGACATCGCTTTCATTACAGTCCGCCTGAAATCTAACTGTCTCTAGTAAGTTCTGTCGCCTCCTCCATCGTCATGTTTACGGTATCTCTGATGTCCTCCTGTCACCGTCGTTTTGGGTGTCCTATGTCTGGTAATCCAGAAACCATGGATTCCATTACCGTTCTCTCCAAACCAATCTGACGTTTTACGTGGAGAAAATATTTCATCTGCCGGGACATGATATTATTTACGAATCAATGCTCCTCGTTATGTAGGTCTTTTTTCAATCCAGAAGCACTAGAGCTTTCAGTTCTTCGGCTCGGTGCCATGGACATAGTAACCTTTCGGTTCAGTGCCACGAACACCGTAAACCTGGAGAATCTGTGGCTTTTCTGCCAGTCCGCTGAATTAAGCCCGCACTCACAGGGAACTTGTCACCCGTAGTCCAACGCGCTACGAACACGCTGGGCAGGCGGGCATGTAGGTCTTTAATGAATCTTTGTGTTTTTTTCTCATCTCTGTCCATGATGTTCTAAGAACTATTCTGTAACACCTTGTTTCAAAACATTCAACTTTATTCTTTAGTGTTGTGTTCTAGGTCTAGGAACTTGATCTCCCATACTTAATTCACAATATATACAGACCAAACGAAAATAAAATTAAAATAAACGGTGCCATATTAGAAAAAGTGACTGCAAAACATTCCTTAAATTGCATAAATTTAAGAAAACCATTTGTCATACTGCATCTAATTTTATTACTTAACCAAAGTGTTTGTATACTTAAACTATTTGAACTATTTCCAGGTTAATATGTGCTACGGTGTTTAAAAGGTATTGCAGAAATGCTACTAATTTATTTGAAGACAGTGTTGGTTTTATATCAGGACACTACCGTTGCTAGACACCGTAACAAAAGTTGTCTATGTTCTATTGTTGCCTTGTCCCGGTATTGAAGAGTTTTTAGCCCCCGTTTGAAAGTTCCGATGTCAAATGTTTTAACAGTCTGTCATCAAACATAAGTCGACATTCTTGATCTATTGATGAGAGGGAACTGGCGACACGAGTAGCTTGAGACTTAATCGTTTGTTAGAGAGTTCGTGTACGTGTATGAATGAGAAGAATACTGAAATAGTAGATTCAAGTGTTCGTTTTCTGGTTTTGTCTGTCCGCACGGCAATTGGTACATTTCTATCAGTATTTATTTATCTCTGTCTATATGTTTATATGTATTTATATATATATCTATATGTTTATATGTATTTATCTCTATCTATATGTTTGTATGTTATAAGAAACAGAAGATGGAGATATGTTGAACCTTGAGGAGAAAGGATCAACGAATATCAAAGCAGGCATTGAAGTGGGATGCAAAGTGTTCAAGAAGAGGTCGACCTAAGGAGACCCTGAGTAAACTTTGCTGAGAGGGCAGAATATCGGTCTTAGTTCCATGGAGATTGGCGAGTTGCCCAGGATAGACGTATGGAGAATTACTTGCAGGTCCTATGTAACGTATACGGTACGAAGGTTATTATTTATTATTATTATATGTTTCTATGTATTTATCTCTGTCTATATGTTTATATTTATTTATCTCTGTCTATATGTTTGTCTTCTGACAGAATGGATAAGAACGCGCCTCCCATGCGAGAGACCTGTGTTCAAACCACATAATCCTTTATCATCATCTCAAATTTATATACACTATAAATATGTATGTCCGCCCATTGTCTACCTTGCAGTACATTGTTCTATATTTAGCCATCAAACTATCAATCAATCCGCATCTATCCATCCATTTCAACATATCGTCCATACAATGTTTGTTATTATGTAGGTTTATCAAATTTACTCGTATTCAGATACGTGTTACATATTAGCGTGATTCCTGGATTGCCAGACATGGGACTCCCTAGAACATAGATTCCCAAACTTTTTCGGTCAACCGCCCACTTTGCACAACATAAACTTTGTAACGCCCCTCCACATTATAAAAGTTTGCCAACGTTCCCTCCCACATATGTAAGTGCTCTATTTTCTCTTGAGATAGAAAATTGATATATATTTCTGTCACATACGGTCAATTTTCAAATGATTATATGCATGAAATAAAAAATCGATGACAAAATATGATGAATTAAAATGCAGAATTCAAATTTTAAATGATTATTCAATCGCAAAATCACGAAAATAATTTATTTTAAAATATTTATTATTAATTTCTTCTTTAAGAAGCCACCGACCCATTAATCGCCTGAGCACCCCCAAATTCTTCTGAACCCACTATCGCCCCCCTAGAACGCTTCGGCGCCACTGGGGCGGTACCGCCCACTTTGGAAACGCTGCTCTAGATTAAGGTGGCAGAGTGATATCAACGATACCTTGGATATAACACTAGAGGACTTGCTAGAGATAAGAGAGATTTTCAGATGAGCTGTGATGACAGCGGCGTGTTTGCAACTGACATGTTACTGCTTGACATATTACTGAGACATAATGGATACAGAACAGTAATATATATCCAACACTTGGGTATCTTCCTGAAGTTTCCATTTTTTTAAATTAACATTAATATTGAAAACATTACCAAGTGACCTCGCAATGTGTGTAGCCAAAGATTCCTGCAGAATCGTGTTCCTCTACTGTGTAGTAATTCCTGCCTTTAAGTGCTTCTGTGTGCGTTTGTGTGTATCAGTGAGTGGGAGAAATTGCCTTCAATTGATTGTCCATGTGTGTATCATAGAGAGAGAGAGAGAGAGAGAGAAGAAATAGAGTAGAGAGAGAGAGATTAGCTTGAGGTACGTTTTCACATATATGGCCTTTTTCGTATTTACAGACGGTCAATTGGCAAGTGTTTTACTGTGACAACTTCTGAGTTATCGCTTTTCTCTCTTGTCGTTCAGCTCATACATAAGTCTCTTCTCAAAAGACTCTGCGCCTTTGCGCAATATCGCTTTCCACACAACTATGTCATCAGTTAGTATTTTTTCCATGTGCTGGGACCTATAGAAAAGTTGTTCATTGAGGCTTTGCAGACATCTTTATATCTGAGCAGTGGTCTGCCTGGTGTCTTTTCCCTCCGAAAGTTCACAGAACAACATTTGTTTTGGTATGCGACAAGTTTTGATTGTTCTCACATACCCCAACCATCTTAGTCGTCCACTGCTGAGCATGCCCATGATGGAAAGCAGGTTTGCACGTTGCAGTACTTCAGAATTCGTTATCTTGTCGTACCACCTGATGTTCATAATCTTGTGGAGACATCGAAGGTGAAAGATGTATCGACGGTGAAAGATGTTAAGTCTTCTCTCGTGTCTTGAGTAGACTGTCCATGTTTCTGAGCCATATAGTAAAGAACAAATTACACAGGCTCGATGTTTTTTAATCTTCGTCTGCATTGTTAGTTTTGTGTTGTCCCACGCTCGCTTTGATATTTTGCCGAATGTAGTAACCAGCCGCACTCCCTACGCGAGCGTTGATTTCTTCATCAACAGAAAATCTGGCAGTGACCATGGACCCAAGATAGCAATATTTTTGAACTGGTGATAGCTGGTTACAATTTAAAGTAATATTTGTTGTGTTATCTCCTGACAAAAACATATGTTTTGGAGACATTTATAGTCAGAGAACGTACACCACGTCAGAGAATATACACTAAAACGTATATTAAGTTTTAGAGTATATATATATATATATATATATATATATATATATATATATATATATATATATATACAGTGACGCGCGTCATCCTTTATGTTGGTAGGGCCAGACACACATTTTCAGAAAAATCATGGTTTTGGGTTAGGATATGTTTTAATTTATTAAATAATAACTACACCTTACACATTATTGTTGGTGGGTCCCCGCCCAACTGGCCCTTAATGACTAGCCGCCACTGTATATATATATACATATATATACTGTGTATATATACTGTGTATATATATATATATATATGTTGTAGGGTGTTGTTGTTGTTGCTGTTCAGGATTATAGTGTTTCCGTAGTAGTAGTACTATGTGATGTTACTTAGCACAAATTATAAATATGAAGACGTTCTTGTATATTTCATATATATTTTATTGATGCTTCTACGTATTTAGACAAAACACGTCTGCCTCTGTCCACTTTTTATGTTCGTCTACTTTGCTGTCACTACGTTGCTAGCAGTACTAACTAATCTACATCAAACTAGTCTTGTTCTAGTGCTGCTATTACGCTCGTAGTGTGCAGCTTTGGTGTGCAACCTCTACAGTCTCTACCTACCTCATTTCCACTACTATCTATCTATAAACAACTACCTGTCTAGTCTGTTAGCTACTATAGTCTGTCCATTAATTCGTGAGCACGTTTGAAATTGATTTTCTCGAAAACTACCTGTTGGATCTCAGTGATTTTTGCAAGCAGCCTTAGAATATCCATGACGCTAGAGAAATATTTTTTCCAAGAAAATTTGATGTAGTTTGAAATATTTCTTCTTCAGGTTATATTAAAATCAACCTCACCGGATTGTACACAATAGTAACAGATCTACGGTACACAGACGCGTTGTTCTAAAAATACATTATGGTAACATTGAAATATCGTGAGTATACAACAATTTCACGAAATCCCGTGCACCTAACCGAAGTTCTGACACGTGAGTCCTTCTCAATGATAGACATGCAGTTCTGGAAGAAGTGTGTTGAACATGTGCTCGAGAGGAAGACGAGTACTGGCGCCGAGATGGATTACAATTTGTCCAGCCAGTAACAATTATCAACCTCATGGAATAGTCAGATTCGGGATGATACAAATCATATTTTGATTACAGACTGAGAAATAGCAACGTATACATTTCCATATCCAAATGCGTCTACCATCATACAATTTGTGGTGAAGTTAAGACACCCTGGGGTCTAATGGTGACCGAGGGGAGGACTAACTGTTGCATATTGTATCCAAGTTCACGATTGCACATAAAGGGCGACACACTTAATTACTTGACCTATCAAGTTAATATGGAGATACACCTATGAATAGAATTGACATGGACAAATTCTAGGGATACTGTAAAATCTAAAATTTGAGCCCCCGTATTTGCAATTGTCATAAAAGATCAAAGGAATTCGCCGATGTGCAAAATCCGTAGCATCTATGGACTACTGGTTAGCTTTATTTTAGCGTCATGGATATTCTAAGGCTGCATGCAAAAATCACTGAGATCCAACAGGTAGTTTTCGAGAAAATCAATTTCAAACGTGCTCACGAATTAATGGACAGACTATACCTTGGAGTTGGGGAGCGGTCATGCACGGTCTAGTACATATATATATATATATATATATATATATATATATATATATATATATATATATATATATATATATATATATATATATATATATATATATATATATATGAGTGTGTGTGTGTGTGAGGAGAGAGAAAGAGGTAGAGCGAAAAATAAAATACAAATTGAACGAGAAAAAAGAAACTGCTCGAGACAATGACATAAAAAAGATAAAGGAAGAGATTAAGAGAGATAAATAAAAAGAAGAGAGAGCTGTGGATGCACATAAGTGACAAGTCTTTGATCTATAACAAAGACTGAGACATATCTTGACACTAACACCACTTGTCCAACAACTGTGGTCGAACCAATGTTGTTTATATATCAAGTTCAGGGTCACCTAACTCTAATTTGGAATTCCGTTCACCTTGAAATGAAGAGACTATTAAAATAAGTCAAATCACGTAAAACAAAACTAAAGGAAAGCAAATCATAACAAACAAATATCATTCATTCAGAGCTACATCCGGGTTGAAGAAGTTCAAGTGCAACTCAATTGCGGTGGAATACATAAGTGAGCTTGAAAGGTCAGTGAAGTGTCTCATCTTTTTTGTCCGCTTTGATGGTTAGGGATAGGCTTATTTGGAAGATGCTTTGAAAATGTTACACGAATACAGTGGCGGCTCGTGATCATTTTTGTTAGTGGGGCCGGACAACAATTTTCGGAAAAATCATGGTTTTTGTTAGGTTATATATATTAGTATTTATATATTAGTTATACATGATTTTTGGTAGGGCCCGGCCCCACTGGCCCTTAAGGACGAGTCGCCACTGCACAAATATATATGTATATGCAATTAAAATCGTGATATTTCCTTTACAGGACGTAGCCATCAACCACAGTAAATTAGTCGTTGATTTTCTAGGCCCCACTTATACGTTCAGTAGTGTGCCATTTCTTTCTGAACGGTGAGGTCTATTTTTACATTTTGTAAAAATCCCAAGAAAACGAATTTCCTTCCAAACTTGCTCACCGTGGGGTTTGAACCAGGTACGCTTGATATTTGCGATAGAGTCACTACCACTTGAGCTACAGACGCATACATAAATATGTATATAGAGTTGTAAAATTTCTCGTAGCCTCTACAGACCTCTGCGTATCAAGTGCCTGTCCCTTCAAATCTCTAGCTCCTTGTGTGCAGGAGGTAGAAGGGTCAATTTCTGTCCTCATGTGTAAAACGTCTAGTGTGGGGTTTAACCCACATTCCTCTTGTTTTCGTATCCATGGGCAACACGTATGCATTACACTAATTCGACCTATATATTTATCATATATTATATGTATGTTTTTTATGTTATGTTATGTTATGTTATGTTGATGTTATGTATGTTATGTTATGCGATCGACGTCATGGCACATTGGGCATTCCCATTCGTGCTCTGTCCTCCGCTGCAGCAACCATCTCATGTATGTATGCAGGGGCGGCTCTTCATTAAGAGCGAGAGGGCGAGGTCCCACCAAAAATAATGTGTAACGTGTATTTATTATTATATAAATAAAAATATAACCTAACCCAAGGCCATAATTTTCCCGAAAATTTGCGTATGGCCCCACCAATAAAAACGATCAAGAGCCGCCACTGTATATATGTATATTTTTGTATATGTATGGATATGTTTGTATATGGTATCTTTATATGTTAATTATAAAAAACAAATACCATTATGTCTGTTCGTCTGTCGCAAGAAAGACAATTGAAAACCGGAGTGAAATCTTGAAATTTAGTCTTCTTCTCCTCCTTTCAACTCCCAGCGGAGTTCTATTATCGATATATCGGGAGACTGCAATATCACAGTGGAGCACAGGTCTTCAACAAACTTCTTCCATCTCTTCCTCTCTCTTGCCATCCCTTCCAATCCTTTCCATATTTTACCTATCCTTTTAATATCAGCCTCCAGCTCTCTTCTCCATGTCTGTCTAGGACCTTCCCTACTCCTCTTTCCCAGCGACATCCATATCGTCCAATAGCTTGTTCTGAACATAACTTTGCCACACTAGCAGTCCTAATGAATTTCTGTATTTCGTAGACCAGATGTTCTGCCTTCCTAGCAATCAGGCTTTAATCATCTATGACATCATTAACCCATCATCTTAGTTGTCTTTCCCTTCTTCTCTTTTCCGGAATAACTTCCATCATAATTATCATTTTGAGTCCTTCTTATCTTTTTTTATATTTCCAAAATACTTGATTATTCTCATTTTCATTTTCAGCATCAGCTAGTTTTCGTTATTTTTAACTTCTTCTGGACATATTTTGAAGAAAAAAATAACACTTTATGTAATTTGTAACTTCCAATAAACTTTATGAAATTGTCACTTTCCCAAAATAACACTTTATGAAATTGGTCACTTTCTTTAAATAACACTTTATGTAATTTGTAACTTTCTCCAAATAACACTTTATGCAATTGGCAAATTTCTTCAAATAACACTTTATGAAATTGGTAGCTCTCTCCAAAGTTACACGTTATAAGCTCTGTAACTTTTTCCTCGTAACACTTTATCACTTTCGCATCATTCTGAACTGGTACATACATTTTCTTTAGTTGATACATGAATGTATGTATGTATGTATGTATGATGAGGTGTAATGTACAGATAATCAACAGTCCAGTGGCCTGACTTATATGTGCGTTATATAAATGATACAGAAGAGTTCTTTGTAAACATGAACAGAAATTAGATCAAACTACTGTAACTAGAAGGAACTCAAAATAAAAGTTAACCTGGCTAGTACTAACAATAAAAACAAGGGGTTTGTTATTTTGTTTAGTATTGTCGATATCCAGAAAGAAATAAAAAGCAAAGAAAACTGGCTGATGCTACAAATAAGAAAGAGAAAATTGAGATATTTTGGATATATAAAAGACAAGAAGGGCTGGAGAAGATCATCATGGAAGGAGGTATAGCAGCGAAGAGAAGAAGAGGAAGACCACGGAGAAGATGGATTCAGGATGTAACTGATGGTTTGAACATGACGGCTGCTGAGGCAGGACATCTGGCTTATGAGAGAGAAATTTCGGAGGACTGTTGGGGGCAAAGTTCTACTCAGGACCAGCTATTTGATGATGATGATGATTATCGATATAATGGAAGACTGCAGTAAATTATGAGACAATGGCGAAATACGTCAAAACAAAGTACTGTTTCTTTCTTTCTTTCTTTCTTTCTTTCTTTTCTTCTCTTTCTTTCTTTCTTTCTTCTTTCTTTCTTTCTTCTTCTTTCTCTTTCTTTCTTCTTCTCTCTTCTTCTTCTTTATTGCCTTTCTACATTTCTTCATATAACTCCTTTCTTTCTCTTTCTTCTTTCTTTCTCTTCTCTTTCTCTCTCTTCTTTCTTCCTCTTTCTTTCTTCGAATCATTAGCTACAGCTGAGGTCAGGAAGAGATTTGTATGATTTTTAGGCTTCCGACAGAAGCCTTGAGAATTTCAGACTTTGGTCGGCAAAGTGCTACTCAGACCCTATCTTCGTGCAGAACACCATGAATCTGGAAGAACTGGGCTTTCTGCCTGCCACAATTGAAACCGTAACAAGAGCTCGTTCACCACGTCCACGCGCTTACGAACCGCTGGTAGCGGGCGAAGAGATTTCTAAAACGGGCCCTACTCCTGCTTAACGTTTTTCGAAATCTTTCATAATTCTACGAGCACAAATTAGATTATACCACTGTTGGCTTGCTAGGCCTGTCCCAGTGGCTTCAGAATTCCCCAGATGGGTCACACGGTGCACTAGACTATCACATTCAGGCTAGAATACACAAATTCCATCCAAAGAAAACTGAAAATCGACTTCGGTTAGAGGCCGGCAGAAATTCACAACCAGCTTGCCGTGCCATCTTGACTGGAAGTGACAAAATACCCAAACAATAACAATACACACAGAGGCGACTCGTACTCAGTTTTGTTGGTGTGGCCAGACATTTTTTCCGGATAAATCATGGATTTTGGTTGCTATACTTTAGTTTATAAAATAATAAATACACGTTATACATTATTGTTGGTGGGCCCGCCCACTGACATTAATAACGAGCCGCCACTGAATACACAGTAACGTTTCGACCAAAAGGCTTTTATCAAGCAAAGGATACAAAGAGGTGAAGAACGCGTAAAAGGGTTTAGAAATAAAAGGAAATAAAGAACTGGAAAAGGTAATTATGAAAGGAGGTATTCCGTCAAATAGGAGATGTGGAAACAACGGAAAACATGAGTGCATGATGTGATGGAAGATTTGAGCATGACAGCAGCGAATGCAGGAAACCTTGGCTATGAGAGAGATAAGTTTCGTAATACTGTAGGGTGGCAAAGTTCTCCTCAGGACAAGATATTTGTTCATGATGTACGTAAGAAGGTTACAAACATTACTGGTTAAAAATGTAAAAAACACAAGAAGCGTAATAACTAGGAAGGGACAGAAATATAAACAAGGATGTAATGATACTTAAGACAGTGACTGTTTCTATCATTTGACCTTTAGGTCACAGTAGTTAAACAAGCACTTCAGTGTTCCCCACAGAGCATCCGGGTAACGTGTACTTAATGTACAAATAATGTAACGTGATAAGAACGCAACATGAATTAATTCACATGAAGGCGGTAATAATTATGATAACAGAGGTGATGTTGAAGATAAACATTATAACAGTGATAATGATAATTACGATAATAATTATATTAGTGATGATGATAGGTTGATCATGATGATAATCAGTGGCGGCTCATCATTAATGGACCAGTGATAGGGCCTGTGACAAACATAATATATAACGTGTATTTATTATTTTATAAATTTAAATTAAACAAACAAAAACCATGATTTATCCGAAAAAAAATGTCTGGCACCACCAACAAAAATGATCACGAGCCGCCACTGATGATAATTATGGTGGTGGTGATAGTACTGATGACGATGAAGATGGTGAAAGTGATAAGGATGCCGATGATGTTTGGAACAAAGATATGATGGTAATGGTGATTATAATAATAGTTATTGCTGATGACGGCTGATTAATTAATAGATAATGATTGTTGTAGTCTAGGGTTGATTTGTAATAGTTTCACAAGTCTCCTCCTTTTTTCCTTGCCCTAATTTGTCGTACTGGATAATGTTAGTCTTCACTTATTCCTTTTTGGAATTCTCTTTATTACATATAAATATTTTGGAATTCTCTTTATTACATATAAATATTTTGGAATTCTCTTTATTACATATACATATTTTGGAATTCTCTTTATTACATATAAATATTTTGGAATTCTCTTTATTACATATAAATATTTTAGAATTCTCTTTATTACATATAAATATTTTGGAATTCTCTTTATTAGATATAAATATTTTGGAATTCTCTTTATTACATATAAATATTTTGGAATTCTCTTTATTACATATAAATATTTTGGAATTCTCTTTATTACATATAAATATTTTGCACGTCCCCTGTCCTCACATATATTTATATATACAGGGTGTTCAACTTAAAAGCAGCCCCAGTGATAAATATAAATTTGCCAGGTACGTATTGCATCTCGTCTATTTACTATTTAAACCGGTTCTGACTAGCTTGTCCTACGTTCACATTTGTTCATCGCCCCTTCCCGCACTACAATTACACACCATCACACAACCTTGACCTATACTACGTCATAACTGAACCTTCCATTTCCATACATATATGCCAGATTAGCTCAATTCACAGGCTGCTTTTAAGTTGAACACCCTATATATATATATATATATATATATATATATATATATAATGTATGTTTTATATTTTGGGATGTTATCATTTATTCTAAACCACGATACATGATGGTAGTACCCTTCAGTCAATCCATTTTCTAAGTATGGAGCATCACTTTCTTACAGATGAACGTTTTCTTACGGATGACATTCTCGTCACAACACAGGTAAACATGTGTAAGACAGTCACTACACAGTGGACAATCATCTTTTCGGTACGTTAATGCATCTTTATTGAGATAGTATGACCACAGACATAAACACGCCCTCTCGTTGTAGTGCCTATGCTCGTCTCCTATGTTTACTAACGTTGCTACGCCGTCACTGCACAAAACTGCGTCAATTGGTTTTACTACGTCAAGTCTCGTTTAGTATTGCCACCTGGTATAGTGACCAGATGCAGATTTAGTGCGCAACCACTACAGTCAACTAATAAAATATATACAAACTACACACTAAGGCTAACTGTCTGGTCCACCGGCTGCCTGGGAGGGGCTGGCTGCATGCCTTCTACATGATGATGATGATTTATGTATGGATAATGATGATGATAATGATGAAGATGATATTAATGATAATTAAGATAATGAAGATGCTATTAATGATAATGATGATGATGATGATGATAATGATGATGATATTATTGACAATAATGATGATGATAATGATGATGATATTAATGATAATGATGATGATGGTTGATGATTGTGCACGATGAAACGAAAAATGAAGTGTCCAATACATTCTTTCCTTAAATGATTCAATGTCCGTCTGCCCAGCGTGTTCGTAGCGCGTTGGACTACGGGTGACTATCCCTCTGTGTGCGGGTTCAATTCCGCGGGATGGCAAAAAAAGCCCATATTCCCCAGATTTACGGTATTCGTGGCACCGAACCGAAGGGTTACGATGTCCATGGCACCGAGCCGAAGAGCTGAAAAGCTCAAGTGCTTCTGGAACGGAAAAAAAAATGATTCTATCTGCATCCATGGTAAGTGAACCTGCAAGGAATTAAAAGTCTTATGAAGACTGCAAGACCTTTCTGGTGTTCACTGGATGTGTCTGTTGAGTTAAATATGTATATGAGGATGTGGTGAATTAAATGTGTGTCCGATATGGTGAATTTAAAGTGTGTCAGATGTGGTGAATTCAATGTGCCTCCGATATGGTGAATTCAGTGTGCGTCTGATGTGAAAAATTTAAATGTGCGTCTGATGTGGTGAATTCAATTTGTGCGTGATGTGGTGAATTCAATGTACGTCTGGTGTGATGAGTTCAATGTGCGTCTGACGATGTGATGAATTTAATGTTCGTCTGATGATGTGGTGAATTCAATGTAAATCTGATATGATGAATTCAATGAGCGTCTGATGTGGTGAATTCAATGCGTGTCCGGTATGGTGAATTAAAAACCGTCAGATGTGGTGAATTTTATGTGCGTCTGGTGTGGTGAATTCAATGAGTATCTTGTGTGGTGAATTTAATGTGTGTCTGATGTGGAGAATTCAATGTGTGTGTCTTGTGTGGTAAATTTAGTGTATGTCTATTGTGACGTTTCTATGTTTGACTAATGTGGTAAATTTAAAGAAAATGTCAACCTTTTCTTTCCAGTGTGTCTTTGGTATCCAGCAGAAACTAAATCGATCTGAGAGCAGTTACTGTTTAAAAAAATTTATTTCAACTGAAGGTTTCGAAATGTGATCTTTCGTCTAGAAAGCAAGTATCCTAACGACTGTAGTAATCAGATTTAATGTGTTTTGAAGGTGCATGAGTAATGTGTTTCTCTCTATATAAAATGCCCCTCCCTCCGTATGTTTTATAGATGTCAGAATGATATCCTCTTCACTAAGTGTGTTTAGAAGTGTATATCTTGTAGTCAGGGAAAGTTCGGTTTGTATTGTTGTAATAAACATGTTGAGTACATTTGACCATTAAGAAGACATAAATGCATTCATAGATGAATATCTTCTTCTTCTGTCTTCTCACTAGATTGGGATTTCGGATTCTCTAATAAAGGCAACAGTCTGCCTCAGATTATCAACCACGCCATACAGTTTGTCTTCTGCGTTATCACTAGATTGGGATTTCGGATTCTCTAATAAAGGCAGCCGTCTGCCTCAGATTATCAACCACGCCATACAGTTTGTCTTCTGCGTTCTCACTAGATTGGGATTTCGGATTCTCTAATACAGGTAGCCGTCTGCCTCAGATTATCAGCCACGCCATACAGTTTGTCTTGGACGCGAGTGTACGTGAGCCACCTCTTTCTTCTCAAGTCTGCATACTGGGGGCAGTTCTGTAGGATATAATTCCTATGATTTCTGCTTCCCGTTTGTGCCACCCTTCCCGCAGTAAGTTTTGGCCACCCTTGTGATTGTAGGTCTAACATTCTTACTGCATGGCTAAATCTCCGAGGCAGATTGGCGGCGTAGAATCCGTTATCCCATTCCTCATTGTGAGGGGTCGATGCACCATGTTTCCGCCTTACGGTCTTGTGCATCCGTTTTCTGCAATCATTTGTTTCGGGTTAGCATTCCCTAGTGGACATGTGCATCCGATTTCAGCCAAACCTACTTAGTCGCCTCTTACGGCATGCGTGGCAGGTAACAGTGGTTCTATTCCTTACACCCCAAATTTGTGCCCCGGTAACCACTCGGGCGATAGATGAATATAAAGTTTATTCTCTCTTGGAGCATATTACTGAGACATAGAGTTGGATTGTAGTACACTGTTGCAGCTGTGTTCAGGGATGAGCGGAGTCACAGTGATCAATTACAGAAAAATTACATACTTTGGTCACATCAAGCGTCACGATGGCCTGGAAAGAACAATACTAGAGGGCAGGGTCCCAGGACGCAGAGGCAGACCAAGAAGAAGATGCACAAGATATTAAAGAAACCATGAACATGACCATCCACGAAGTGGGTGAACTGGCAAGAGACAGAGTGAATTTCATATGTGCTGCAAAGAGAGCAACGCCCTATAAAGGAAACGCACCTTGATGATGATGATATATGCAATGTTGTTCTTATTGTACTTTGTCTGCTACGTCCAGTGTCTGTTACTATTACTAGCTACTATTGTATATTGTATTATGCTTGTCTTGCCATGGTCCGTAGAAGTGGCGGCTCGTCATTAAGGGCCAGTGGAGCAGGGCCCCACCAAAAATAATGTATAACGTGTACTTATTATTTTATACATTAGAATATATGCTAACCGAAACCATGATTTTTCTGAAAATATATGCCTGTCCCCACCAACAAAAATGATCACGGGCCGCAACTGGTTCATAGTATTGTCATCTGTTATTTGCTCGTCCGATGTTACTTGCTCCTATTAGATATAGAACAATATAATTTAATAAATCTATATCAAAAACTGTACTGTCGCAACAGTTGACATCCTCTCTAAACGCAGACAGTGAATATTCACCACACGAAGCATAGATTACAAGCTTAAAACACCAGTAGTGGTTTTGTTTATTGTGGCAGCCCGTCTGCCCAGCGTGTTCATAGCGCGTTGGACGACGGGTGACAAGCTCCCTGTGAGTGCGGGTTCAATTACGCGAGCTGGCAGAAAAACCACAGGTTTTCCAGATTTACGGTGTTTGGGGCACCGAACCGAAGGGTTACGATGTCCATGGCACCGAATCAAATTGTGTTATAAGTCTCCCCTTATCATTACATGGCCTAAAAAATAATGATTGCCTCTTTCTTATATTGATAATAAGATATATAGTAGATGCCTCATTTCCATCATCTGGTTCAAGTTGTAGTAAAGAAAGTAAAGGAACCCTTTCATACCTCGTGGTATTTAGGGCAATACAGTATTAGGCCTGTATCGTTCATTGACCGTCGGTACACGATGTGTGATATGGTCAGCATCACGCCGGCCGTCTTTACTTTCATAGAGTATGGCTGTTACCCAATTGAGGCTGGGTTGACCTGAGAGACGTTGCGATCGGAAAATTCCCGCCCACTGCGGAGTTGAACCCGGATCACCAGCGTTGAGAAGCTAGTTCACTAACAACTACGCTACCGCGACTCTCTGGTTCAAGTTGACTGTCTTAAAAGTGTTTCACTGCTTGACGACGATGCTGCCCCGTACTTCCTTCCTTTGATTCGTTTGAAATATTGTCTATATTTTCAATGTTGTCTCTTGTATCCTTCCTTCCTTTCGTTTGCTTGAAATATTGTCAATATATTCATTGTTGTCTTTTCTATAAACTTCACTGTCTTTTGTAGCTCACACAGAGATCCGTTAGTTTTCTGTCGAGTTTTGTTTCGTTAGGCACTTAAGCCGGTAATTTCTGACCTGGTATCTCCATAGTATTCCAGTATAAATATAGTACATAGTATATAGGACTAGGAACTCGATCTCACCTACACTGAGATCAGGGATCTCTGGAAAAATATCCAGATGATTCTACGAGAGAGGGAACCTGGTACCTTTGGCAAGAGAGACGCGCACCTAACCTCTACGGCCTAGAGACCTGTATATTTATAGATGAGTACTTATGTCAAAGGCAATAAATGATGGTGGTTTTTCTCCAAGTTCAAGACCTACTTTAACTGGAAAGAGAATGCAAACGTCGTGAGTCACTCCTGTTTGGTTGTATATTTAGTTGGTGGAATGTGGTGTTAAGTATGAGACATAACTTGACCTGTAAGCGGAGCAGTTTGGAATATCTTAAGAATGTGTTCGTGTTCTTTACTATATACAGTGGCGGCCCGTGATCGTTTTTGTTGGTGGGGCCAGACACAAATTTTCTAGAAAATCATGGCTTTGGGTTAGGTTGTATTTTAATTTATTAAATAATAAAGACGCGTTACACATTATATTTGGTGGGACCCGGCCCATTGGCCCTTAATGACGAGCCGCCACTGACTATATATATATATATATATCCAGTGGCGGCTCGTCATAAGCCAGTGAGGCCATGTTCCATTAACAATAATTAGTAACGTGTATTTAATATTAAAAAATTATGTGTTGGTTATTATTACTTTTAACGTGATACTGATTAGCTATGAAAGTTGAATATATAACGCTAAAATATTACCTGAAATCTGAAATTCAGCGTCTTTTCTCCCTAACTAGTATTATTTCCATATTTCCAGCGCACTGTATTTGAAGGGCCAGTAGAAATGTGGTCTAATTAGACCGTCTGTTAACGTAGCGACCTCTGACTGCTCTCTCGTCTGGTTCTCGGTCCCTTTCCACAGAAATGGCATGCCATTTGCCGACAATATTGCAGAAGCAAGAACTCGGTAACTCTTGAAACAATCTTAAATGTATGTGGGGAAAAAACTCACCCTTGAACAGAACAACGCTGTCCGGATTCAAACACACGACCTTCAGCTCGCAATGTAAGGGCAACAACTAGCTACAGAGACCACCTGGATAATATGCCCTTAGGTACCACGACGATTAATGATGATGTCAATCTAGTTTTCTTCTTCTTCACATTTCAGCTCCCAACGGAGCACAGGTCTTCCACAAACTTCTTCCAGCTCTTCCTCTCTCTTACCATCCCTTCCAATTCTTTCCCTGTTTTACCTATCTCGTTAATATCGCCTCCAGCTCTCTTCTCCAGGTGTTTCTAGGCCTTCACTTATCCCTTTTCCCCTCGGTGAAAAAATATTGCCTGTCATGCTATGCTTCCTGTTGGTCTTCTTTTTTACACTAGTATCTGCTTAGTTATTTCGCTGAGTTCATCACGCCCGAGTGGTTACCGGCACAAATTCTGAGGTGTAAGAATAGAACCACTGTTACCTGCCATGCATGTCGTAATAGGCGACTAAGAAGGTTTGGCTGAAATCGGATGCATGTGTCCTAAACGTGTGAAGTCTACGCGTTTAGGGCCTACAAATCAATGTACAACGTATACACGTTCTTGGCAAAGATCAAACATATCACAAAGAGAGTGATTAAAATTGGTCGTAAAGAACGAACGCAAGAAGAAGAAGAAGGAGCTGAGTTCATCGTTCATAATCTTATCATACCACCTAAGTCTCTCTATTCTATGTAAACATCCGTTTCTGAAAGTCTGTAGTTTTATGGTGGCTTCTTTTGTTGTCGTCCATGTTTCCGAGCCATAGAACAACAGCCCAAGAAAATCAGCTTTGTGTTTGTATATGATCCCTTTTAACTTCCATATATTGCTTAATACTTACTACATAATACAGTTTCACCTTGCTTTTTTTGTATTCTTATCTTGATATCTTTGTTTGTTCCCCCTTCTATGTCTATGTTGCTACCAAGGTATGTGTATGATTCTACATCCTGTAGAGCTGTTTCCTCCCGCATAATCTAGTTTACATTTACTGCATTTATTCTCATGATTGCGGTTTTTTCCTGTGTATTTTCAAACCTAGTTGATGCGACTTATTATTTAGAATGTTCATTTTTTCTTCAATCTGGTTCAAGTGACCAAAAAAAAAAGAAAGAAAAGACGAAAAGTATATTTTCATTTCTTAACCTATTCATCCTTCGGAGCCGATATAGTGGCTCACAGTAATTTTTAAGAGAACGCAAAACCAGTATACTGGCCAAGTTAGTATACGTTACAAAGTCATGTTTCGGAGGTAAAGTAAATTTACGGAGTCAATGGGTTAACGTATATTTAGGAATCCTATTTTATTCCTTTATTATTTTTTAACCATCGGCACACGATTGGTAATTTGGTCAACTTAGCCTACCGTCTTTACCTGTACCTACAATGTACAATGTCACAATGTACCTACCTGTTTTACCTAATTGTCGCTAGGTCGACCTAAAAGCTCTCTCTCTCTAGCCTTTTTAACCCTGATTAGGGCATAGACCCTCAATCAACATGCCAAGTCTTACTATCTCTAGCTGTCTCCTACAGCTTCCCCAGCCTTCTTTATATTGTTGATTTCGTCTCCACGTATTTCTCGGCCTCCATTTGATTCGCTCTCCCTGTGGGTTCCAGAAAAGGACCCTTCTTGTTATATTCCTCTCTGATTTTCTCAAAGTGTGTCCTATCCAGAGCCAGAATCTGTTTTTAACCCTTGTTCACTGGAATCTGTCGTTTTCTCTTCATACTCTCCTCATTTGTGACCCTGTCATACCATCTCAGTTCCTCTATTCTGCGCAGACACCAGTTGAGAGTAGTTACGATCAAAATGGTTTTTTTCCGACCCAGTAGCACTTGAGCTTTCATCTCTTCGGCTCGGTGTCATGGATATCGTAACCCTTCGGTTCGGTGCCACAAACATCGTAAATCGGAAGAAACTGCGGTTTTTCTGCCAGCCCGCGGAACCGGACTCCAGGGGCTTGTCACCCGTCATACAACGGCTACGGACACGCTGGACAGGCGGGCAATTACGATCAAATAAGATCTCACTCCCGCTATAAAATTGGATCCCGAGACCACGCTCCTAAGCAACAAGTGCACACTTAACCACTACTTTATTAAAGCACTCTCAAGTGACAAAAAAAACAAATATGTTAGTTCAGACATCCATGTCAAAAACTGTCTTTCACTTTTACAGCTGACGTGATAGATCTCACGTAATTAAGACATCATTATTTCTCAGTCTTAGCACGTGACTATTGTCAGGAGGTTGCCATTTTTTGTCATGTTTTCTTTTTTTTTTTTTACTGTTTTACGATTTTCACGAAGATAGTTGACTTTAAGTGGTTAGAACGGTGGTTTAGTTGTCCAAGAAAGTTTAATTCATTTATCTGTTTAGTCGTATGAATTCAGCGATTTATAGTTTATTTTCTATTCCCAACAATCAGTTATTTATTTGCGATCCCTGAGGAGCAGAAGTTTTGTATACTTTATTTTATTGTACATAATATTGAAGCTCGTATTTTCTTACCTCAAATAGATCGTTCTTCTGTGGGTTTTCCACAGGAAACTAGCACCTTGGACGAGGTGAATGTTCTTTAGGTGCTGTTCAATAATACACAACCTTCTTCTTCTTCCAACGTTCCATATCGACAACTTTTTAACCACTCTTTGCGATTTGTATGTGATCTGAGCCTAAGAGCGATTGCACATTGTGCTAGTTATGCCCCTATAAGTAGTAGTCCAGCACATCCGATTTTTGAGACGCTTTTTATTTACTATGGTAGCTACCCTAGTACCCTACCTCAGTCGCCTCTTACGACATGCCTTGTAGGTACAGTGATACTATTCTTTGCTTCCCTTTAGGGCCCCGGTAACACACGAGCTTATTTATATACAACGTGCGACAATCATTCTTGGTTTCCTTGATCAAGAATATTTACAAGACCTTTGGTTCCGGGTATACACGGATGATGAGCAGAAAATACAGTGGAAGAATGGAGGAGCAGGAGTGTACATAGAATACCCAAACAACGCTAGAGATGCAATTAAAGTACGAACGGGGAAATTCTGTCACAACTATGATGCAGAAATTCAGGCAATCAAAGTGACAACTGAAAAACTGTTGAACACCAGACTAGATCCTCAACCTGTTGTATTTTTGACAGATGCAAAATCAGCACTCCAGTCCATAAAATTGCCAAGTCTACAGACCCTACTGTCTGAACTGTACAACAAGCGGAATGGCGTCTTGCAGTGGATATCGTCTCACTGTTGAATACCAGGAAATGAAACAGCAGACCGACTTCCCAAGGAAGGTGCTGCAGGAGAGAAACCTGATGTACTAGTTACCTACCACCAAAAGAAAAAGATGATTAAATCAATCAGAAAGCCATAAATACCAACACAAGACGATTACTATAATATGAGCAGATTGGAACAAGTTGTCATTCTGCGCCTTAGAACAGGACACAATCGACTCCGTAGCCACATGCATACAAAATACAATATTAGCAATTCATCCATTTGTACATGTGGACAAGCACATCAGACTACAGAGCACATACTTCAAGACTGTCTCGATCTCTAAAAATAACCCCGACCTCTGTGTGAGCTACAAAAGACAGTGAAGTTTATACAAGAGACAATGTTGAATATATAGACAATATTTCAAGCGAACGAAAGACAGTGAAGTTTATACAAGAGACAACGTTTAATATATAGACAATATTTCAAGCGAACGAAAGACAGTGAAGTTTATGCAAGAGACAATGTTGAATATATATAGACAATATTTCAAGCGAACGAAAGACAGTGAAGTTTATACAAGAGACAACGTTGAATGTATAGACAATATTTCAAGCAAATGAAATGAAGGAATGAAACATATTTATATTATTTATATGTCTTGTGATATCTTTATCTGCTTCTATATTCGTGTCTATAGTTCTTCCAAAATAATATCGGCAACCGCTGAAAGACAATTGACAGCTATATCATAGCTTTGTATTGTTGATTCTAATCTCCCATGTGATGACAGGGCCTGCAAGGGAAGCAAAGAATAGCACCACTGCGACCTACAAGGAATGTTGTAGGAGGCGACTGATGTAGAACCTGGGAAGCTACCTAGTTTTAAATAAAAAGCAGGGCAGAACTCTCAAATGTGAAGTCAGTGCTGTTCTATGGCTCGGAACATGGAAGACCACAAAGGAAACTATCAGAAAACTGCAGACCTTCGTAAATGGATGTTTACGTAGTATAGAGGGATTTAGATGGTATGATAAGATTACACACGAGGAACTCAGGGAGAGAACAAAGCAGATACCAGTGGAGAGAGAGCTCAGGAAGAGACGCTGGCGATGGATAGGACATACATTGAGAAGACCGACCGGAAGCATCGCGAGACAGGCATTGTTTTGGAACCCGCAGGGAAAGAGGAGTAGGGAAGGCCTAGGCAGACCTGGAGAAGAGAGCTGGAGGCGGATATAAAGAGGATAGGCAAAACATGGAAAGAATTGGAAGGGATGGCAAGAGAGAGGAAGAGATGGAAGAAGTTTGTTGAAGACCTGTGCTCCGATTGAAGTTGAATGGTGATGAGAGAGCGCAGAACTCGGATGTGTTGGCCTACTTGTAGGCACATAACTGGTACAACGTACAATGCTATTTGGCTCAGATCACATACAAATCACACAGAGTGGTTAACAAGTGGTCGATATGAAGCGATCGAAAAAGAAGAAGATGAAATTGATTCTAGTTTACTTTTACAAGCAGCAAAAATGTGAATCTAGGATTGGGTACGTATTTATTTACGTCACATGACCTTGTATCTGGTGATATCTTCTTGTTCAAGGTCGCGTACTAGCTCAGCCAGGCCTGTACGGGTCAACGCAGTACATGTGTAAGTGGGGGAACTCCCGTTTAGTTGCTTGAAATTCTAAAGCTCTATTAAGTCTATTACAAATAATACTGGGGCAAGGATAGGGATGTGGATCAGGGAAACCCTGGGAAAATGAACACAAACTACGTTTTTCACTCTTCGTGCCCTGGCAGGTGCTTGCTTTTTTCCCATATATTTACACAAACTGAAATAATCACTAGTAGAGCACTTACAGAGCAGCTGCGGCCCCGATTTTGATTATCCCTCCAATTGGAAAAATCAGGGTATCAATCCATAGCTGTGTATACTAATAAACTAACTAAAGGGAATTAGTGGCGGCTCGTCAGTGCCAGAGGGCCGGGCCCACCAAAATAATGTTAAATGTGTATTTATTATTTAATAAATTAAAATATAACCTAACCCAAAGCCATGTTTTCCCGAAAATGTGTGTCTTCTTCTTGATGAAGTTCAGTCCTCATCTGCCCATTTTTGTCTTGAAATCTTCATTTCTAAACCGGTCTCTTCTTGATACTCCCATCATTCTGCTTAGACACTTCATCTCTGTCGTGACTAGTTTTTCCTCTCTATAATTTAATGTCAACGTTCAGTTTGGAACTGATAGCATCATAATGTTTTGGGAGAAAGATTACGTTGTACAATGCTCTTTTAGTGTTCATGGTGACATGTTTGCAAGTCGAGTATGTAATTAGAAATTCAGAAGTTACTTTGTTGGCAGATGACAGAGAACAAAAATATCTTGTTGTCAACATTAACACAGGATTTCTTGCTTTGTCAACATAAATCGATAGCAACGAAGAAGATACACATATAACCTACCTGGAAACGGGGGATCTTTTGGCGTAGAGATAAGACACAGCCAACTCTAGATAATTAGACCAGACAACTGACTGAGTGTTCCCTGACCTAGATCAGAAAAGGGGCCGGAAAATATAGATGTTTGATAGAACACTGCAAGCTTTTTTGCAATTGTACTCAATTCTGTGAGTCTCATCATCATCAGGTTCCGTCTCCACATCGAAGGTTGACTGCAATGAATCTCTAGCATCCTCTGTCTTTCGCCTTGGTGTTGCACACTGCCAGACTGTAACCTGTCCATTTCTTAAAGTTTCCCTCCCACTTATCTCTCGGTCTTTCTCTTGCTCTTCCCCACTCAACTTTCCCCTCTAGTAAATGTTTTATCATGGTGTCATGTCTTTTATGTGCCCAAAATACTTTACTTGTCTGAATTTTATTTCTCTTAAAAATTGTTTCTTCATGCCTAGTTTTCCTAAAACTTGTTTATTTGTCTGTTTTTCTGTCCATGAAACTCTGCCTATTCTTCTATATATCCACATCTCAAATGCATTAATTCTGTCTTCTAACTGCTTGTTCATTGTCCATGTTTCCGAGCCATACATTAATATAGGATATATATAGCATTTGATCATTCTCATTTTTAGTCTGTTTGTGATTTGTTTGGATGTCAGTAACTTTCTCATACTATTGAAATTATCCTTGGCCATTCCTATTCTCTTTTTAATTTCTGTTATACATTTGCCATCATCTGTTATCATCTGACCGAGATATAAGAAGCTTTTTACTTGATGTAGTAATTCTCCAAGTATTTTTATATTTATTTTAGGTTTTTCCATTTCCTTGTTGAGTCTGTGAGTCTATGGTTATTTATTAGTGAAAATATTCATAATATTGATATTCCTTATTGTTAAACTTAACTTGTTACATAATATAACTTCGTGTTAGCATGTTGTGTTGATTTGAAAATGAATTCGTCTATATACACCAATACTGGAGTGCGACGTCACGTGGTGTAGTTGGGGTCCAATTTCCCATAATTCTTACCTGAGTTCGAAGGCTCAAAAGTTTATAGTTGGCTCTGGATAAGGTGACTGCCTCTAGCGCCAAAGGGACTCAGTTCGTTTCCTCAAGAAGTAATTGGGATATTTTTCCAGAGATCTCGTATCTCAATGTATGTGAGATCGAGTTCCTAGTCATATTTGACAGTTGAAAATCGATAAGAGTGTAATGCAAATATGGTGTCCGTGTAACATTCATTTAAAAAACATTTTAAGAAAATTTTCCTACACAACCTTTTACCTTCGATAAAATTCTGTCTGGGGCTCTCACAGGTTCTACGGAGTTCGTGCACTGTAGCCGAGATATTCCTTTACAAGAAAGAGATCGGAGATCACATGGTTATTCACTGAAGTACAATGATAATGGTCTTATCAATCGATCAAAACGCCCGTCTGCCCAGCGTGTTCGTAGCGCGTTGAACTACGGGTGACAAGCCCACTGTGATTGCGGTACTCTAGCAATCTACCTCAAAAAAAAAAAAAGACAAAAACAGAAGTTTCTCAATGTGTTGTTGACCAAAGCGATTCGGGTCATAAGTAAATATTCCCCAGGGAAAACTACAAGTAACAAGTAAAGGAACCCTTTTCATAACATGTGGTATTGTGAGCGTCTGTAGCTCAAGCGGTAGTGAGCTCGATCAGAAACCCAAGAGTACCTGGTTCAAACCCCACTGTTGGCAAGTTTGGAAGCAAATTCGTCGGGATAGACCTCACCGTGCAAAAAGCAATGGCAAAGTACTGAACGTATAAGTGGTGCCTAGAAAATCAACGACTCGTTTACTCTGGTTGATGGCTACGTCCTGTCTGTAAAGGATATGCCACGATTTTTTTTCATATAGGGTAATACGGTGCTGGGTCCGTATTTTCCATTGACCGTCGGCACATGATGCAATGTGATCAACATAACTCCGATCGCCTTTACTTCCCAGCACTTTACCTGGTACCCAGTTGAAGCTAGGTCGACCCGAGAGCCGATACGGTCGAAAAAATTCCACGCTTACTTGTGGAATTGAACTCGGACAACTAGCCTAAAACGCGAGTTCACTAACAACTACGCTACTGCAGCTAAGAAGTCAGTTCACTAACAACTACGCTACTGTGGTTCTCGAATGTTACAAGAGGGTGATAATTATGGGGGATGTGTTGTTGAGATTAAACCTGCAGTCTGATTGTTTTTATTATCTGTCATCACTTAATGTTGTTCTTTTTTAATTTAACCTTGTTTATTGGGAGGAGCGTCTGGCAGGAGGAGCGTCTGGACGGAGGAGCGTCTGGTCGGAGAAGCGTCTGGTCGAAGGAGCGTCTGGTCGAAGGATCGTCTGTTCGGAGGAGCGTCTAGTCGAAGGAGCATCTGGCCTGAGAAGCGTCTGGCTGGTGGAGCGTCTGGTCAGAGGAGCGTCTGGCCGGAGGAGCGTCTGGCAGGTGGAGGTCTGGCCGGGAGAGCATCTGGTCGGAGGAGCGTCTAGCCAGAGGAGCGTCTGGCTAGTGAAGCGTCTGGCCGAAGGAGAGTCTGGCCTGAGGAGCGTCTGGCTGAAAGGGGCGTCTGGCCGGAGAAGCGTCTGGCCGGAGAAGCGTCTGGACGAATGAATTAGAGCGTGGCTCCCATGTGAGGGACTTGTGTTCAACTCACGATAAGGCCAAGGATTTGTTTATGTTTTCGGCATAAATATAAAATCCTAATCTAAACAGCTTCGCGGCGACTATACTAACCATGTGGACATTCAATTCATCAGACTCACGTCCCACCTGTTTTCACACCGCCCTAAAAAGCGGTACTACTGGCAATAACGATAGGTTTTTTTTGGGTGTTTGTTGAACATGTGATTTGCTTCCTCAATGGAAGCTATTATCCGTCACATAACCTATTTCACTTCCGTTATTGATTTACTTCCTGATTGATATTCACTTTCTAGATGTTATCTTCATTAGTAACTATCAAGACACAAAAGTTATTAGGTTAACAGCCGGTGGAGATAACAAGCGAAAAGTAAAAATAGACAACACGACGAGCTGTGATAACAGACACTTTGGAAAATCCAACTTTATCGTCTCTGGTGAAAACTGGCGTCGTAAAATGGTTAGAACGTCTGTTTTGGACTGATAGAAACTGATAAAGGTCTATTTTGATCACCATTGACGTTATTCGATATCTGAGTTTCATCATCATAAAGGTGCGTATCCTTTATAGAACGTTGCTCTCTTTTTGCAACGCATATGAAATTAACTCTATCTCTAGCTAGTTCACCCACTTCGTTGATGGTCATGTTCATGGTTTCTTTAATATCTTGTAGCCATCTTCTTCTTGGTCTGCCTCTGCGTCTTGGGACCCTGCCCTCTAATATTGTTCTTTGCTTGATGTGACCAAAATGTCTAATTTGTTTGTATAGTCTGTTGTTTACCAGCCAATTCTCTATAACATTTAGTTCTTTCAGGACATCAGTGTTTCTTTTCTTTTTTCTGTCCATAGTATTCGTAGGATCTTTCTGTAGCATTTAGTTTCGAGGGACTGAGTATCTGAGTTTACTGAATCATAAATTTTTTTTTAACTGCAGTCGAAGTATAAAATAGGGGCGGTGACCAAAGCTTCGTCCACTGGTGCCATGACGACCGTGCGATACATCACTGGTGCCCTGCGAATCACGCAAACAATGCTCCGACCCCAGTAGGCAAAAATATGAACAGTGCCGATGTCATCAATGCGGTTTTTCTTATACTATCTTAACCCCATTTCCATTGAAGCGGCGTGGGGAGATTTAGTTTTCTTTCTTGTGCCAGGTGTGTTGCGCTTGACGTTGCCAGTCCATGCTTTCGCAGGTACTCTGAGAATCTATCCATCTATCCATCGTGTTTTTGGCCTACCTAGTGCTCTGCGCTCTTTGTGTCGATTATTGTAGGTACGTGATGGTAGTAAATGTGGTTCCATTCTCATTAGATGGTTGAACAACTTGATGCTTTGCTTCTCGATGTACTGTATGCATGATATAGTACCAACGATGCTTCTATTCTCGTTTCTCACTCTATCTCTCCTTGTAACGTTGACAGCTTTTGTAGACATCTCATTTCACATGTTGTAATATTTATTTCTTTGAGGTACGAAAGCAGTACGTGCGGTGCGACGTGCGGTACGCAAAGCAGTGCGTGCGGTACGCAAAGCAGTACGTGCGGTACGTTTCTTATTTATGAGATATGGGCGAGTCTCAGACACCGGAACGAGTGCGAGAATTAGGATTGGACACCCCAGACAGTGTCGCCTTCGTAGTAGAGAGAGAAGGTATACTAATCAACTTCTCATGGGTACTGTGAGCAAATGGACTTTAGGATGGCTGCAGCAGAGAAGGACAGAGCACGCATGGAAATGCCCAATGTGCTATGACGTCGATCGCATAACATAACATAACTGGCGCTCAACTTTATTTCTTCAACATTAAAGTTAATCATAATTTCAAATTTTTAAAAATATGTCTATGATTCTGTTTTTTTCCGTAAAGTAGAATAATACTTAGGGGGTTTCTGTGGCTAGGTGGTTAAACACTTTGCCTTGCGAGTCGAAGGTTGTGGGTTCAAATCCGGACCGGGCCGTTCTGTTCACGGTGTAGTTTTTTCCAGAGACCCTAGGATTGTTGCTGGAGCTATGAAGTTCGGGCGTTGTGCTATACTCTCGGCAGGTGGTGTGCCATTTCTGCGGAGAGGGACCGAGTCATATGGGGTAAAACCCGGTGCAATGGAGTCAATCCTTTGGCTTTAAAACCATACTAAATAAAATGAAAAAATTTCAACTTGTAATCAAGATTAAGTTTTTATCTGTAATTATTTTTATTAGTGTCTTGATTAATATTAATCTAATATTATAATTGTATTTATTATTGCAATTACCACATGGCGCCCGCGCTTCCACAGTCAGATGTACCCCATTATATACAAACGATGGTTAATAATAATAATAATTCCTCTCGTACCATTATACGTAAAATAGGACCTGCAAGCAATTTCTCAAACCGCTCTATCCTGGGCAACTCGCTCAATCTCTTCCATGGAACTGAGACCGATATTTCTTGTCTCTCTCAGCAAATTTCGTTTCAGGGTCTCCTTAGGTCATTCTCTCTTTCTTGAACCGTCTGCATCCTCCTTCAATGCCTGCTTTGTTATAAACGATGGATAACAAAGTACTGTAGTTTTTTTTATGCAAAAACAGTGACAATACAAAGCAACGTTTCGACCATAAAGCCTTTATCAACCAAACTATACAACAAGAGTGACACATTTCACAGCACACTACATATAAACTATAATATAGATATCCTCCAACGCGCATAACATGAAAATATGTGAATAAAAACGAATAATGTGTCATTTGCTTGATAAAGGCCTTTTGGTCGAAACGTTGCCTTGTATTGTCATTATTTTTGTATTTTGTAAAACTACAGTACTTTGTTATTACGTGTTTCGCCATTTTTCATAGTTTTACTGCAGGTCTCCGCTGCTTCGGTATTTGTAAACGATGGATATAAACAAATGGATATAAACGATGGATATAAATGATGGATAACACTGCATCAAACTGTCTAAGGCCGAAGGATTTCTTCTTCCAAATATTTAAAATTCAAAATATTTAAGACTAATACTGATAAATCATGACATGTACTTTCCGATATACTTACGATTGCATTTTTAAGATGAAGCGATGCTATTGTACTGGCTAATATAGTATACAATGGCGAATTAATAAGTAAGTCACACACTTCTGTGGGATGGCAGGTAAATGTAGTTGGTGTTTTCTAAAGTTGTCATTAGGTGACAGCAATATCGAACATTATATTCTCGTACATTGCAATATAAATGCGTCCGGAAGTAAAATAAATTACGCTGTAAAAGGGTTAAAAATAAATAACTACAAATAGACAATCAAATCAACCCCCTTCCTTTCCAACTCGCTATGCGCCCCCTCCCCACACACAAATGTATTTTTGACCAGTTTTACACGAATCCGATTTTTTCATTTCCGAGTAGCAAACTACTAACTAAAATAAACAACATTTTATTTATACACCTCCTTCCCCTCCCTTCTTCCTTCCCTGGAAAAAATTATGTGGACGCCCATGTGTGCGTATGACGAAACACAAACTTGCACGATGTTTCTAGAAGGGAGAATATGTTGCCCAGTATGTTTTCCAGACACTGTCGTCGCACGAAAGTCTTTATGCACTGCCCTCTCCCACATATAATTTCTTTTTTATATTATTTGTGTTGAAAAAAAAAAAACTCGAGGAATCATTTTCATCTGAATATGTCTGCTGTATTAGACACCCGCACGTCCACGATATCAATATAGACAAATAGTCGTTAATATCAGTCTACGATCAAGGACACACGTCTCCCCGTCTCGCCGAGTTTCTTATTCTTAATCAGTCACGCGTTACCGAAGTAGTATTTGTAAGGGTGCTTGATACTGCGCTTTCTGAAGGTATGGCGCCTGTTCGCGCAGATTTGGTATTGCTTTGTTTTTTATTTTGTGAAATGTCACGCCTTTATGGAAAGTCCTAACCACCACTAAGTTTCTTTGCATAAATTCACCTAAATCACTCAAGAACAGCATTCAGTTCAGACTTTTATTAGGTTTTATGAACAACATTTCTTCATTTTGCTGACCGTTTAAGTTTAACTCGTTCTTTTATACTTGTTCTCTCTCTCGATCGTTCTTTTTCGGCCATTTTTATTATTCTTATTGTGATATATAAACAGCTTTTGCCAAGAACGTAGTTTTACGTCACATCGTTCAGTACCAGATGGAGCTCTAGTGCTTATCCTTCGGTGAAGTGTCCGATTTCAACCAGCGTTTACTGGGTTCGCTCTTCGTCAGCCTTTGGCTGTCCGCAGCCAAGCTTCAAGGTAGCAGGTTGCTATTTTATTTTAGGGTAGCGACCCTTAGACGACCTACCCTCCCGGGCTGCTGAGCATCATCTGCCCAGAAAACCTGTCTTTTTGTGGACTACTTGGTCTTCCTGCCGTCCAGTTTTGTGTACGGTTTACTCTGCTAGCCTTTGATTGTCCCCAATCAAACTACAAGGCAGCAGTATTTCCCTACGAGCGGAAACGCGCACTGGATTCAAGCCTCTGCTGGGTTTTCCCATTTTTGCACATTTGGGTGGCCCGCTCACCCTCACGCCTGCCACGCCTCGGGGCCGTGCACGTCTGTCCACCGGTGGGCCCATCCGTGCATAGTCCGCATGCGTGCTCGCTCTTCCCTGGTGCCTACCACACCATCTTCATCAGTTCTCACCGTGCTCAAATTTATCATGCCTCTAGGCTGTCTGGATACGGGCTCAACTCGGGCCCCAACCTCAGGGCTTCGAGTGTCGCCCTATGTGGACCCACGTGCAACTCATCTCGAGCTCAAGTTTCAGCCATCGAGATAATTGTTTCAGATATCCAGGATTTCAGTGTAGAACTTCCTAGTTCTATCGGAAACGGACGATAAAACGTAGGTCCGCATTCACATTGAGCACGTATTCACATTGGTACGCATTCACATTGAGCACGATTACATTGAGCAGATCAAGCCTGCTGCAACACGCTCGCCTGAGCTTTAAATTCCTTAGAAAAATTATACTAAATATTTTCATCGTCTTCTAAATTGCATTGGGGATCCTCGTCGATGCTAAGGAGTTCGTGCACTGCCGCTGAGATCTTTAATTGTGTAAGAAAGAGAACGGAACACACATAGCTACTCACCGATATGCAATGATAATAGTCCTATCAATCAATTAATCACGTTACCGTAATCTGTTCTGAATGTTCTGTATATCGTACACGGGCCCGCCTGCCAAGCGTGTTCGTAGCGCGTTTAACGACGTGTGACAAGCTCCCTGGGAGTGCGGTTCAATTCAAGCAGGCAGAAAAGCCACATGTTCTCCAGATGTACGGTGTTCGTGGCACCGAACCGAAGGGTTCTGATCTCCATGGCACCGAGCCAAAGAGCTGAAAGCTCAAGTGCTTCTGGATCAGAAACAAAAATATTGTATACGGCACTTTAGTTAGCCTGTAAAAAAAAGTAAAGGAACCCTTGCTCATACCTTGCGGTACATTGGGTAAGACTGTATTTTGTTTTGACCGTCGGTACACCATTTCAACATCTCACCGGCCACCCTCACTTCCAAGCGCGTTTTCAGACACCCAATTAAGCTGGGCGACCTTAGAGCCGCAAGATCGGAAAAATACTCCACGCCGCTGTTAAATTGAACCCAGATCACAACGCCTTTAGCATGTAATAATTTTTACCCGATAAAGGTCTTTTGGGCGAAATTCAATATCATATTTTAAACATCGACTAAGGGTTTGATCGCCCATGTGTTGCCTAGCCCGCAAGGGAAACAAAGAATTATAACACTGCGCCCTACAAGGCATGTCGTAAGATTCTGAATACATTCATATTACATATTTAACGAGATAACTATGTCAGTTTGTTCGAGTAACTCGGGGTTTTCCAAACTATCGCGCTGTTAAATGTACTTGGTAATTCCGTTTTTGATGCATATTAAACGCCTTAATACTGTCACGTATTAATACGTATTGTCATTGAAGAATACAGACGATGGTGTTTTAATTGAGGCATGCACACAAAGAGATCTTATCAAAAGAATAACAATCAGACAATCACGGTTCTTCAGGCATATAATGTGAAGATGAGGTTTAGAACATTTGGTGACAACAAGTATAATTCAGGGAAGGAGAGATCGTAGAAGACAGAGTGAGAAGATGTTGGGTGGTCTGACATCGTGGTTCGATAAAAGCTCGACGTCAGAACTGATTACCTGCACCAAGGAGAGAGAGAGAGAGTTGTAGAGAGACATGATCGTCTACGCCTGCAGTCACTGCACTTGATTGATTGATTAATAAGCTTCAATTGCTAAAATAAACTGCTAAAATAAACTGCTAAAATAAACTGCTAAAATAAACTGCTAAAATAAACTGCTAAAATAAACTGCAAAATAAACTGCAAAATAAACTGCAAAAATAAACTGCTAAAATAAACTGCTAAAATAAACTGCAAAAATAAACTGCTAAAATAAATTGCTAAAATAAACTGCTAAAATAAACTGCTAAAGTAAACTGCAAAATAAATGCATGAATAACCAAACTGTAAAATAAATATAAAAAGACATCATCATTTTCAAAATAAAGGGTAAAAATTTACAACGTACTAAAATAAACAGAAAAGAGAGACAGCTTAAAACTAAATGCATAGATCATAAACTGCTAAAATAAACTGCTAAAATAAACTGCAAAAATAAACTGCTAAAATAAATTGCTAAAATAAACTGCTAAAATAAACTGCTAAAGTAAACTTCAAAAATGACTAATGTGGAGGTGTTGAATGAGACCAAGACACAGTGAAAGCTTATTATCAATATAAGAACGAGACATTCATCATTTTTCGAACATGTGATGAGGAAGGGAGGTTTAGAACACAATTTGACAACCGGTACTATCGAAGGGAGACGAGACAGAGGACGACAGAGAAGGACAGCTTTAGACAGTCTGATTTGATGGCACTTAGGATCATAAACATCTGAGATGATAGCAAATAATAGGGACATATGTTTTGTGGATATCCATGATCGTCTGTGCTAGTCGGTGCGGCACGTGATGATGATGATAATTAATAAGCTTAGTGGAGCTATTTATATGTGTGCCTGCCATATTATCGTTGTTAATATAAAGTTCATCATGAACTAACCTGTCCGATTATCATATCTATATATTGGTTGAAATCGGATGTACATGTCCTAAACGTGTAGAAGTCTATGCGTTTAGGGGCCTACCAAACCAATGTGCAACGTATACACGTTCTTGGCAAAGATCAAACATATCACAAAGAGTGATCATAATTGGTCGTAAAGAACGAACGCAAAGAAGGAGAAGAAGAAGATCATATCTATATATAATGAACCTGCTGCCGTGCAGGTTGACTGGGGGCAGCCAAAGGATAACGGAGAGCGAACCCAGTAAACGCTGGTTGTAATCGGTCACGTCGTCGAAGGGCAAGCATCTGAGCTCCAAATGGTACTGAAGACTGTGACGTAAAACAAATGTTCTTGGCAAAAGCTGTTTAAATATCACATTTAGAATGATCAAAATGACCGAAAAAGAACAATCGAGATATATATATATATATACTGAGAAGCTAAGTCATAATCAATCTACCATGCCTAAAATTTGTACAGGCACAAATCTGCACTTATCGGTTGCCAAGCTGCCCTGTTCCATATGGAGGTTTACATCATGCAGCTTCTGCATTTTCAGCTCTAGAAAATTTAGCAATATAACGTATTGTGTACTAATGAACGTATTACTGTTTATATGGTCAATCATAGCGACAGAGATGAGGTGTCTTAGAAGAGCTGCAGGTGTGACAATAAAGACAAAATTAGAAATGAAGAAATCAGAAGAAGACTGAATGTGAAACCAGTCATGCAATTCATTAAAGAACAACAAGTTAAATGATATTGACACCTGATAAGAATGCGCTGGTATCGCCTACCACAGAGAGCCACACAGAAAATGTATAACGAGTACAAAGCAAGAGGAAGACCACGCAAAAGATAGAGCGACGGCATCAAGAATAGCCTTAAGAAAATAAATAGCTGACAAAGTGCCTTAGAACAAACCCACACAAGATCACTTCCCATCCCTCGCCCTTCATCCCCCCAATACTTCTATAAAGAAGTAAACGCTGGAGAGAAACATAGTTTTTTAAAAGCTGACTTTCAACTATGCAACGGTCACCTCATGCAGAAACCGGCACAAAAACTTATCGAAAGGTCGTGTGTCACCTGCGACAGGTAAACTAACTACGTATGAGTCAAAGACCTCTACAACCGCAAAATGGAAAACCCACGCGAGTCTTATGATTAATTCTTTTATACCGATTCCCTGTCTTTGTATGTTGGTCTCGTGCTCGCGAACCAGCTTAAATTATGCCTATGTATTTGAATATTTATTCAACCTTAATCAATTTTTTATTCTTTGTTTTTGTCCAACTGTTTTTCCCTGTTATTTGTCTGTCACTGTTTTCTGCCCTTGTCTGTCCCTGTTATATGTCTGTCACTGTTATTTGTCTGTCTGTCACTGTTTTTGATTTTGTCTGTCCAACCCTTTATTTGTCTGTCACTGTTTATGTTGTGTTTTCCCTGTTATTTTTCCCTGTCACTGTTATTGTTTTCCTGTCCCTGTTAAGTCTTGTCTCTCTCTGTCTATTTGTTCTGTCTCATTGCTTACTGTTATGTCTGTCCCTGTTATTTGTCTCTCCCTGTTTTGTTTGTCTGTTCTTTGTTGTTTGTCTGTCTTTTTATCTCCTGTTATTTGTCTGTCCCTGTTATTTGTCTGTCCTTGTTATTTGTGTATCTATGTTGTACTTTCTTTCTTTCTATTTGCTGCGTTTGAGTTTCCACAAAATACACACACAACAAATTTATTAAAATGAAGATCTAGTACTAATGGCGACTCTAAATTTTCTTAAAATAAGTAGAGGCTACTTTTTCACGTCTCTTGCCAATGGTATTCGGTTCGCTCCTTCGTGGAGCAATCCGGATATATTTAAAGAGATCCATGATCTCAATGTAGGTGAGATCGAGTTAAAAGTTATATCGGTAACATTCGACGATAAAGCGTAGGTCCCGTGTTCAATTTGAGCATATAAATGTTCCCCTGGCAGTTCAGAATCGAGAAGAGCATGCTGAAAAGTTACTGTCAGGGCACATATCATTAGAAAAAGATTTAAAATAAAATTCCTATAAAATATGTTCAGCATCTTCAAAATTACATAGGGAACTTGACAGAGCTACGGAGTTCGAGCACTGCAGATGAGGTCTTCATGTGTAAGAATGAGATTGAAGCACACATGTTTACTAACTGAAGTGCAATGATGATGGTCATATCAATCAATCAATCAATCAATTAAATCCATTCAATCCATCCAATCAATGAAATCCATTCAATCCATCTAATCAATGAAATCCATTGACTCCATCCAATCAATGAAATCCATTCAATCCATCCAATCAATGAAATCCATTCAATCCATCCAGTCAATGAAATCCATTGACTCCATCCAATCAATGAAATCCATTCAATCCATCCAATCAATGAAATCCATTCAATCCATCTAATCAATGAAATCCATTGACTCCATCCAATCAATGAAATCCATTCAGTTGGGAAAGTGGCTCTTGCAGAGATTCAGAATTTTGCAAAAAACACAGAAAATCGGAAACCAAGCTTCTCCACATGACTCAGCGTAACAGCTCATCTATGACCAGTAAGATATGATACTATGCTACAGTATAACTCCAGATGTGTTAGATTAAAGATGGGTTTTGTCTCTTTGTTCAATACAATTTCAATTCAAATGTTGTATCAATCCTAACATATGCAGCGAGAGTTGGAAAATGACTAAAGATATAGAAAGCAAGTTGAATGCATTTGAAAATAGATGTCTGCGAAAAATAATGAATATAAAATGGAACGAATTCAGGAGAAGTGATGAAATCAGAGACATGTCTGGTCAACCACTAGTGACAACTGTTATAAGAAAGAGAAGATGGAGATATGTTGGGTACACCTTGAGGAGAAATGATCAAAGAATATCAAAGCAGGCATTGAAGTGGGATGCAAATGGTTCAAGAAAGAGAGGTCGACCTAAGGAGACCCTGAAGCGAACTTTGCTGAGAGAGGCAGGAAATATCGGTCTCAGTTCCATGGAGGAGATTGAGCGAGTTGCCCAGGATAGAGCGGTATGGAGAAATTACTTGCAGGCCCTATGTAACGTATAACGGTACGAGAGAAATTATTATTATTATTATCTTATTTGTCTCTTTGTAAAATCGCATAAAAACAGATAAATAAACAAGTTTTAGGAAAACTAGGCATGAAGAAACAATTATTAAGAAAAATAAAATTCAGACAAGTAAAGTATTTTGGGTACATAAAAAGACATAACACCATGATATAATCTTTACTACAGGGGACAGTTGAGGGGGGGAAGAGCAAGAGGAAGACCGAGAGATAAGTGGAAGAGAAACTTTAAGAAATGGACAGGTTACAGTCTGGCAGTGTCCAACACCAAGGCGAAAGACAGAGGATGCTGGAGATTCATTGCAGCCAACCTTCGATGTGGAGACGGCACCTAATGATAATGATAAAAATCGCATAGTTACTTGTCTGTACAAACGTGTATCCTGTTGGATAATATGCATACACTTTGGCCAAAATTCCGATCGTTCTGTCGATTGATAATACTGATAATAAGGAAAACAGAATTTCACAGAAATCAGACAGAAACTCCAAACCAGTTGCCCTGAGTACGCCTAAATTCATAGCGGGCAAGCGAAGAAAAAGAGGCGTCATCTATTATCTTCGTGCCCAGCCTCTCTTAATCTTCCTGAGCTAATGTGAGTATCTGTGGCTTTGCTTTGAAATGTTTAGCAAAGAGGTGCTTTGTCTTTGGTCACAGGAAATGTTTGCCCCCTAGTCGTAAATTAGCCTTTGTTTCTGACCTACTGACATCATTCTTTGGCGACACTGGCACTATTATATAATTTCAAAGCATTGTTCAAATTTCTGAGAAGGTTGAATGATTTTATAGTGCACATTAATTTATGTCTCTTGCTCGAAGCTATCGCCACGCGTGTACAAATCATTGTGGCCGCTTCGCAAAAATATACTTTTGACTTTACCAAGGGATTGAGCAAAATAAGTTTTCATTAGGAAATACAACTACTTTTTACCAATTGACATGTTCTTGAGCATGACATATATTTACCCTAGGTTCTACATAATGATTTTATTCAAGCCTCATCAGGCACTTTATACAATCTCTTTCAATATCTTTACTGCTAAACGTATTGATTGCTTGATTGATTGATTGATAGTACCTTCATAATTGAACTTCAGTGAGGAACCATGTTTACAGGGTCCAGTGACGGCTCGTCATTAAGGGCCAGTTGGGCCGATCCCCACCAAAAATAATGTATAACATGCATTTATTATTTTATGAATTAAAATATAGCAACCAAAAGCCATGATTTATCCGGAAAAAATGTCTGGCCCCAATAAAACAAAACTGAGCACAAGCCGCCACTGACTCGATCTCTTTTTACAAAGAAGATCTCAATGGCTGTGCACGAACTACGTAGCCCTGGGGAGGATCTGAAAGTATTTTGTAAGAAGTTCATTTTGTAGTCTCTCTAATGATTTTTGCCCGGGTAGATTCTTTCCAGGTAGCTTTTCTTGATTTGAACTACCAAGGGTTCTTTTGAGTGATCAACTTCAACATGGGATCTACGTTTTATCATCCGTCTCCGATAGGAGTAGGGACACGATCTCACCTACACTGAGACAAGGAATGAAATGAAAATGGAAACCGTGTCATATCCTTTACAGAAGGTCACCATCAACCACAGTAAACGAGTCTTTGAATTTCTAGGCACCACTTATACGTTCAGTTTTCAGTAGTTTGCCATTGCTTTCTGAACGGTGAAGTCTATTTTATCGTTTGTAAAATCCAAGGAACAAATTTGCTTCCAAACTGCCCGCCACGAACTTTAAATCAGGTATCATTGGATTGGGATCGAGCTCACTACCGCTAAGCCACAGACGCCCACTACTGAGCTCAGAGATATCTTTAACAATATCCTGAGCCCGTCTGCCCAGCGTGTTCGTAGCGCTTTGGACTACGGGTGACTATCCTCTGTGTGTGCGGGTTCAATTCCGCGGGATGGCAGAAAAGCCACATATTCCCCAGATTTACGGTGTTGTGCACCGAACCGAAGGGTTACTAGTCCATTGCACCGAGCCGAAGAGCTGTAGCTCAAGTGCTTCTGGATCGGAAAAAAAATATTAGATGCAGACTAAGTGTGCACACCTGCTTCCTTTACCTGTCCCAGAATGTATCAAATCCTGAGTCCTGTCAGGTTTTCCAGTTCCTAACAGTCGCACTTTTTTCTAGTTTAATAACTAACTATTATAATTTATGTTAAACCTGTTTGAGTTTACTACTGCGCACTCTACGAACCTGCACTGGTATAGAAGGACAACATTGTAAGATCTGGCAGCGATTTTAGGGTCACGTTAGTCGGTCCGCCCACGCTATAGTTAACGTAAATTTCTGGCTTGAAGTAGGTCACGGCAGATATGTTAATAGAAAATGGGGGTGTGAAGATGTTTTTAACATTTAATTATCTTGTAACTGTTGTAACTATTGTTACTGTTGTAACTGTTGTAACTATTGTTACTGTTGAACTTTGTAACTATTGTTACTGTTGTAACTGTTGTAACTATTAACTGTTGATTGTCTGTTCTAAGTGTCTACAAAGATGTAGAAACTTCTAATATTTTTATTTTTATTATTTTAATACTTTTTTTATTTTTATATTTTTATATAGCGCCCGCCTGGCAGCGTGTTCGTAGGAGTTGGACGACGGGTTACAAGCCCCTGTAAGTACGGTTCAATTCCGCGGGCTGGTAGAAAAGCCAGAGGTTCTACAGATTTACGGTGTACGTGGCACCGAACCGAAGGTGCTTCTGGTTCGAAAAAAACAAACCAAATAAACTTTTAATATTGTTATTAATAATATGAAAGGGGGAGGGGGTCGAGACTTTGGGGCTCATTGCGTTCAATCGTTAAGGAAAGGAGAGAGGTGAAGAGTAGAAACTGACTTTTTGATAAAATAGCTTTTTGCGAATCTGATCTTCTCAGCGTCTGTAGCTTAAGCGGTAGTGTGCTCGAGCACAGCACAAGAGTACCTGGTTCACATATCGTGACCGGACAATTCGGAATCAAATTTGTTCCCATGGATTTTTACGAACGGTAAAAATAGATCTCACCGTTTAGGAGCAATGGTAAGCTACCGAACGTATAAGTGGTGCCTAGAAAATCAACGACTCGTTTACTGTGGTTGATGACGACGTCCTGTAAATGATATGCCAGGATTTTCATTTCAAACTATAACTAGACTGTACAAAATGGATTTTGCTCACCACCCCCTGAACAAAAATATATGTGGACGCCTATGTTTGGGAAAAGTGGTTAAGCCGTCTCCGTGCATTCTAAAGGTCGCAGGTTTGAATCCGGACAACAGCGATCTGTTCATGTGTGCATATTTCTAGAGATACCTAACATTGTTGTCAGAGTTAGTGATCTGTGTAATACTCTAGGAAGGCAGCGTGCCATTTTGCTGAGAGGACCGAGCGATATGAAAAACCCGGTGCAATGAAGTCAATTCTTCCTTGTTAGTTTTTTCAGTTTTATCAATACATGTTTGAAATTAGTCTTTTACCGCTTCACATGGAGATCTAAAACCTCTGCCCTATGTGCCGCTTTGGCACGAAAGGAACAAACTAACTAACTAACAATGTTAGTGAACATCAAAAAACAACAAATTAAAGGTTCGACCATATAAGCAGATTACCAACATGAACAGTGCGCCTCATACAGCAATGATACTCCGATACAGTTGCCAGTGTGCTGCCCGAGTCCTCAAGGGGGTGGGGGGTTAAAGAATAGTAACGCTGTACCAACAAGGCGTATCGTAAGGGCGACTGAGGTAGGGACCTAGAAAAGCTAGGGACCTAGTAAATAAAAAAAACGTCTTGAAATCAGATGTACTGGCCTACTTGTAGGTGCATTATTAGGCACAACGTACAATTGCTCTTAGGCTCAGATCACATACAAATCACAAAGAATGGTTAACAAGTGGTCGATATGAAGCGTTTGAAGAAGAAGAAGTGGACACCGATATAGTGGATACAAAGCTAAAGTAGACAACAGAAATAAGAGGCAGTAAAAACACTATTTATGAATCACACACTTGCCGTTCTTCTCATCATAGTCGGTTCTCTCTCTCGATCACTTAGCTTCGTCCAGGTTCTCTCTCTCGATCACACTTAAGTCGGTTCTCTCTCGATCACCTCTTCTCTCTCGATCACACTTAAACCGGTTCTCTCTCTCGATCACACTTAAGCGGTTTCTCTCTCGATCACACTTAAGTCGGTTTCTTCTTCTTTTCCCACACTGCGGTTCTCTCTCGATCACACTTAAGTCCGGTTTCTCTCTCTCGATCACACTTAAGCCGGTTCTCTCTCTCGATCACACTTAAGCCGGTTCTCTCTCTCGATCACACTTAAGGTCCGAGTTCTCTCTCTCGATCACACTTAAGTCGGTTCTCTCTCGATCACACTTAAGCTCGGTTCTCTTCTCGATCACAGTTAAGCCGGTTCTCTCTCGATCACACTTAAGCCGGTTCTTCTCTCGATCACATTAAGTCGGTTCTCTCTCTCGATCACACTTAAGCCGGTTCTCTCTCTCGATCACACTTAAGCCGGTTCTCTCTCTCGATCACACTTAAGCCGGTTCTCTCTCTCGATCACATTTAAGCCGGTTTTTCCTCTCGATCACACTTAAGCGGTTCAAATCTCGATCACAAGTCGGTTCCTCGATCATTGTCGGTTCTATCACGTCGTTCCTCATTCGTTTCTCTCTCCACCTGGTTTCGTCACTGCCGTCTCATCACGCCGGTTCTCGTCAGCCGATTCTCTCTCGATCGCCGTCCTCACCGCCGTCTTCTCATCAGGTCCGTCATTTGCCGTTCTCGATCTAAGCCGTTCTCTCAATCTGCGGTTCTCTCGATCACCGCCGTTCTTATCACGCGGTTCGCCAGCGTTAAAATCTCTTTTCACAACGGCGGAGACAAATAATTATTAAGAAAGAAAAAAGAAAGACTCCCAAATAGTGTTGAATCTTGACTTCTATTTATGTCTTATCCAGAATTGCTATTTTCTAAGTTAGTTTTGATAATAGGAAGGTCATATCTGCAGCCTATGCGTTGGCAGCTATTTTGTTCGCGTGCCGTCTTGAAACTGCGACTGAAAAATATATTGTTACTAAACTCTGACACGAGTTGGGAAAAGTTGTGGTTAATAAATCATGTTTTTTAAAGTTATTATTTGTTTTGTTACTAATATTGTATCTAATCTTTTGTTTATTGTTTTATCCAGAGGCGTCTCTGTGGTCCATTTTGTGACTGTTTCTTTTTTTGTTTTCTTCTTCTTCTTTTCGTTCCTTGCCTAGACTGATGGACCAACTTTTATCATGAATTTTACTGTTGTTTTTAGGGACTCCGTTCCTCCGTACAGCTTTTCACGAAGCTCTGTGTGTTATGGCCACGACTCTTTCCTTATACCTACTAACCGTTGACAGTCTTGCAAGACATGTTGTACCGTCATGTCTGCCATTTTGCAGGGGCACAGGCTAGTTATGCCAATTTTAAATTTATGGAACATGTGGGCTTTGAGCTTGTTGTGTCCGGTACGGAGGCGCAGTATGGCAACTTGTTCACTTCGAGAGAGACCATAGTATCCTTCACTGGCTGTGTGCTGAGGGTGGTCTTTTGCCCATTTGCTTCTATAGTGCGAACCGATGGTTGTTTTGACTTCCTCATAACCGATCTCGAAATCAGTCTGAGGTAGTCGTCCACCCTCTTTGGCTAGCTTGTCGGCTGCTTCGTTTCCCATAACGTTGCAGTGTGACTTCTTTGTTTTCATTCGTCGCTATCTTCTTCTTCTTCTTTGCGTTCGTTCTTTACGACCAATTTTAATCACTCTTTGTGATACGTTTGATCTTTGACAAGAACGTGTATACGTTGCACATTGGTTTCTCTCTCTCGCGATCCTGGCCTAGACTGATGAACCAACTTTTATCATGAATTTTACCGTGGTTTTAAGGGACTCCGTTCCTCCGCACAGCTTTTCGCGAAGTTCTGTGTTTTCTCGCCAGTTTCGTTTCTTAAACCTGCTGTCCGTTGGCAATCCTGCAGAATGTGAGTACATTGGTTTAGTAGACCCTAAACTCATTGACTTCTACACACTTAGGACACATGCATCCGATTTCAGCCAAACCTCCTTTGTCGCCTCTGACGACATGCGTAGCAGGTAACAGTGATTCTATTTTTACACCCAAAATTTGGGCCCCGGTAACCACTCGGGCGATTCGTCAGCTATAAATTCAGGTGTAATCTGAATATGGAATATCTGACTCATTTTTGCTTGAACGCTTGCTTTCCTTATTATCAGTGTTTCTTCCCATTAATGCGAGCCGTACGCCAACTTCAGGTGTACTTGTAACTTAGAACCCCAAAGTAAAGGATCTGGAAACATGTATTCCTACCTCGTGTCGTTTTCAAACACAATTTTCTTTAGCCAAGTTTGGCCTGGACATGTCTGGTCAACGACTAGTGACAACTGTTATAAGAAAGAGAAGATGGAGATATGTTGGGCACACCTTGAGGAGAAATGATCAACGAATATCAAAGTAGGCATTGAAGTGGAATGCAAAGGGTTCAAGAAAGAGAGGTCGACCTAAGGAGATCCTGAAACGAACTTTACTGAGAGAGGCAGGAAATATCGGTCTCAGTTCCATGGAGGAGATTGAGCGAGTTGCCCAGGATAGAACGGTATGGATAAATTACTTGCAGGCCCTATGTAAAGTATATCGGTACGAGAGGAATTATTATTATTATTAAGTTGGCCTCGACCCCTTGGCATTAGATATGCACATAGTTATTAACGAATCTGCACTTTCCGCGACCCAGTGGGTGTTGATTCGAGACTTTTCTGAATCGAATGAAAACTCCAGAAGTAAGACAAACAAGAATATTTCCCAAATAGCTTCCTGCAAAGCTACAAATTAAACTTCCTAGAGCGCTCAACGTCATTTCATTGCCTGAAGAACAAGACATAACAACTGTCATTTTAAAACGAGCATGATCTGTAATTTCTATTTGTTTAAGATATGACCTATTGACATACTTATAGTAAACATCTTCCTGGACTGATCACATCTCTTAAGTGCAAATCTCGTTTTCATACAATAAATATTGTGTCTGTTCAAGATTTCTATGAAAATTGTTTCTCTTGGACAATATCTTTCCTGGAAATATACAATACTTTTCCAACGAGGAAAAATAAACACACAACCTTTTTTTATTTTATGTTGAAATTACAAGAAAAGACAAACCCGCTCAGAGCTTGTGTTTAAGTGGTGGTTAAAGGGGGAAAAATCACTATTTGTTTAATTGGCATATACTAGCCTTTTTGGCTACAAGATATTAAATAAACCATGAACATGACCATCGACGAAGTGGGTGAACTGACAAGAGACAGAGTGAATTTCAGATGCGCTGCAAAGAGAGCAACGCCCTATAAAGGATACGCACCTTGATGATGATGATGACTAGCCTTTTGTCCCTTAAGGATTCATAATCATCATCAAATAGCTTGTCCTGAGCAGAACTTTGCCACCCCAATAATCCTCCGGAATTTCTCTCTCTCATTGGCCAGATGTCCTGCCTCTTCAGCCGCCATGTTCAAACCATCAGTTACATCCTGCATCTTCTCCGTGGTCTTCCTCTTCCTCTCTTTGCTGGTATGCCTCCTTCCATGATAGTCCTCTCCAGCCCTTCATGTCTTTTTATATGCTCAACATATCTCAATTTTCTCTTTCCTATCTGTAGCATAAGCCAGTTGTCCCTGATCTTGAGTTCTTTCTGGATAGATCTATTTGACATTGAATCAAAGGTCCCAGCAACTAGGCTGAACATTCATAAGGGAAAGACAAAGATATTGAGAATTAACCAAGCAAACGACAACTCGATCTCCCTGGGGAAATCCCACTTCAAGAGGTAGAATCATACACATATTTGGGCAGCAACGTAGACAAAGAGGGTGGAACAGATAGAGATGTTAAAATAAGAATACAGAAGGCAAGGGAGCTTTCATTGCACTGGGAAACATTTGGAAGTCCAAAGAAATCAAATCTAGAACAAAAATTCGGATATTTAACTCTAATGTTAAAGCAGTTCTACTGTATGGGTCAGAAACATGGAGAACAACTAAAACAATAGCGCATAAATTGCAAACATTCATCAACTGGTGTCTGTGCAGAATAGAGGGAATAAGATGGTATGATAGGGTCACAAATGAGGAACTTATGGAGAGAACAAGACAGATTCCAGTGAACGAACAGGTTAAAAAAGACGCTGGCGCTGGATAGGACACACTTTGCGAAAACCGGAGGGGAATATAACAAGAAGGGTCCTTGCCTGAACCCGCAGGAACAGCGAAAGAAGGGGAGGCCGAGAAATACATGGAGACGAGATTTGGAGGCAGAGATCAACAATATAAAGAAGAGATGGAGGGAGCTGCAGGAGATAGCTAGAGATAGGAAGACTTGGCATGAGTTGGTTGAGGGCCTATGCCCCAACCCGGGGTAAAAGGCAAAGAGAGAGAGAGAGAGATCTATTTGTTCTCTTCTCTGTCCAAGATATACGAAGGACTCTTCTGTAACACTTATATTCAAAAGCACACATATATCTTAAGGATTACAGCTATATATTACTGAATTTTCTTCCGCTGTTGAAGCACAGCCAACTCTAGATAACTAGGCCAGACAACTGGCTAGGCGTTCCCTGACCTAGATCAAAAAAAGGGGCCATAAAATATAGATGTTTGATAGAACATTGCAAGCTTTTTGCAATTTTACTCAATTCTGTGAGTCTATGGTTATTTATTGGTGAAAATATTCATAATATTGATATTCCTTATTGCTAAACTTAACTTGTTGCATAATATAACTTCGATTTAGTATTTTGTGTTGATTTTAAAATGAATTCGTCTATATACACCAGTACTGGAATGCAAGGTCACGTGGTGTAGTTGGGGTCTAATTCTCATAATTTTACCTGAGTCCAAAGGCCCTAAGTTTATAGTTGGCTCTGGTTGAAGTCCTGTTTTATTCAAAGCATATCAATCAATATATTTTAAACAATGTTATATCAATTATCTTCGATGGAGTGATTCGGAATATGGTATCAACGAGATAATTATCAATGTGTTTGCATGAGTAGAACCAAGTCCACATTACACAAAATGTTATGCCAGTCAAGGACCTTCTTCTTTTTTTCTTCGGTTGCTCCATATCGATCACTTGTTAAACTATTCTTTGTGATTTGTGTGTTATCTGAACGTTGTGCCATTTATACACCTACAAGTAGCCAGCACATCCGATTTCTATCTCGATCATCGCCCAGACCGATGTACCAGACCTCCCATAAATTATATTCATGTGGAAATCTGATTCATGCAGCCTTAGCATTATTGGTGTTTACGTCCGAGTGGTTACCGGGCTCAAATTTGGGGTGTTAAGAATAGAACCACTGTTGCCTGCCATGCATGTCGTAAGAGGCGACTACGTAGATCTGGCTGAAATCGGATGCACATGTCCTAAACGTGTAAAAATCTATGCGTTTAGGGGCCTACAAACCAATGTGCAACGTATACACGTTCTTGGCAAAGATCAAACATATCACAAAGAGTGATTAAAATTGGTCGTAAAGAACGAACGCAAAGAAGAAGAAAAAGAAGCATTATTGGTGATATGTACATTATATGCTAGTTTGGCATTCTTTGTGCTTCCACAGTACGTGATTTGTGAAATCCACTGTACGATGGGACGGGGTTGGGGGTTACAATATATTTTCATAAAATTAATTATTTTTTAAATAATTAATTAAAATGCATACACTAAACGTTGTTTATCCTAAAAATATGTCTTCTGCAACATGTAGCCAAAATGTATGACAATATGTTTGTTAGGTTTTTTTCTGTGAATTTTAAAAAAGACAATCCTTGTTCTGGGTGTGACTCCCGCCTTAAACTTTTATGACACGTGAATACTAAAGGGCAGAGTCCCAGGACGCAGAGGCAGACCAAGAAGAAGATGGCTACAAGATATTAAAGAAACCATGAATATGACCATCGACGAAGTGGGTAAACTGGCAAGAGACAGAGTGAATTTCAGATGTGCTGCAAAGAGAGCAACGTCCTATAAAGGATACGCACCTTGATGATGATGATTTCACCTGCACTGCACGAATCGTAGCTTCTACCAGGGTTAAATTATACTTTGGAAAATAGTGAAATATTGTAATTTTAAAATTTGTGTTTGCTACTTATTTATCCGAGAATGTACTTTGCAGACAATTCTTATATCCTCTTGGGGCGTAGATATACTTACACGTTTCTCTCTCCAGTTTGTACTTCCGAGACTATTCCTATGAGGTTAGGCTCTGGGTGGGTGTAATATACCTTAAAACTGACTTCTGAGTTCTTCAGAATGCACTTCCCGCAGACTATTCTTGTGGGTTGGGCTCTGGGGCGTAGATATACTTACACGCTTCACACTTCAGAATGCACTTCGCAGACTATTCTTGTAGGGTTGGGCTCTAGGTTGTAGATATACTTACACGCTTCACACTTCAAAATGCACTTTGCAGACTATTTTTATGCGGTTGGTCTCTGGGGCGTAGATATACATACACATTTCGCTCTCCAGTTGTACAGGGTTCGCGTCTGATGTAAATGAATCGTACTATTTTTCTTGTGATCTCTGATCTCAATGTAGGCGTGATCGAGTTCCTAGTCCTATTGTAGATTGGTGATAAAGCGCAGTTTATTTATTTGGTTTTAGGAAAATCAGATTCCATTTTTCTGCCAACTTAATTTGCCTTATTTTCTTACTCAGTTTCAGTGGCGGCCCGTGGTAATTTTTCTTGGTGGGGCCAGGCACAAATTTTCGGAAAAATCGTGGCTTTTATAGTATTCACTATTATTTGTCTAATCCTTGAAGTTATCCTCCTTAGATTTTTGGTGGGCTGGGCCCCACTCTCTCTTAATGACGAGCCGCCCCTGCTCAGTTTCCTCTTTTACTTCTGTTCTTTACGGACTTTTTCATTTCTTTGTGTGGTCTATGTGTCGTGGAGGTTAGATGCTTGCTTCTCGTTCCAAATGTACTCGGTTCGCTACCTGCTGGAGCCATCGATATATTTTTCCATAGATATCTGATCTCAGTGTAGGTATGATCAAGTTCCTAGGCATACTATAGACATACGATAAAACGCAGGCATAGTGCTAAGGTTGAGCACGTAAAAGAACCGTTGGAACTAAAACTGGCTACGGAAGGAACAAAACTTATACAACACAAACACCCAGTGTCACTACTAGAAATCAAGACATATATTAAGCGAAAGTACAAAGAGTTGTTGAGACAACAAATCCACAGCAAACACTCACAAGATCCCATCATCAGACTAAACAGAAAACATCATAGAACAATCTTTCGCCTAAGAACAGGTCACTGCAGGCTGAACCGCAACATGCACAAAATAAAGCCTACTCAGACTGCACAGTGTGCATGCCAGACAGAAACACAGACTTCAGAGCACATCCTGCAGTCATGTCCATCATACATACACCAACATACATACATCAAAACAGAAAGGCAGTAAAACTTCCCACAAGTGCAAGTATACCTTGCCCACACTGTACACGAACATTTCAAGCCCGTATCGGGCTCACTAGTCATCTACGCACACACAGACAAACATATCGCAACTACATTCCCTTGGATGAAAATTGTGTGGTCATCATCACCCGTGATGGACGAGCATCACATACACCAACGAAATGAAACATGGCTTCATGAACAAAACATACAGAGCAAGCTATAGGGAAACTCTTGAAGAACTCCAACTGACATGCAGCTTCATAGAGGCAACCCATCTCATGATTTAGACGAGCGTATGAAACCGAACGCAAAGAAGAAAAACTTCGCCCCTTGTTTTCTGGCAAACCTGTTTCTGCCTTACAATATTTTTTACTTCCTTCCATTCAAAAATTCAAGAGAAAAGAAAACCGTAAAGAAAAAGGACAAACTGATATAGAGATGTCATAAACGCCTCCACTTTCTTTATACAGATAATCATAATTACCATCTCTGTATTGAATTGCACAAGATGGTATGGTCTTTTTTATGGGTCGATTTTCACGAAACAAGTTCTACAATTTGATTTTTTATTTTAGTTATTTCCCCTCAACAATACTAATTTCACATCCTGGTTAGTGACAAGCATTGAAATATCAAATAAGAGCGGAGAGAAGTCAATAAGAGGACATGTCGCAATATACCAACGTTTGAAGAATGTGTCAAATTTGTAGGATATAGTCAGTCGTTTGTGATAAAACAGTGTAACCATTAGTTGTTAGATAACCATGTTGTAAGAGTAAGATAACGGTTGTAGATAACCAGTAAGTTGTGAAAGTAAGATGTAAACAGTAAGTTTAGTTTAGATGTAACCAGAAGTTGTAGATGTAAGATGAAACCAGTAAGTTGTTAGATGTAAATGTAACCAGAAGTTTTGATGAACCAGTAAGAAGATGTCCAGTAAGTTGTAAGATGAACCAATAAGTGTTAGATGAACCAGAATGTAAGATGTAACCAGTAAGTGTAGTGTAACCAGTAAGTTGTAAGTTGTAAGATGTAGCCATTGTTGTTAGATGAAGAGAACCATTAAGTTGGAGATGAACCAGTAAGTTGTAAACACAGCAAGATGAAGAGAAACAGTAAGTTGTAAGATGTAACAGTAAGATGCAAAACCCGTGTGTAAGTTGAAATGAAACAGTGCGAATTGATGTAACCAGTAAGTTTGAATGTAAGATGTAACCAGTAAGTTGCAAGATGAAGATGTAACCAGTAAGTTGTAAGATGTAACAGTAAGTTGTAGATGTGATGTAACATAAGTTGCAGATGTAAGATGTACCAGTAGTTAGAGTAACAGTAAGTTGTGAGATGCTACCAGTAAGCTGTAGTTGTAAAATGTAACCAGGTTGTGAATGTAAGATGAACCAAAGCTTGGATGTAAATGTAACCATAAGTTGTTAGATGTAACCAGTGTTGTTAGATGTAACCAGAAGATGTAGATGTAACCAGTTAGCGATATTCCAGTTATTGTAAGGATAACCTGAGTTATGAGATGTAACCAGTAAGACGTGTAAACAGTTTTGTGATAGTACCAGTAAGATGTAACCAGTTAGTAGTAAGATGTAGATGGCGCCTGTGGCCTAGGGTATCGACTGGTCTATTAACGACATTCTGAGTTCGAATCACGCTGTGACAGTTGTGCAAATTGTTTCGCGCCGATTTTTACAAAGGATGATGGACCCCGTTCAGAAAGCCATAACACTACTAACTATAGTGCCTAGAATATCACAAACAGCGTAAAAGCTGAATGACACCGAGCAAAGAGCTATTCGCCTCAAGACTTTTGGACGAAAAATAAATATACTGGGCCATCGATTGATAGTGTGGAATCTCGGCCATGTGACGATTCAATATACTAGCCGAGGTTACAGGGCCTACATTTGGGTTGTAAAGAATATAACCACTGTTACTGCCCATATGTCGTGGGCGACTAAGGAGTTTCTGAAATCGGATGCACGTGTCCTTAAACTGTAGAGTCTTGCGTTTAGGCCGACTAAACCAATGTGCAACGTATACACTTTCTTTGGAAAGATCAAACATATCACAAAGAGTGATTAAAATTGGTCTAAAAAGAACGTAAAGAAGAAGAAAGATTTCTATATTACTACTATAATAAACGTATTGATATCTTCTTACCAGATCACATACAAATCACAAAGCATAGTCGATATAGTGTTAAAGAGAAGAAGATATATGTTTGATAGAAATAGTTATGTTCAATTTTATACATTCCTCAACTTTTCTTCTTTTCGTTTGATGTTCATGTCTACATCATAGATTCTAAACTTTTCGGTCCACGCCCACTTTGCACAATAAACTTTGTAGGCCTTCCATTATGAGTTTACGTCCCCATTATATTATCGATCTTTAATTTTCACTTGATTTATCGAATTGTTATGTTGTTAGTTGAAACGTTGCTGTTTATCGTCACTGTTTATGTATTTTGTAAAACTATAGTATTTTGTTTGTACGTGTTTCACTGTTAAATAAGTACCAACGTTTGAAGAATGTGTTTTCAAATTTGTAGGATATAGTCAGTCGTTTGTGATGTAACCAGGTGTAACCATTAAGTTGTTAGATGTAACCAGTAAGTTGTAAGATGTAACCAGCAAGATGTAAGATGTAACCAGTAAGTTGTAAGATGTAACCAGTAAGATGTAACCAGTAAGGTAAGTTGTAAGATGTAACCAGTAAGTTGTAAGTTGTAAGATGTAACCAGTAAGTTGTAAGATGTAAGATGTAACAAGTAAGTTGTTAGATGTAACCAGTAAGTTGTGAGATGTAAGATGTAACCAGTAAGTTGTAAGATGTAAGATGTAACAAGTAAGTTGTTAGATGTAACCAGTAAGTTGTGAGATGTAAGATGTAACCAGTAAGTTGTAAGTTGTAAGATGTAACCAGTAAGTTGTAAGATGTAAGATGTAACAAGTAAGTTGTTAGATGTAACCAGTAAGTTGTGAGATGTAAGATGTAACCAGTAAGTTGTAAGTTGTAAGATGTAACCAGTAAGTTGTGAGATGTAAGATGTAACCAGTAAGTTGTTAGATGTAAGATGTAACCAGTAAGTTGTTAGATGTAACAGTAAGTTGTAAGATGTAACCAGTAAGTTGTAAGATGTAACCAATAAGTTGTTAGATGTAACCAGTAAGTTGTAAGATGTAACCAGTAAGTTGTAAGTTGTAACCAGTAAGTTGTAAGTTGTAAGATGTAGCCATTAAGTTGTTAGATGTAAGATGTAACCATTAAGTTGTGAGATGTAACCAGTAAGTTGTAAGATGTAACCAGCAAGATGTAAGATGTAACCAGTAAGTTGTAAGATGTAACCAGTAAGATGTAACCAGTAAGTTGTAAGTTGTAAGATGTAAACAGTAAGTTGTGAGATGTAAGATGTAACCAGTAAGTTGTGAGATGTAAGATTTAACCAGTAAGTTGCAAGATGTAAGATGTAACCAGTAAGTTGTAAGATGTAACCAGTAAGTTGTGAGATGTAAGATGTAACCAGTAAGTTGCAAGATGTAAGATGTAACCAGTAAGTTGTAAGATGTAAACAGTAAGTTGTGAGATGTAACCAGTAAGTTGTAAGTTGTAAGATGTAACTAGTAAGTTGTGATATGTAAGATGTAACCAGTAAGTTGTGAGATGTCAGATGTAACCAGTAAGTTGTTAGATGTAACCAGTAAGTTGTTAGATGTAACCAGCAAGATGTAAGATGTAACCAGTTAGCTGTAATATGTAACCAGTTAGTTGTAAGGTATAACCAGTAAGTTATGAGATGTAACCAGTAAGACGTGAGATGTAACCAGTTTGTTGTGATATGTAACCAGTAAGATGTAACCAGTTAGTAGTAAGATGTAGGTGGCGCCTGTGGCCTACGGGATAGCGACTCGGTCTATTAACCCGACATTCTGAGTTCGAATCACGCTGCGGACAGTTTGGTTGCAAATTGTTTCGCGCTGATTTTACAAAGGATGATGGCACCACCCGTTCAGAAAGCAATGACAAACTACTGAACGTAATAATGCCTAGAAAATCACAAACAGCGTTAAAAAGCTGGGGAATGACACGAGCCAAAGAGCTTTCAGCTCAAGTGCTTCTGGATCGGAAAAAAAAAAGGGCCGCATCTGATTGATAGTTGTGGAATCTCGGTGGCCATGTGACCATTACAAATACTACTACTACTACTACCGAGTGGTTACCGTTTCCCAAATTTGGGTTGTAAAGAATATAACCACTGTTACCTGCCACATATGTCGTAAGAGGCGACTAAGGAGGTTTGGCTGAAATCGGATGCTCGTGTCCTAAACGTGTAGAAGTCTATGCGTTTAGGGCCTACCAAACCAATGTGCAACGTATACACGTTCTTGGCAAAGATCAAACATATCACAAAGAGTGATTAAAATTGGTGGTAAAGAACGAACGCAAAGAACGAACGTAAAGAACGAACGTAAAGAACGAACGTAAAGAAGAAGAAGAAGACTACTACTACTACTAATAACGATATTGATATCTCTCTTAGGCTCAGATCACATACAAATCAATAAAGCATGGTCGATATAGTGTTTAAAGAGGAAGAAGAATATATATTTGATAGAAAACTGAAAGTTATGTTGCAATTTTATACAATTCCTCAACTTCTTCTTCTTTTCGTTCGCTGATGTTCAATGTCTACACCATAGATTCCCAAATTTTCTCGGCCCACCGCCCACTTTGCACAACATAAACTTTGTAGCGCCCTCCTCCCCATTATAGCAGTTTGCCAACGCCCCCATATATATATATATATACGCATGCTTTATTTTCACTTTGACATACAGAAAATTGATATATATTTATGTCATACAGGATCATATTTCAAATGATTATTTACATGAAATAGAAAATAGATGAAAAAATGGATCGTTTAAGACGGGCATAAGATGAATTAAATTGCAGAATTCAAATTTTAAATGATTATTCAATCGCAAAATCACGAAAAGAACTTTCCCCAAATGCTTCTGAACACACTATCGCTCCCCTGGAAAGCTTCAGCGTCCACTGGGGGGGGGGGGTACCGCCCACTTTGGGAAACGCTGGTCTACACAATGAGTCTGGTTCTCTGGATGTATGTTGTTGTGTGTGTTAGTTCATCAAGGCTGCTTCTCGTCCGCTGTTGTTCAATGTCTACACAATGAGTCTGGTTCTCTGGATGTATGTTGTTGTGTGTGTTAGTTCATCAAGGCTTCTATGGAAAGTATTAATAACACTGATATCCATTACTGTTACTTTTTATTTGCAACATAATATAATCTTGATTTCTCATGTTGCGCTGTTTTTAAAACGAACTCATTTTTATCATGCAGAATTGAAATGCAAGTCATACGACTTGACTGGTCTCATTCCAGGGAATTCCCACTTGAGCTGAGTAAGCCTATAACTACAGGAGACTGTGGTCAGAACATACGATCACATTTAAAAACGATGAGATCACTTTTAAGGTAAGTTATTTAGGTAACTTACTGCTAGTATATTTGTAATCTGTTTCTTGCGTTCTATTTGCATCATGGGCGTACCCTATACATTTTTCCAGGATGGAGACAACATGAGTAGTAACAGTTTTAGTTGGTGGTTTACTACGCGGAAATGGAAAAGACCAGATTCGCATTTTTCTTCTTCTTCTTCGAACGCTCCATATTGACCACTTGTTAACCAACCACTCTTTGTGATTTGTATGTGATCCGAGCCTAAGATAGATTGTACGTTGTGCCAGTTAGCGCCTATACGTTGGCAAGCACATCCAATTTATGCGATGCTTTTATTTTCTAGGGTAGCTTCTCTAGGCCCATACATCAGTCACCTCTTACGACATGCCTTGTAGGTAGCAGTGTTACTATTCTTTACTCCCCATTCGAGCTCCGGCAACACACGGGCGCGATTCGTATACAACTGTGTTATCAAGAATTCATTTTCCAGAGGTGGCACCTGCCCTCTCTTGTCTTAACGTAGGGACGCCCATGATTTGCATTTGACTATTTGTGTTTCTATTTCTAAACTAGCATGAGCATGTAATCATCTAATATGTTACTTATTGCCATTTTTATCCATGTCATTCGTTGACGTCCTTATCCATGCCATTCACCCGCCTGTCCAGCGAGTTCGTAGCACGTTGGACAACACGCTCCCTGTGAGTGCGGGTTCAATTCCGCGGGCGGGTAGAAAAACCACAGGTTCTCCAGATTTACGGGGTTCGTGGCACAGAATCGAAGGGTTATGATGTCCATGGCACCGAGCCGAAGAGCTGAAAAGCTCAAGTGCTTCTGGATCAGGGAAAAAAATCAATGTCATTCATTGAGGTCTTTATCCATGTCATTTATTGAGGTCTTTATCCATGTCATTTATTGAGGTCTTTATCCATGTCATTTATTGAGGTCCTTATCCATGTCATTTATTGAGGTCTTTATCCATGTCATTTATTGAGGTCTTTATACATGTCATTTATTGAGGTCTTTATCCATGTCATTTATTGAGGTCTTTATCCATGTCATTTATTGAGGTCATTATCCATGTCATTTATTGAGATCTTTATCCATGTCATTTATTGAGATCTTTATCCATGTCATTTATTGAGGTCATTATCCATGTCATTTATTGAGATCTTTATCCATGTCATTTATTGAGGTCTTTATACATGTCATTTATTGAGGTCTTTATCCATGTCATTTATTGAGGTCTTTATCCATGTCATTTATTGAGGTCTTTATCCATGTCATTTATTGAGGTTTTTATCCATGTCATTTATTGAGGTCTTTATCCATGTCATTTATTGAGGTTTTTATCCATGTCATTCAGTGAGATCCTTATCCATGCTATTCATTGATCTCCTTATCTATGTCATTCAATGAAGTCCTTATCTATGTCTTTCATTGATGTCCTTATCTATGTCTTTCATTGATGTCCTTATCTATGTCATTCATTGATGTCCTATCTATGTCATTCATTGATGTCCTTATCTATGTCTTTCATTGATGTCCTTATCTATGTCTTTCATTGATGTCCTTATCTATGTCATTCATTGATGTCCTTATCTATGTCATTCATTGATGTCCTTATCTATGTCATTCATTGATGTCCTTATCTATGTCATTCATTGATGTCCTTATCTATGTCATTCATTGATGTCCTTATCTATGTCATTCATTGATGTCCTTATCTATGTCTTTCATTGATGTCCTTATCTATGTCTTTCATTGATGTCCCTATCTATGTCTTTCATTGATGTCCTTATCTATGTCTTACATTGATGTCCTTATCTATGTCTTTCATTGATGTCCTTATCTATGTCTTTCATTGATGTCCTTATCTATGTCATTCATTGATGTCCTTATCTATGTCTTTCATTGATGTCCTTATCTATGTCATTCATTGATGTCATTAACTATGTCATTCATTGATGTCCTTATCCATGTCTTTCATTGATGTCCTTATCTATGTCTTTCATTGATGTCCTTATCCATGTCATTCATTGATGTCCTTATCCATGTCATTCATTGATGTCCTTATCTATGTCATTCATTGATGTCATTATCTATGTCTTTCATTGATGTCCTTATCTATGTCATTCATTGATGTCCTTATCTATGTCTTTCATTGATGTCCTTATCTATGTCATTCATTGATGTCCTTATCTATGTCTTTCATTGATGTCCTTATCTATGTCATTCATTGATGTCCTTATATATGTCTTTCATTGATGTCATTATCTATGTCATTCATTGATGTCCTTATCTATGTCTTTCATTGATGTCCTTATCTATGTCTTTCATTGATGTCATTATATATGTCATTCATTGATGTCCTTATATATGTCATTCATTGATGTCATTATCTATGTCTTTCATTGATGTCCTTATCTATGTCATTCATTGATGTCCTTATCTATGTCATTCATTGATGTCCTTATCTATGTCTTTCATTGATGTCCTTATCTATGTCATTCATTGATGTCCTTATCAATGTCTTTCATTGATGTCCTTATCTATGTCATTCATTGATGTCCTTATATATGTCATTCATTGATGTCATTATATGTCTTTCATTGATGTCCTTATCTATGTCATTCATTGATGTCCTTATCTATGTCATTCATTGATGTCATTATCTATGTCTTTCATTGATGTCCTTATCTATGTCATTCATTGATGTCCTTATCTATGTCATTCATTGATGTCCTTATCTATGTCATTCATTGATGTCATTATCTATGTCATTCATTGATGTCCTTATCTATGTCTTTCATTGATGTCCTTATCTATGTCTTTCATTGATGTCCTTATCTATGTCTTTCATTGATGTCCTTATCTATGTCATTCATTGATGTCCTTATCTATGTCATTCATTGATGTCCTTATCTATGTCTTTCATTGATGTCCTTATCTATGTCATTCATTGATGTCCTTATCTATGTCTTTCATTGATGTCCTTATCTATGTCATTCATTGATGTCCTTATCTATGTCTTTCATTGATGTCCTTATCTATGTCATTCATTGATGTCCTTATCTATGTCATTCATTGATGTCCTTATCTATGTCATTCATTGATGTCCTTATCTATGTCATTCATTGATGTCCTTATCTATGTCATTCATTGATGTCCTTATCAATGTCTTTCATTGATGTCCTTATCTATGTCTTTCATTGATGTCCTTATCTATGTCTTTCATTGATGTCCTTATCTATGTCATTCATTGATGTCCTTATCTATGTCTTTCATTGATGTCCTTATCTATGTCATTCATTGATGTCCTTATCTATGTCTTTCATTGATGTCCTTATCTATGTCATTCATTGATGTCCTTATCTATGTCTTTCATTGATGTCCTTATCTATGTCATTCATTGATGTCCTTATCTATGTCATTCATTGATGTCCTTATCTATGTCTTTCATTGATGTCCTTATCTATGTCATTCATTGATGTCATTATCTATGTCATTCATTGATGTCCTTATCTATGTCATTCATTGATGTCCTTATCTATGTCTTTCATTGATGTCCTTATCTATGTCATTCATTGATGTCCTTATCTATGTCATTCATTGATGTCCTTATCTATGTCTTTCATTGATGTCCTTATCTATGTCTTTCATTGATGTCCTTATCTATGTCTTTCATTGATGTCCTTATCTATGTCATTCATTGATGTCCTTATCTATGTCATTCATTGATGTCCTTATCTATGTCTTTCATTGATGTCCTTATCTATGTCATTCATTGATGTCCTTATCTATGTCTTTCATTGATGTCCTTATCTATGTCATTCATTGATGTCCTTATCTATGTCATTCATTGATGTCCTTATCTATGTCATTCATTGATGTCCTTATCTATGTCTTTCATTGATGTCCTTATCTATGTCATTCATTGATGTCCTTATATATGTCTTTCATTGATGTCCTTATCTATGTCATTCATTGATGTCCTTATATATGTCTTTCATTGATGTCCTTATCTATGTCATTCATTGATGTCCTTATCTATGTCATTCATTGATGTCCTTATCTATGTCATTCATTGATGTCATTATCTATGTCATTCATTGATGTCCTTATCTATGTCATTCATTGATGTCCTTATCTATGTCTTTCATTGATGTCATTATCTATGTCATTCATTGATGTCCTTATCTATGTCATTCATTGATGTCCTTATCTATGTCATTCATTGATGTCATTATCTATGTCATTCATTGATGTCCTTATCTATGTCATTCATTGATGTCATTATCTATGTCTTTCATTGATGTCCTTATCTATGTCATTCATTGATGTCCTTATATATGTCTTTCATTGATGTCCTTATCTATGTCATTCATTGATGTCCTTATCTATGTCTTTCATTGATGTCCTTATCTATGTCTTTCATTGATGTCCTTATCTATGTTATTCATTGATGTCCTTATCTATGTCATTCATTGATGTCCTTATCTATGTCTTTCATTGATGTCCTTATCTATGTCATTCATTGATGTCCTTATCTATGTCTTTCATTGATGTCCTTATCTATGTCTTTCATTGATGTCCTTATCTATGTCTTTCATTGATGTCCTTATCTATGTCTTTCATTGATGTCCTTATCTATGTCATTCATTGATGTCCTTATCTATGTCATTCATTGATGTCCTTATCTATGTTATTCATTGATGTCCTTATCTATGTCATTCATTGATGTCCTTATCTATGTCTTTCATTGATGTCCTTATCTATGTCATTCATTGATGTCCTTATCTATGTCTTTCATTGATGTCCTTATCTATGTCTTTCATTGATGTCCTTATCCATGTCATTCATTGATGTCCTTATCTATGTCTTTCATTGATGTCCTTATCTATGTCATTCATTGATGTCCTTATCTATGTCATTCATTGATGTCCTTATCTATGTCATTCATTGATGTCATTATCTATGTCTTTCATTGATGTCCTTATCTATGTCTTTCATTGATGTCCTTATCTATGTCATTCATTGATGTCCTTATCTATGTCATTCATTGATGTCCTTATCTATGTCATTCATTGGTGTCCTTATCTATGTCATTCATTGATGTCCTTATCTATTTCTTTCATTGATGTCCTTATCTATGTCTTTCATTGATGTCATTATCTATGTCATTCATTGATGTCCTTATCTATGTCTTTCATTGATGTCCTTATCTATGTCTTTCATTGATGTCATTATCTATGTCTTTCATTGATGTCCTTATCTATGTCATTCATTGATGTCCTTATCTATGTCATTCATTGATGTCATTATATGTCTTTCATTGATGTCCTTATCTATGTCATTCATTGATGTCATTATCTATGTCTTTCATTGATGTCATTATCTATGTCATTCATTGATGTCCTTATCTATGTCATTCATTGATGTCCTTATCTATGTCATTCATTGATCTCCTTATCTATGTCATTCATTGATGTCCTTATCTATGTCATTCATTGATGTCCTTATCTATGTCTTTCATTGATGTCATTATCTATGTCTTTCATTGATGTCCTTATCTATGTCATTCATTGATGTCATTATCTATGTCTTTCATTGATGTCCTTATCTATGCCATTCATTGATGTCCTTATCTATGTCATTCATTGATGTCATTATCTATGTCATTCATTGATGTCCTTATCTATCTCATTCATTGATGTCCTTATCTATGTCTTTCATTGATGTCCTTATCTATGTCTTTCATTGATGTCCTTATCTATGTCTTTCATTGATGTCCTTATCTATGTCATTCATTGATGTCCTTATATATGTCATTCATTGATGTCCTTATCTATGTCATTCATTGATGTCCTTATCTATGTCATTCATTGATGTCCTTATCAATGTCTTTCATTGATGTCCTTATCTATGTCATTCATTGATGTCCTTATCTATGTCTTTCATTGATGTCCTTATCTATGTCATTCATTGATGTCCTTATCTATGTCTTTCATTGATGTCCTTATCTATGTCTTTCATTGATGTCCTTATCTATGTCATTCATTGATGTCCTTATCTATGTCTTTCATTGATGTCCTTATCTATGTCATTCATTGATGTCCTTATCTATGTCTTTCATTGATGTCCTTATCTATGTCTTTCATTGATGTCCTTATCTATGTCTTTCATTGATGTCCTTATCTATGTCATTCATTGATGTCATTATCTATGTCATTCATTGATGTCCTTATCTATGTCATTCATTGATGTCCTTATCTATGTCTTTCATTGATGTCCTTATCTATGTCATTCATTGATGTCATTATCTATGTCTTTCATTGATGTCCTTATCTATGTCATTCATTGATGTCCTTATATATGTCTTTCATTGATGTCCTTATCTATGTCATTCATTGATGTCATTATCTATGTCTTTCATTGATGTCCTTATCTATGCCATTCATTGATGTCCTTATCTATGTCTTTCATTGATGTCCTTATCTATGTCATTCATTGATGTCCTTATCTATGTCATTCATTGATGTCCTTATCTATGTCATTCATTGATGTCCTTATCTATGTCTTTCATTGATGTCCTTATCTATGTCATTCATTGATGTCCTTATCTATGTCATTCATTGATGTCCTTATCTATGTCTTTCATTGATGTCCTTATCTATGTCTTTCATTGATGTCCTTATCTATGTCATTCATTGATGTCCTTATCTATGTCATTCATTGATGTCCTTATCTATGTCATTCATTGATGTCCTTATCTATGTCTTTCATTGATGTCCTTATCTATGTCATTCATTGATGTCCTTATCTATGTCTTTCATTGATGTCATTATCTATGTCATTCATTGATGTCCTTATCTATGTCATTCATTGATGTCCTTATCTATGTCATTCATTGATGTCCTTATCTATGTCTTTCATTGATGTCATTATCTATGTCATTCATTGATGTCCTTATCTATGTCATTCATTGATGTCCTTATCTATGTCATTCATTGATGTCCTTATCTATGTCTTTCATTGATGTCCTTATCTATGTCATTCATTGATGTCCTTATCTATGTCTTTCATTGATGTCCTTATCTATGTCATTCATTGATGTCCTTATCTATGTCTTTCATTGATGTCCTTATCTATGTCATTCATTGATGTCCTTATCTATGTCATTCATTGATGTCATTATCTATGTCTTTCATTGACGTACATATCTGTGTCCTTCGTTAGTGAACTTATATATTTCCTTCGGTGAGAACACTATCTATTTCATTCATTAGGAAACTTATCTGTGTTATTGTTTGTTTCAACAATATGCTGTTTGCTGAAACCTTGTTGATTTCATTTTGTTTAAAACCTATCATCCTTCGTTGAGAATCATTTTTTTATTTTATTTGATCACTGCCACTCAAATATTATAAGGAAACGAAGGTGGAATATTTAGGTCATGTTCTTAGATCAAACGAAAAGAGACTAAATCGACAAGTTCTTATGTGGTCACCAGTTGGGAAAAGAAAACGTGGAAGACCAAAGACCACTCTTCGAAGAACCATCCAACAAGAAAGTAAACTATTGGGATGTAAAACCATACAAGATCTCTACTGCTAGCAAAGAACCGTATCACATGGAGATCTAAAACCTCTGCCCTATTGCCGCCTTTGGCACGAAAGGAACAAACTAACTAACCTACTCGTTGATAGCCTTACTGATGTCATTCTATGATAAGCTTATTCTATATCATTTATTGAGAACAGTGTCTATATAATTCACTGAAAACCTTATCTATGTCATTCTTAGAAAACCTTATCTGTGTCATTCGTTAAAAACCTTATCTGTTTTATTCGTGGAAAACCTTATCTGTGTCATTCGTTAAAAACCTTACCTGTGTCATTCGTTAAAAACCTTATCTGTTTTATTCGTTGAAAACCTTATCTATGTCATTCTTAGAAAACCTTATCTGTGTCATTCGTTGAAAACCTTATCTGTGTCATTCGTTGAAAACCTTATCTGTGTCATTCGTTGAAAAGATATCAGTGGAATTGGATGTGAACTACTTGTAGGCACAACGTACAATCGCTCTTAGACTCGGATCAAATACAAGTCACAAAGAGTGATTAACAAGTGGTTGATATGAAGCGTTTGAAGAAGAAGAAGTATATGAATCGTGTACATATATATATATATAGTTTATTTAGAGATTTAAACATTCTTCGTTGACCTTACAGGTGATCCTCAGTAAATAAGTAGTAGGAAGTGATTCCACTTCGGCTGAGATCTTCCTGGTGTAAGTCAGAAAACGCCCGAGTGCCCAGCGTGTTCGTATCGCGTTGGACTACGGGTGACTAGTCCTCTGTAAGTGCTGGTTCAACTCCACGGACTGCAGAAAAGCTACAGGTTCCCCAGATTTACGGTGTTCATGGCACCGAGCCGAAGGTTACGATGTCCATGACACGAGCCAAAGAGCTTCAGCCAGTGCTTCTGAATCGGAAAAAAAAGAAAAAAGGAAGAAATCAGAGCGCATATTCTTATTCACAGAAGTGAAAAGATAATGGTACTATCAATCAATCAATTAATCAATCAATCAATCAAACCTACACCATAAACATTGTAGTGCAACAAACAAACTGATTGATTGATATGACCAAATTCATTGCACTTCGGTGAGTAACCATGTGTGCTGCGATCTATTTCTTACAACGGAATAGCATACTGAGTAAGCGTTGGCCTATCGACTCTGACACAGAGGGTAGGGTGTTCAATTCTCCCCCTCCTTCTTCCTCCATCTGCTGCTCACTATGGCATAGAAATGTAAAATAACGCATTGCTAAGCCTAGGTCTGAACATGATAAGGGCAATTTTATTACTATATTACAAACATAACTATTGCCTCCAGTATCCCCAATTTGCCTTCAAACGACCTCATTTGCAACCCGACTTAATATCTCTCTGACCTCTCTCCAGTTCTCTCTCTCTCTCTCTCTCTCTAGCTCACAACACCCCTGCAAGGTCACAGAGTATAAAATGAAGTTGCAGCCAGTTAGAGACACGAAAGGCTAGAGCCAGATAGGGAAGAATAAAGGCTACAGTGACAACTATTATAATACACTCCACTGCTTTCACATCCTTGTCTAGTATCTGTTATTTCACACATTTCTCTATCCCTCAGAGTTACCACCAGTATCGCGTCTTACCGAGTTACTCGTGCGTATAAACTAACAATAGGACAACATTAGCCATGATAATAGCTATATGCATTTCTAAGACATCAGATAACAGTATGACACAGCGGTTCTCTAATTGGGAGGCGCTATACCCCAGGGAGATTTGAAAACAAGGTAGAATATTTTTTTTTTCGATCCAGAAGCTATTGAGCTTTCAGCTCTTTGGCCCGGTACCATGGACATCGTAACCCTTTGGTTCGGGGCCACGAACACAGTAAATCTCGAGAACCTGTGGCTTTTCTGGCAGCCTAAGTAATTGAGCCCACACTCACAGAGGGCTTATCGCCCGTAGTCCAACGCGCTACGAAGACGATGTGCAGGCAGGCGTTTTTAAATGTCATTACTGCTTGTAGTATCGCTTTTAGGGCGGTGTAGCACAGGTAGGACGAGAGCCTGGGGATTTTAATAGCCGCATGGCTAGTGCAGTTACCACGAAGCTTTTCAAGTAAGAATTGTTCATTTACGCATATTTATGCTTCAGATTACCAACCCTCGCCCGAGTGGTTACCGTGGCCCAAATTGGGGTGTAAAGAATAGAACTACTGTTAGCTGCTACGCATGTCGTAAGAGACGACCAAGAGGGTTTGGATGAAATCGGATGAACGTGTCCTAAACGTGTAGAAGTCTATACGTTTAGGGGCCTACCAAACCAATGTGTAACGTGTACACGTTCTTGACAAAGATCAAACATATCACAAAGATTGATTAAAATTGGTCGTAAGAACGAACGCAAAGAAGAAGATGAAGATTACCAACAGATAATGCACCTCAGAGAGCAATGTTGCTACAGTACAATGGATACAAAGCAAATGGTCGGCTAAGCAAAAGATGGAAATAAGATAAAACAGAGGCGACGAAAGTCTCTACTTATGAATCACACAAAAAGACTCGTTCTATAAATCTCTTTTTATCCTGACTCTGTGAAGCAAAACAGGATTGGAGGAAAGAAAAGAAAGAAATTTATTGTTTTTTAGTGGAGAGTTCTGTGAAAACTCTCAAATAGAAGCATTTTTTCCGTTTCCTATCTGGAAATTTCATGTTTTTCTTCGGGATAAAATGAATACTAAAAATAATTGGTCTGGGAGTCCTGCCTTAACTTCAAGGAAGGCGCCAGCTTTAAGAGGTTTAGAACCACTGGTAAAGAACCTTCAGATCGCACTATAGCACACAGACGATGACGCATATTAAACAAAAATGAGGGGCTTACGTGCTGGCTTCTTGGTGACAATTGAATAGGAGCATGTAGTGTTACAAGACAGGTTCGACGTAGTGGTACAAGTTGAATGTATTTGCAAATAAATTGCGAAAATTATGAACATATAATGGGAAGAATTCAGAAGAAGTGATTAAATCAGAGAAATGTCTGGTCAACCACTAGTTAAAAAGTTAATTGCATATCCTTTACAGGACTTGCGAATCAACCCCAGCTTTTAACGCTGGGTGACTATCCTCTGTGTGTGCGGTTCAATTCCGCGGGATGGCAGAAAAAGCCACAGATTCCACATATTTACGGTGTTCGTGGTACCGAACCGAAGGGTTACGATGTCCATGGCACCGAGCCGAAACTGAAAAGCTCAAGTGCTTTTGTATCGGGAAGAAACGCTGTTGCGATTTCTAGGCGTTATCACGTTCAGTAGTTTGCCATTGCTTTCTGAACGGGTGGTGACATCGTCCATTTGTAGAAATCCACGCGAAATAATTTGCATTCAAACTGTCCTCAACTTGATTCGAACTCAGAATGTCGGGGTTAATAGACAGAGTCACTATCCACTGAGCCCCACTGTTATTAGAAGAAGTAGAGGGAAATATGTTAAGTATACATGGAGAAATGATCAAAGAAAACCAAAGCAGGCATTGAAGTGAGAGCCAAATGGTTCACGAAAGAGAGGATGCACAAGGGAAACCCTGAAACAAACTTTGATGAGATAAGCAAAAAATATCGATTCCATGGAAGAGTGAGCGAACTGCCCTGGACAGAGTGGTATGGAGAAATTACTTGCAGGACCTATGTAATGTAGAACGGTACGAGATGAATATATATAAATATCATCATCATCAATGTGCGTATCCTTTATAGGACGTTGCTCTCTTTGCAGCACATCTGAAATTCACTCTGTCTCTTGCTAGTTCACCCACTTCGTCGATGGTCATTATATAAATATATATATATATATATAAATACCACTGCATACGACGGGTACTGTTATAAGCATAGCTGCAAGAAGAGATTTCTTCAACTCACAAACGAGCACAGGTCTTCTAAAACGTCTTCCAGCTATTCCAGTTCTTTCTACGTCTTGATTTATCCTTTTAACTCTTAGTGGACCAGGGTAAAAGTCACGTTTTTACAAGCGCTTTCACGTTTTGATAACCAAACGCCACTTAGCGTGGCGAAATGTAAAAACGCGTCCACTTCAAACGTCACTTAGCGTGGCGAAATGTAAAAACGCGTCCACTTCAAACGTCACTTAGCGTGGCGAAATGTAAAAACGCGTCCACTTCAAACGTCACTTAGCGTGGCGAAATGTAAAAACGCGTCCACTTCAAACGTACTATAGCGTGGCGAAATGTAAAAACGCGTCCACTTCAAACGTCACTTAGCGTGGCGAAATGTAAAAACGCGTCCACTTCAAACGTCACTTAGCGTGGCGAAATGTAAAAACGCGTCCACTTCAAACGTCACTTAGCGTGGCGAAATGTAAAAACGCGTCCACTTCAAACGTCACTTAGCGTGGCGCTTGGTCCACTAAGAGTTAACACAGTCTCCAGCCTCTTCTCCAGGTACTTCTATTACTTTCCTACTCCTCTTTTCCTGTAGGTTTCAAAACAATGTATGTCTTGCAATGCTTTCGGTCTGTCTTCTCAATGTATGTCCTATCCATCGCCATCGTCTCTTTCTTAGCTCTTTCTCCCCTGGTATCTGCTTAGTTCTTTCTCTTAGTTCATCGTTCGTAATCTTATCTTATCTTCTCAGTCTCTCTAAAGATCTGAAGAAGAGATTTAACACTGTTAGAAAACGTGTTATTTTAACCTTTTTTTTTTTAAACAGTGTTAAAGCTCTCTTTGTGACTTTCCTCTAGAACTTAACTTGTAATATTTCTTAGATCTGAGAGGGTGGTAATGGTAACGATGTGTTTAAGCGGGTGATTTACGCTCTGAAGATTGTAGGTTGGAATCCGAACCACGTTTTTTTGTAGGTGCATATTTTATGTAAGATCCTTACGGTTGTTGCCGGAGCTATGATGTTCGTGCTTTGTGCATTACTTTGTACATATCAGATAATAGACTTGACAGAGAGATCGAAACTAGAATCCAGCAAGCCAACAACATTACTTACCAACTTACCCCAATCTTGAAACACACAGCACTTCCAGTAGAGACTAAAAAACATATTATAAATGCAATCTTTATACCAACAATGTGATACCAGTGGCAAACATGGGCACTGACAAAAGAACAAGAAAGGAAAATTAGAACATGTGAAATGAGATGCTTAAAGGGAAAGCAGTAAATAAAACAAGAAGAGACTATATAAGAAATGAGGAAATTGTAACAGTCAGAACAACACCTATTATTAGATTCATTAAAAAAAAGAAACACAAATGGTTTGGCCACTTGGTCAGAATGAACCCGAATACATCAGTTGCAAGAGCGTACAACCTGAAAATGGAATCATCAAGATTAAGTGGCAGACCAAGAAAAAGATGGATTTATGGAGTTACAGACATCTTAAAACTCTACAATACCACAGCATATCAAGCAACCGAACGTACCCTATCTCGGAAACCGATCATCAGTTAAACCTGCTACGCCTAACGGCAAACAAAAAAAAAACCAGAGAAGGACAAAAGAAAGAAAGAGTTACCACGGGAAAAAATTTGCTTCCAAACTGCCCGCCGTGAAGGTTGAAACAGGTACACTTCGGATGTGATACACGCTGCATGCCTACTCTCTTCAAAATTACGCAGGGAACAGACGTCGATCCTAGAATTTCGTGAGCTGCTGCTAAGGTTGTCCTGTGTAAGAAAGAGATGGAGCCCTCATGGTTTTGTTCAACGATGATTGTCTTATCAACAAATCAAAACCATCAATCTGGTATCCAGTTGAGGCTGGGTCGAAGTTGTTTGTGTTTTGTTTTGTTTTCGTTCGTTCTAATCAACCAAATTAACCATCCTTTGTGATCTGTGTGGTTTGCGCCGAAAATGTTAGCTCGTTGCAACTCGTTAGTCCCCTACGGCATGTAGGATAGCCACACCCGAATTTCGGCCAAAGTGTATGTATATTATCCAACAGAACACAGATATTTTACAGATGGTTTTACTAAGATTTTACATACAGAGAAACTTCATTTAAAAGTACCACATCTGAAGTTATACTGCAGCATGGTATCAGGTCTTATTGGTTTTACAGGGTGGGCCCAAAAAAATGAGAACATCGCGTAACATACGCGTTATTTAGAAATATTATTTCATTTCATTATATTGTTTCATGTAATTTTGTTTGCCAAGTATTTAGCTAATCAGAAATCATGTTCAATTTTTTAAGCATCGACGCCACTCGTTTAATCTGAATACGGTTTTACGCAGTAATTTTTGTTATTCTTGGTAACAAATTTAAACCTGCAGATGTAAACAATTGGCATATTAAAATTAACGATTGTGCCCGGAAATTGTCGAAATAAAAACATCATAAAGCTAAATAGGTAAGTAAATAAATGAGTAAACAAGTTAAGCTATTATGGAAACAGTTAAAACAATTTTGATGTAATTATATTACTTTTTACGCGATGTTCTCATTTTTTGGGCCCACCCTGTAAGGAAGCCATCAGAGATGCCTTAAATTGAGATACGAATCGTTTATAGTCGAGCAAATCCACGTTGGGGATCGAACAAGAACCACTCATTTAGGAGGTTTGTGCCCTAATCACTGAGATACCACTACATTCTATTGCTATTTATATTCAGGATAGTTGAGCTCACGTAAAAGATAACAAAAACAATGAATTAAACAATTCTTCGGTGCCTCCATATTGTGGAGATCAGGTACTTACACCTCGCTACAAATTCATTTCCTACGTAGGACGATTTCGATGTTTATTTCCAGTGATCAATGATCTCAATGTAGATCGAATTCCTAGTCCTATCGGAGACGGACGATAAAACGTAAGTCCTGACTTCAAGTTGAGTACGTAGTAAGATCCCTGACAGTTGAAAATAAGACCCCTGCAGTTGAAAAAATAAGAAAGCACCTGACAGTTGAAAATACGCACCTGACAGTTGAAAATAAGACACCTGACAGTTGAAAATAAGACACCTGACAGTTGAAAATAAGACACTGACAGTGAAAATAAGACACCTGACAGTTGAAAATAAGCACTATAGTTTTGAAAATGTACTTCTCTTCTCCGAAATAATATCGCCCACTTGATTAAACACGTCTTTGATGATTTATATAGATTGAGACTAAGTGCGATTGTGCTTTCCTAATTATACGCACCTGACAGTTGTCAAGTATGACAGTACATCCGATTTCTGAGACGCTTTTTATTTACTAGGATAGCTTCACTAGGCATCTAACTTAGTTGCCTCTTACGAAATGCATTGTAGGTCGCATTGTTACTATTCTTTGCTGCCATTGACGGTCCCGTCAACACACGGGTAGATTGTTTTGAATGAAAATCACCTTTGCCGCCACACACAAGGAGAGCGTTCAGAATGGCAGCCCTATCTATCCACCATTGGCTGACCCCCTGATATGGTGGCAGTCCTGCGTTCAGAATGTCAGTCCTACCTATCCACCTTTGGCTGCCCCCCCTGATATGGTGGCAGTCCTGCGTTCAGAATGTCAGCCCTATCTATCCACCATTGGCTGGCCCCCTGATTGTCAGCCCTACCTATCCAACATTAGCTGGCACCCTGATATGGTGGCAGTCCTACGTTCAGAATGTCAGTCCTACCTATCCACCATTGGCTGGCTCTCTGATATGGTGGTAGTCCTGCGTTCAGAATGTCAGTACTATCTATCCACCATTGGCTGGCTCCCTGATATGGTGGCAGTCCTGCGTTCAGAATGTCAGTCCTACCTATACACCTTTGGCTGGCCCCCTGATATGGTGGTAGTCCTGCGTTCAGAATGTCAGCCCTACCTATCCACCATTGGCTGGCTCCCCTGATATGGTGGTAGTCCTGCGTTCAGAATGTCAGCCCTATCTATCCACCATTGACTGGCCCCCTGATATGGTGGCAGTCCTGCGTTCAGAATATCAGCCCTATCTATCCAACATTGGCTGGCTCCCTGATATGGTGGCAGTCCTGCGTTCAGAATATCAGCCCTATCTATCCACCATTGGCTGGCACAGATAGGTGGCATCCTGTGTTCAGAATATCAGCCTATCTATCACCATTGCTGCTCTGATGTGGTCGCATGTTACTATTCTTGCGTTCCATTGAAGTCGTCAACACCTATTTTGATTCACCATTGGCTGGCCCCGAATGGTAGAGTCCTCGTTCAGAATGGCAGCCCTATCTATCCACCATTGGCTGGCCCCTGATATGGTGGTAGTCCTGCGTTCAGAATGTCAGCCCTATCTATCCACCATTGGCTGGCCCCTGATATGGTGGCAGTCCTGCGTTCAGAATGTCAGCCCTATCTATCCACCATTGGCTGGCCCCCCTGATATGGTGGCAGTCCTGCGTTCAGAATATCAGCTCTATCTATCCACCATTGGCTGGCCCCCTGATATGGTGGCAGTCCTGCGTTCAGAATATCAGCCCTATCTATCCACCATTGGCTGGCCCCCCTGATATGGTGGCAGTCCTACGTTCAGAATGTCAGCCCTATCTATCCACCATTGGCTGGCCCCTGATATGGTGGTAGTCCTGCGTTCAGAATGTCAGCCCTATCTATCCACCATTGGCTGGCCCCTGATATGGTGGTAGTCCTGCGTTCAGAATGTCAGCCCTATCTATCCACCATTGGCTGGCCCCTGATATCATGGCAGTCCTCGTTCAGAATGTCAGCCTATCTATCCACCATTGGCTGGCCCTGATATTGGAAGTCCTGGTTCAGAATTCAGCCCTATCTATCCACCATTGGCTGCCCCCTGATATGGTGGCAGTCCTGTGTTCAGAATGTCAGCCCTACCTATCCACCATTGGCTGGCCCCTGATATGGTGGCAGTCCTGCGTTCAGAATATCAGCCCTATCTATCCACCATTGGCTGGCCTCCTGATATGGTGGCAGTCTACGTTCAGAATGTCAGCCCTATCTATCCACCATTGGCTGGCCCCTGATATGGTGGCAGTCCTGCTTCAGAATGTCAGCCTATCTATCCACCATTGCTGGCCCCTGATTTGATGGCAGTTCTACGTTCAGAATGTCAGCCCTATCTATCCACCACTGGCTGGCCCCCCTGATATGGTGGCAGTCCTACGTTTAAGTTGAGAACGTAAAAGAACACTTGACAATTGAAAAGTTTAAGACTAAGTTGTAATGTACAAGTAATAATAATAACAATAATTCCTCTCGTACTGTTATACATTACGTAGGGCATACAAGCAATTCTCCCATACCGCTCTATTCTGGGCAACTCGCTCAATCTCCCCAGTGGAACTAAGACCGATATTTCTTGCCTCTCTCAGCAAAGTTCGTTTCAGGGTCTCTTTAGGTCGTCCTTTCTTTCTTGAACCCTTTGCATCCCACTTCAATGCCTGCTTTGATATTCATTTATCATTTCTTCTCAAGGTGCTCAAGCATATCTCCATCTTCTCTTTCTTATAACAGTTGTCACTAGTGGTTGACCAGACATTCTCTGATTTCATCACTTATTCTGAATTCGCTTCATTTTATGTTCATTATTTTTGCAGACATCTTTTTTAATGCATTCAACTTGTTTCTATATCTTTGTCATTTTCCAACTCTCGCTGGCATATATCATGAATGATACATTATTAAAACTGGCTGATGCTACAAATACGAAAGAGAAAATTGAGATATTGTGGACATATAAAAAGACATGAATGGCTGGAGAAGACCATCATGGAAGGAGGCATACCGGCAAAGAGAAGGTGAGGAAGACCACGGAGAAGATGGATTCAGGAGGTAACTGATGGTTTGAACATGACGGCTGCAGAGACAGGACATCTGGCCTATGAGAGAGAAATTCCGGAGGACTGATGGGCTGGCAAAATTCTTCTCAGGACAAGCTACTTGATGATGATGATGATACAACATTTCAATTATTATCTTCGCAAAATTAATTTAACAAGAGTAAAATAAAATTCGATAAAAGTTTTCAAATCAGGGAACTTTACTAGTGCTACATAATTCGTACACTGCAGACTAAACATCTATCTAACCCCCAAAATTGGGTAGCAACATAAGGTACGGCAAAGGGGCACGCACACACAGAGGGTTGGTATCGCAAGTGCACATAATCCCAACAGGTCACCGAGTACATATATGTTCTTAACATAGCGAAATATAATATTAACATTAGAACTTAGTTACGATTTCATACATGGGTGTAAAAAATAATAAGGACACGTGCCCTGAAACAAAACAGAAGGAGTTTACGAGAAAGTAAACAAACACTAGTTGAAAAAAAAAATGAAAAAAACTGCACTAGAAGGCCTTGATTTTGTTAAAACATTATATACAGTTTATCGTTTACTCTCTTCTTATGTTGATGATATGTGTGGGTGAGAGAAGGAAGAGGTGGGGGGGTGATATTGACAAACACATTTTATTTTAAAACTGCGTAAAACTAATCCTAATATTTAGAAAGAAAAATAAATAGGTCACCTTAAGGAACACTCAAGAATTGATAGACGCACATACGTTAATCTTATGCTTGTAAGTCTCAGCCAATAGAAATGTGTATCTAGACCAGGTATGTTTCTAGTTATGTCATTGGGGTCGTTCAGTGCCTTAGCTGTTGCACTTCTGGTAGTATTGCTGATTTAAATGGTAGAGCGTCTGGTCGAATGAATTAGAGCGCAGCTACTTTGTGGGAGATCAGGGTTCAATCTACGGTACGGCTAACGAAATTTTTCTGTTGGGAGTATAGAGAAAAATCCTAACCTGAACTGCTTCGTGGTGACTGCACATTAAATTCATCAGGCACATGTCCCCCTGTCCAGCACAGTCTTAAAAAGCTGTATTACAGGCATTGACAACAGTTTTAAAAAAAATATCGGTTGTTAGGGTATACATGGTTTGTTTCTTCCTAGCACGATGGAGAGTTGTTGGTGTTTCTGACGTATCGTTTCAAGGTAGAATTAAGGGTATACATGGTTTGTTTCTTCCTAGCACGATGGAGAGTTGTTGGTGTTTCTGAGAGCGTCTGGTCAATGAATTAGAGGAGTATAAAAATGGTTCATTCTTCGCTAACGAGAATTTTGTGTTTCGAGTATGAAATCAAGGTAGAATTTAGGGTATGCATGTTTAAATTCATCAGGCACATGGAGAGTTGTAAGCTGTTTCGAGTCAACAGTTTTAAAAAGTAAGTGTTAGGGTATACATGGTTTGTTTCTTCCTAGCACGATAGAGAGTTGTTGGTGTTTCTGATGTATCGTTTCAAGGTAGAATATTGAAACTACTATCCGACATCTTAACCTCTTTAGTATTCATCATTATGTCTCTTTGTGTAGGATATAGTGGATCATCTATCCATAACAAGTGTCGGGAGTACTGATTGTCAGAACTGGACACAATAAACGGAACAGTCGTCAGTTCACACCAGGTTAAAAACTTTTAGTTTCAGTCACTGCCACACATGCGTGTGTTAACGGACAGCACAGACTGGCTCAATCACCCACATGCTCGTGTTGACTAACAGCACAGACTGGCCAATCACACTCACCCAACAAAACCCCCTCGTGTTGACGAATAGCACAGACCGGCTCAATCACCCACATGCTCGTGTTGACGAACAGCACAGACTGGCTCCATCACTCATACGCGTGTGTTAACGGACAACACACAACTGATTTAATTAGCCATGTTTCCTTTCTTTGGTGTATATATAATGGGCAGGACTGCAGAATGTGCTCTGGAGTCGGTGTTCATTCTGACATGCACACTGTGCAGTCTGAGCAGGCTTTCTTCTGTGAATGTGATGGTCTGATTTAGTCTGCAGTGTCATGTTCTGATGCAAAATATTGTTGTGTGCTGTTTTCTGTTGAGATTGCTCATGGGATCTTGTGGGTGTTTGCTGTTGGTTGGTTGCCTCCACAACTCTTTGTATTTTTGTTTTGAGATTTATCTTAAATAAACAAGTATGGCCTCTGAAAATCTTTTTAAAAATGAAAACTTGAGACTATGAGATCATTATTTAATGTATGCATGTATAGAGTTTCAGGTCTGTGAATCCCACTCGTTGACCAGATTGAGAGAGATGGATGTCCATATTGGTGCATCCCGAAAAGAACGATAAATGCAAAATTGATAAATATGCAAAGAAATTGATTAATCAACATCGAACTGGCGTGTTGGGCCGTTGAACGCTGCTGGATTTACTGAGGCGGAGATCGGAGCACCTATGGACATATCCAGAGTGCTATGATGATAGTCCTCATATAACTGATGCATGTTTTTCTTTAAATTTTCAGTTGTCATATTTTGTCATAAATCCATGTGGCATAATATTTTAATAATTCCAGCTTGTTCTGTTTCAAAAATGCCATTACTTTAAAACACCAAGCTAACAGACGAAGTAACAAAACACCAAGCTAACAGACGAAATAACAAAACACCAAGCTAACAGACGAAGTAACAAAACACCAAGCTAACAGACGAAGTAACAAAACACCAAGCTAACAGACGATAACAAATACCAAGCTAACAGACGGAGTAACAAATACCAAGCTAACAGACGGAGTAACAAATACCAAGCTAACAGACAAGTAACAAAATACAAGCTAACAGACGGAGTAACAAACACCAAGCTAACAGACGAAGTAACAAATCACCAAGCTAACTAGACGGAGTAACAAAATACAACAACAGAGAAGTACATAAATACCAAGTTAATCAGTGAAGTAACAAAACACCGTTAACAGACGTGTAAAAAACACCAAGCTAACAGACGGAGTAACAAAATAGGAAATATGATCAAGTCTTGGAGCGAATACGACATTTTAAAACAGGAAGTAGAATCGATACTAAAGTCACAATACGAACTAAAAAACTAAGTGATCGATACTTGGAAAAAATACGAACTTTTGTTGGAGGAGGTATGATCAATAGTTAGAGAAAATACGAAATAACAAAACACGAAGTTTGATAAATAGAGTTAAAACATATATTTGGATGGATAGAGTTCGAACGTATAGTTTATTGAGTACATGCACTAGTAGTAGTCGGATCCAGTGGCGGCTCGTGATCATTTTTGTTGGTGGGGCCATGACAAAAATTTTCGGAAAAATCATAGTTTTAGTTATTATGTTTTAATTTATAAAATAATAAATACACGTTGCACATTCTTTTTAGTAGGCCCGACCCCAGTGGCTCTTAATGACGAGCCGCCACTGGTCAGATCACACTGTCAGAGACCACACTAATACATTCTCTGCCTCATTGGTCCTATTTTTGTTCTGCTGTCAATAGACTTTTCGGGGTGTCGATAGTAAAGTCGATAACACGGTTAGCTAGTAAAGTAACCACATGCCGTGGTATCTCCGGAGTTCGAGCACATTTTGGGCCAAACACATTTTCGGTGTGTACATGGTTTTTAAAGGGTTTTATCGTAGCGCGTTGGACTGCGGGTGACTAGCCCCCTGTGTGTGAGGGTTCAATTCCACGAGCTGGCAGAAAAGCCACCGGTTCCCCAGATTCACGGTGTTCGTGGTACCGAACCGAAGGGTTACGATGTCTATGGCACTGAGCCGAAGAGCTGAAAAGCTCAAGTGCTTCTGGATCGAAAAAGGGTTTTAAAGTCGAATTATTGACTTCATTGCACCGGGTTTTATGCTCGGTCCCTCTCCACAGAAATGGCACACCTCCTGCAGAGAGCATTGCACAAAACACAAACTCCGTAATTCCAGCAACAATCCTAGGGGCTTCTGGAAAAAAACTGCACTTGTGAACAGAACAGAGCGGTCCGGATTCAAACACACGACCTTTGACTCACAAGGAAAGGGCTTAACCACTTAGCCACAGAGATCCCACATAGCCACTGTACTTAGTTTAGTTTAGTCGTCGGATCACCATCACTGCACGTCGAACAAATTAGTCCATAAGTGCTCCGATCTCTCCTCAGTATGTCCATCAGCGTGTGGCGACTAACGACACCGGTTCTTTGTTGGTTTACAATTCTTCTTTGTCTGCCAGCATAGCGTTCTTGTCGAGCTACACCACACTTAACTTTGAGTTCTTGCAGTCTGGTTAGTGTTGTGGATGCACCGCTATTACGTGAATCATGTACACGCCTCTCTCCCTTAGGGAATTTATAATATCAGCCTGGTCCATTGCTCGTCCGCTTTGGACAGCAGCCATACCTGCAAGCCTATCCGCACGTTCATTCCCCTTACACCTGCATGCCCTGGCACAAAATAAAACTGATCTTTGTCAGCTTAGACCTCCCCAGCGATTCTATCCAATGTCTCCTAGCCCATCCTGTTTCAATCTTCCTGAGCATACTCATTGAGTCACTGAGAAAACATGCATGGATAAAAGTCTGTGATTCTAGCCAAATCATCGCTTTGGTAACTGCCATGATTTCCATAGTGAGACTGCTTGTAGTCACGGCAAAACCACCACTGTCTTCCTTCACAACATCACCTCCGACCTGAGCAGTGAAAGCCCACGAGCTCCGCACATGTCGAATCACCGAACCATCCGTATAAATGATTACATCATGATCAGATGCGTTCTCAGAAATTAATGCCTGAACCTCTGCCTCCACAACAAGTGGGTTGTGTTGCCTGCATTCTTTATCAAGTTCGATGCATACAGAAAAGGATGTAGCGATTGCTCTTGGCACCGGTATCCATTCTTCACCGGGATCAATGTCTTCAAGTGTACACACCTGTTCAATACAGTCCTCGGCCTGACCCATCCAAGATTTTCTTCTTTTTAACCTATTTCCTTTTGTCTCTTTATTTCCAAGTGCAGAGGATGTTGTGTGTCAGCATTGACTCGAAGGTATGCTCGTGCACGGCTCATCAGTATTCTATACTCCATAGTAGGATAGTCAAGGAGATAGCGCATCGCCCTGCACGACGTGTCTTTAGTGCAACCAAGTATAATGCGCATCGCCTCGTTCTGTATTCTTTCCAGCCACTGTACTGTGATGGACTACATCTTTCTTGATCCTTTACTTGAGAATCTGAATTACAGGTACCTCAGAAGTCAGAGTAAAGCTCGTCGGAATGTCAAGGGACATAAGTGATAAGTAAAGCACGTTTTCACGCAAAAATCAGTTAGATGTGTCATATATCTCTCGCGAACACCGACCAGACCGACGTACCAGACCTCCCCTTAAATTCTATTCATGTGGAAATCTGATTCATGCAGCCCTAGCATTGGTGTGTTTTACGTTACATCTTCAGCACTATTTGGAGCTCTGGTGCTTATCCTTCGGCGATGTGTCCGGTTTCACCCAGCGTTTACTCGGTTCGCTCTCCGTTCTATAGCCATCTAGTGTTGTTTACGGTGTGGGATATCTAACCGCACGCACAACCTCCTTACGACATGCATGGCAGTTAACAGTGGCTCTATTCTTTACACCCCAATGTGGGCCCCGGTAACCACTCGGGCGAGATATATCATATTAGACTCCATTACTACTTCTGAATTATTAGCGGGTCAACGAAAAAACAACCGCAAAACAAAACTACATCAATTCACATTTCTGAGAATAAATGTTATACGTATCGTGGACAAGTGAGTAACTCATCTCTTTCGCAATCACAATGGACTGATCTAGAGCTCCGTTGCATGGACTCCGTTGTCAAATTAACTCAGCCGAAGGAAAACAGTCTCTCTGTGACAAATACAGGAATGTTAGCGAGAAAGTGTATTGACTTATAATTGCTAATGATTAATACTGTGACTCAAAGAGCAATGTTACTCCGTTACCGCGGATACAAATAAAAAGATCGTCGACGCAAAAGGTGGAACTCAGAGATAACAGAATCGACGTAAAAAACTGTTTATGAAGCGCACACAAAAGTCCGTTCTATAAATCTCTTTTTATTCTAACGATGTGAGGCAAAACTGGATTCGAGAAAAGAAAGAAGTAGAGGCTCTAACGCTCTAGTCTACCCTGATCTATTTCTTATACAGGGAGATCTCAGCGGTAGTGCACAAACTCCGTAGCATTGGCAAGGGTCCTCGATGTAATTTAGAACATGGTGACAATATTGTGCATGCATTTTATTTTTTAAATTTCTAATGAGTTCTGCCTGAGCAGACACTTTCCAGTCAGCTTTTTCTTCAATTTTGGACTGTATGGTACTTTTCCCAGCTCAACATGAGACACGGGACCTATTTTTTATTATCCATCTCCGAGAGGACTAGGAACTGGATCTTATCTTCACTGAGATAAGGGATATCTGGAAAAATATCTTGATGGCTTCACGAGGGAGCAAACTGAGTACATTTGGAATGAGAGATGAGCAGCTAACCTTTACGACACAAAGAGCCACAGATCTGTCCAGAAAGTACTCACAATCACAGAAACTGACTACACACAAAGACCCACAGATCTGTCCAGAAATACTCACAATCACAGAAAACTGACTACACCACAAAGATACAGATCTGTCAGAAAGATACAATACAGAAACTGCTACACCACAAAGAGCTCAGATCTGTCAGAAAGTACTCACAATCACAGAAACTGACTAATGCTAAAAAAGATAGAGAAATTCAAGTATTTAGACATATAAAGAAATCGAAACCATGGAATATGACCATCGACAAGTGGGTGAACGGGCTAGAAACAGAGTGATTTCAGATGCGTTGCAAAGAGCAACGTCCATAAGGATACGCACCTTGATGATGATGTAAAGATACGAAGACATTTGAGAAGAACATTATGCCGAAAGATTGACTCATTTACCGGTTTTACCCCAATGGCTCGTCCCTCCGCAGAAATGGCATGCCACCTGCCGAGAGTATTGCACAAAGCACGAACTCCGTAGCTCCGGCAACAATCCTAGGGGTCTCTGGAAAAACTGCACTCGTGAACAGAAGGCCGCGGTCCGGATTCGAACCTACGACCTTCGACTCGCAAGGCAAAGGGCTTAACCACTCAGCCACAGAGACCGCCGAAGAACATTATGCAAGCAGGCATCCAGGCAGAGACACAAAGAGAAAAACCACGAAGATAATGGATTCAGGATGAGTTGAGTGCGACGGCTGCAGAGGCGTGTATATTAGGGAGAACAATTCTGAAGAACTGTCTATCTATCTATTCTCTAATCCTTTTCTGTCTTTCACCATCAGGTAGAACTGTTAGGTAGGCAAAGTTCTGCTCGGGACAAGCTATTTGATGATGAGTCAGAAAAGAACTGGTGACACTAAGTCCACTAAACCTCTTACCTGGTCAGGTATGCTGTAGAAACACTACTTACTTACCTGCCAGGTAACAGGTGGGAAAAAAGAATCGCTGTACTCTGATGTCATCAACACGTTTCAGCAGCACCGTAGAAGACCTAGCTTGCCCCCATACATTGACCTGTTTAAAAGTCGAATTCGGGTGCGTGCCGAGTCATCACGACAACAAACGACAATCTTTGACGACGTAGATCGTAAAACTCCGGTAGGCGTCGGTAATGGCGCCTTACCCTAAATAAAATACCCGAACACATAGTAGTTCCCACAGTTTCATTCATAAATCCGGCCTACGTTTACCGTAGTACGCGTAATGATTCCGCTGTGCCTGATAAGACACTTCCTTGACCTTAGCTCGTGCCGCCTCTCTATTTGACAGATCAAATCTGCGGATTAATACAAAGCACTTGTTAAGCTTGCCGCTATAGGAACTACTTCATTTAGTTGTCATAACTTAACAGCAAGTAGGCTTTAGACCAGATTACATATATAAGTTGGCCAGGCAAGGATAGCTGAGTTTGCCAGCCAAGAAATGTGTAAAAATGTTATCATCAGATAGTTACAAGCAGACGGATGTACTGTAAACATATACAATTTGAAACGTATGTTTATTCTGCGAGTGTATTTGTGTCTAATTATTACGGGTACGTATGTACATTATGTCAGATATTAATTAATTTTACTTAAAAAAAATTGTCCTTGTATTTTGTTAGCAATTTTTAGACAATAAAATACAAATTTCTTTATAATTCTCTTCAGAGGCGTCTAAACCCGTTCGCTCTTCTGAATCGATATAGTGGCTCGGAAAATATATTTAAGATGACGCAAAGCCGGTATACAAGCTAATTTGGTTTACATTGCAATATAAATGTGGCCCGGGCTAAACAATAATTACGGAGTTAAAGTTAATTGCATATTCTTCGCAGGACTTTGCGAATCAACCCCAGCTTTTAACGCTGTTTGTGATTTTTCTAGGAATTATTACATTCAGTGGTTTGCCATTGCTTTCTGAACGGGTGGTGCCATCTTCATTTTTGTAAAAATCTCCGTGAAACAATTTGCAACCAAATTGTCCGCAGCGTGATTCGAACTCAGAACGTCGGGTTAATAGACCGAATCACTATCTCCTAAGCCACAGACTAACGGACTGAAAAGGTTAAATAGACAGGTAGTTTGTCTCAACTGTTGTATAATAAATTATCGATAAATAAATTCAGTAAGAAATGTAACATTAATAAATTCCTTTCTAACAGCTGCAGGATGCGCAAATATTGTCTGTCAAAATAACTTAACTGCCGCAGACTGAGTCAAGTATTGTTTCACGTAAATTAGTACTAAATTTATATCAATGCACTCTGATTCGATTTTCTGTTTAAATCTAAAAAATAACACAGTTGCCGCACTGCGCTTATTCTTGTTTCATGTAAAACTAGTACTCAATTTATACCAACACATCCTGGTCTAATTTACAGATGTTATCTACAGAAAGTCTGTCTATTTCAAGATAGAGGACAGATCGGGAATTTGGACACATTTGTTAGTTGCAGATTCTCCAGATTTACGGTGTTCGTGGCACCGAACCGAATTACTCCGATGTCCATGGCACCGAGCTGAAGAGTTGAAAGCTCAAGTGCTTCTGAATCGAAAAACAATATATCTACTTTTCAAGCTGTATAATGTGATCAAAATTAATTTTCATATTCTTCTTTGAGTTCGTTCTTTACGACCAATTTTAATCACTCTTTGTGATATGTTTGATCTTTGCCAAGAACGTGTATACGTTGTACATTGGTTTGGTAGGCCCCTAAACGCATAGACTTCTACACGTTTAGGACACATGCATCCGATTTCAGCCAAACCTACTAAGTCGCCTCTTACGACTTGCGTGGCAGGTAACAGTGGTTCTATTCTTTATACCCCAAATTTGGGCTCCAGTAACCTCAATAAGCCACATCGTTTTATTTCAATTCGGTAGTGAGTGTGTTAGCATCAACTATTCGTAGAAATAGATTTTGTTTTTCGCTCTTGATGGCCATCCCGCACACGCTACAATCTATCTATTAGAAAACAAATATTTCTTTTCAACCTAATGTTTTTTTCTGTTCTATTTATTTCGTCCTTTAAATATCAATGCATTGATTCCTGTGGGCGTCTGTAGCTTAAGCGATAGTGAGCTCGATCATAGCCCAAGAGTACGTGGCTCAAACTTCGCGGCGAGCAAGTTTGGAAGCAAATTGTTATCGTGGATTTTTACGAAAGATAAAAATAGACGTTACTGTTCAGAAAGTAATGGCAAACTACTGAACGTATAAGTGATGCCTAGAAAATCAATGACTTGTTTACTGTGGTTGATGGCTATGCCCTGTAACGGATATGCTACGATTTGTTATTAATCATTATAATTAATTGTTATAATTATCATTACCATGTTCACCCTCTTCTTCTTCTTCTTCATCGAACGCTCCATATGGATCACTTGTTAACCATTTTTTGTGAGTTGTATGTAATCTGAGCCTAAGAGCGATTGTAGGTTGTGACAGTTATGCGCCTATAATTAGGCCAGGACATATGATTTCTGCTATGCTTTTCATTAGCTTCCATATGTCTTACATCAGTCGCCTCTTACAGCATGTCTTGTAGATCGCAGTGGTACTATTCTTTGCTTCCCTTGCAGGTTCTGACACAGCACAGGGTTCCACAATCTAGAAACACTGTTTAATACACAATCTCGAAGTGGTTTAACCTGGCATAAGTCAGTTCGGACGGCTTTCCTAAAACCAGTTAGATTTGTAACCATGCTACATTATAGCTCCTGATGTCATGCTTTAAAGTTGCGAAACACGAACAAACAAAGTATTATAGTTTTACAAAATACAGAAACAGTGACGATAAACAGCAACGTTTCGACCAAAAGGCCTTTATCAAGCAAACGACACAAGATTGCTTTAAAGTTGGATTTTTATGTTTGTAAAGTTTTACAAGAGATAAGGAGCAGAAGGTGACAATGGATAAGACACACACTGAGGAAACTCCCTAACAGCATCACGAGACAGGCTCCCACATGGCACACCCACATCAACAGAAAGGGGGTCTCTGTGGCTAAGTGGTTAAGCCCTTTGTCTTGTGAGTCGAAGGTCGTGAGTTCGAATCCGGACCGCACCGTTCTGTTCATGAGTGCAATTTTTTCCAGAAACCCCTAGGATTGTTGCTGGAGCTACGGAGTTTGTGCTTTGTGCAATACTCTCGGCAGGTGGCGTGCCATTTCTGCGGAGAGGAGAGAGCAATGTAGAGAAAACCCGGTGCAATGAAGTCAATTCTTCGGCTTTAAAACCCTTTAAACTTCAACAGTGGTAAATGCACTGTCATAGATTGGGTGATTGGGTGATGCGTAAAACAACGGAAGATAAGGCAAGAGGTATTAGATGGACGCTCACATCCACTCTGGAAGACCTAGATTTTGCAGATGACATCGCACTCCTATCTCATACACATAGAGATATCCAGGAAAAGACCTGCCGCCTTAACCAATATAGTGAGATGGTTGGGCTGAAAATAAATCAGAAGAAAACTGAAGTAATGACTCTGAACATAGCAACCCCAGCACCAGTCAAACTAGAAGGTAAAACCCTCCGAGATACAACCGCTTTCACATACCTTGGAAGTGTTATTAGCAATGAAGGAGGCGCTGGATCTGACATTAAAAACAGACTGAGTAAAGCACGCAGTGCATTCATGACCCTTCAGACCGCCTGGAAATCTGCCCAATACAGCATCAGAACCAAGACTAGTATCTATAACAGCTGTGTGCTGTCAACTTTGCTGTACGGATCGGAATGCTGGAGAATGACAGAACAGGATATGTTCAGACTCTCCGCCTTTCATACAACTTGTCTGCGAAAAATCTTACGCGTGTACTGGCCGACTACTATCTCGAATCAAGAATTGCTTGCACGATGCCAACAAGAGAATATGGGCACTATCATCCGAAGACGACGCTGGAGATGGATTGGACATGTGATGCGCATGGAGACTGGCTCCGACACGAAAACTCCACTGAGATGGACTCCAGAGGGTAGGCGAAAGCGTGGAAGACCCAAGACAACCTGGAGGAGAACGATAGAGCAAGAGCTGAAGGAAATGAATCATAGCTGGAACACAATACAGAGGAAGGCCATGAACAGGGAAGAATGGTGTACGTTTGTTGCTGCCTAAACGCCAGGGGCGTAACAGGCTAAAGAGAGAGAGAGAGTGGTAAATGAAGACACAGGAAGACGTAATGATGGGAATTGGAGACGGAATGCAAGACAATTGAGCGGAGAATAGAAAGATTTGGAAAAGATTACCTTGGATAGGCGGGTGTGAAAGGCCTTGTTTTCGGACCTATGCCTCCTAGGAGCAAAGGGGGAAGAAGAAGACCACGGCTATTAACTCTTAAAGGTCCAAGGTAAAAGCCATGTTTTTACAAGCCATTTGTTTTCAGAATAATAAATGCCCTTTAGTGTGGTTCCTGGTAAAAAGGCATCCAACCAAAAGCCATGTAGTGGGGTATTTGGACCACAAAGAGTTAATATAACTTAATTATTATTTTATTATCATTTCTTATGTGTCATCTTATTGTTTAATCACCAGCTCAAAGCCCGGATTATCAAATATCAATCAAATGTATACAGACGATATCTTCCATCTTGAGTTGGACCAGATTGTGCCTTCCAACTGCGAAGAGTTCCTCGAGAGCTATAACTCTGACCAGAGCGTCGAGTTTAGTCCTCCTGGCATTGGCCTCAATTATCAACAGTTACAAGAGCAGTCTTTCGTCCACTTTGAAATCAACATGACATCAAAATTAGAAAATGATAAACATTTGCCACTAATTTCCACAATGGAAGGCAGGGCTAATCACCATTATTCTAGTAGAAACCAATATAACTCGGTGAATTCATTTTCAACTAATTCAGAACTGACCACAACCATGCAGCAACCAAACAACGTCCCTGTTTGTCAGAACGAAGCAGAACTAAATTGTCTCCAAAGACTTAATTCTCAAGAAAGTATGCAAGGCTTCTTTGTTGGAAGTCAAACATCATCGTATCAGGCTGAAAATTCCAGCCCGGAATCATATACAGACAACCACTATTCTTCACTGAATTTGTATTCAGAAACACTGGAAACTGATATATTACATCAGAGAAGTTCTAGTTTTCATAATCAGAAGTCATCAAGTTTTGATGACTCTCATAATCAGCAATCCAATTTTGATGACTCTCATAATCAGCCATCAAGTTTCAACAGTTTTCATAATCAGCAGTCAAGTTTCAGCAGTTCTCTTAATCAGCAATCCAGTTTTGATGACTCCCATAATCAGACATCAAATTTCAACAGTCCTCGTTCTCTTAATCAGCCATTAAGTTGCAACAGTTTTCATAATCAGCCATCGAGTTTTGACAACGCTCATAATCAGCCATCAAGTTTCAACAGTCCTCTTAATCAGCCATCAAGTTTCAGCAGTTCTCTTAATCAGTCATCAAGCTTTGACAACGCTCATAATCAGCCATCAAGTTCCAGTTCTTAATCAGCCATGCAACGCTCTAGTCAGCCATCAAGCTTACAACGCTCATAATCAGCCATCAAGTTTCAGCAGTTCTCTTAATCAGCCATCAAGTTTCAACAGTTCTCATAATCAGCCATCAAGTTTTGACAACGCTCATAATCAAAAGTCAAGTTGTGAAAGCTCGACACACGAGGATGTGTTGCTTAGCACATCACAACGTAGACGTGCTGACACAAAGCCTCTAAGTGTGTATATAAATAAGAATACAGATCAACAATCCCAAATTAATATCAACGTAAGCACAAACCAACAAAATGTCAGCGAAAATGAAAAATCAATGTCATCTTTTGCCTACTCACACATCGCTAAAACCGATGTTCATGGCTTGCCAAAGTCTACAAACGTGAGAGACTATACCAGTGTTACATCTGTACCCTCACTACCATCATCATCACCATCAGTATTCTCTGATTGCAACAGCAGCAACAAACATCAATATCTACCAGACGACAGCTATCGTGAAGTTCCATTTAAGGAACCTCCAAGTTATGATGAATATATTCTAACACATCCCATAAGTCCAACGGTTCTCATGTCTCCAGGAAGTGACTCCATGATGTACACTGATAACAGCAGTTCTCCTCTTAGCGCGGATCGACTAGAAGCCATTTCCAAACCATCTTCTTCCAACATTTTGGATGATATTATGGAGTGCATCCAACATGACAGAAGGAAACAGACAGTTAAACCATCTCAGAAGAAAAGTAAGCAAAATCTTTATACAAGTACTTATAGTCGGTGTTTAGTTTACGGCCGTGTGGTGCCGGCACCCGCAAGGGAAGCAAAGAATAGTGCCACTGCGACCTACAAGGCATGTCGTAAGAGGCGACTGATGTAGGACCTAGGGAAGTTAGTTTGTTCCTTTCGTGCCAAAGGCGGCACATAGGGCAGAGGTTTCAGATCTCTGTGTAGTGCGGTTCGTTGCTAGCAGTTGGAGATTAGGAAGCTACCTAAAAAAAAAAAAAAGAAAGGTAAAGGAACCCTTTCATACCTCGTGGTATATAGGTCAATACAGTGTTAAGCCTGTATTTTTCATTGACCGTCGGCACACGATGGGTGATGTGGTCAGCATCACGCCGGCCGCCTTTACTTTCCCAGAGCATGTCTGGTACCCAGTTGAGGCTGGGTCGACCTGAGAGCCGTCGTGGTCGGGAAAAATTCCACGCACACTGCGGGAGCTGAACCCAGACCACCAGCCTTGCGAAGAGAGTTCACTAACAACTACGCTACAGCGGCTCTCAGTAAAAAAAAAAAGCATCGCAGAAAACGGATGTGCTGGCCTACTTGTAGGCGCATAACGGACACAACGTACAATCGCTGGTTGGCTCAGATCACATACAAATCACACAGAGTGGTTAACAAGTAGTCAATATGGAGCGTTCAAAGAAGAAGAAGTATTTAGTTTCTACACATAAGTCTTACATCATAAGCAGTTATGAATATTCTTCTTCTTCTTCAGCCTTCAGCCCTAGGGAAGCATAGTTCTTACATCATAAGCAGTTATGAATATTCTTCTTCTTCTTTAGCTTTCAGCTCTAAGGAGGCATACGTCCGGAACTAAGCCCTTCCAAGCCCGCATATCAAAGCTCATCTTTTCATGATTTCTCCATTTTCTCCACATTTTCTAGCATTCCGTCTCTAACTCCCGTTTACATGTGATTCTGAGTCTTCCCTTTCCTCTAGTACTCTGAGGGTTCCATCGAAGAGCCAGTCTGGCGATGCTGGTAATATGTATATTCTTATATCATCATCATCATCAGAAATTCACTTGCAGTGGATTCCATCTCACTGTGGCATTGCAGGCAATGAGAGTGCCGATGTCTTAGCTAAGGAGGGCAGTGCCAAAGAACAAATTTACCAACCCTTGTCTTTTCTAGAGGTCAAAACCCTCATACAGAGAAAATCTGCAGTAGACTGGAATACAAACACTGGATATGATTATGGAAAAGACTCCATCAAAGACCTAAGCATAACAGACCAGGTCATTATATTTCGACTACGCACCAGACACTGCAGACTAAACAAACACTTATATAGACAAGGAATAAGTCAAACAGCTCTCTGTCAGTGTCAGCAGGCGGAACAGACACCAGAGCATATCCTGCAAGACTGTCCTCTTCTGTGTGAGCTGAGAAGCAACATGTGGCCACACCAGTTGACCTGAAAACTAAGCTTTGAGGAAACCTGACAGACCTGAAGCTGACTGCCCAGTTTGTGGTCCACAGTAAATTAAGCGCATGACCAGAGATCGTTGAAGAAGAAGAAGAATATCATCATCATCATCAGGTGCCGTCTCCACATCGAATGTTGGCTGTAATGAATCTCCAGTATCCTCTGTCTTTCGCCTTGGGTGTTGCACACTGCCAGACTGTAACCTGTCCATTTCTTAAAGTTTCTCTCCCACTTATCTCTCGGTCTTTCTTTATATGTATAAATAATAACATTTCTGTAGCATTTTGAGACCTAATGGTATGAAGTAACTTCACATTCCTAGAATTTAGTGCGTGGAAGGTAGGAGGGGCAATTCCTTTCCTCACGCATGGAACCTCGAGCGTGAAATTGAACCCAAAACAGTCTTGTATCCAAGTCGATAAGCTAACGCTATGCATTGCACTAATCCGTCCACATATTCGTATATATACATATACCATCCACTGGATATTCATATACATATACCATCCACTGGATATTTATATACATATACATTGCATGTATGGCTGCTGTCCAAAGCGGACGAGCAATGGACCAGGCTGATATTATAAATTCCTTAAGGAGAGAGGGCGTGTACATGATTCACGTAATAGCGGTGAATCCACAACATTAACCAGACTGCAAGAACTCAAAGTTAAGTGTGGTGTAGCTCGACAAGAACGCTATGCTGGCAGACAAAGAAGAATTGTAAACTAACAAAGAACCGGTGTCGTTAGTCGCCACACGCTGATGGACATACCGAGGGAGAGATCGGAGCACTTATGGACTAATTTGTTCGACGTGCAGTGATGGTGATCCGACGACTAAACTAAACTAAAACTAAATACCATCCAATATACTTATATACAGTATTTAAAAAAAAAATAGTGGCATATCCTTTACATTACGTGGCCATCAACCACAGCAAAAGAGTCGTTGACTTTTCTAGGCACTACTTATATGTTCAGTAGTGTTGCCATTGCTTTTCGAACGATGAGGTCTATTTTTACTTTACGTACAAATCCCACGGAAACGAATTTCTTTTCAAACTGCCCGTCTCAGAATTTGAACAAGGTACGATTGGGATGCGATCGAGCTTACTGCCGCTTAAGCTACAGGCGCTTATATATATATATAAGTGTGTGTCCATGTGCCTGTTTTATTATTTATAGCTACGATACAACTGCAAGTGATACAACAACTCGTATAAAGGTTTAGTACAAAGAGAAAGATGATGCTCTTGTGAAGGAACAATGCAGCAGGAAAGAAGGCGAGAGAAAGACCACGAAAAAGATGGTTAGTGGCGTAGCAGAATCATGTCAAAGAAAAACTAAAATTCACCCAAGCCACCAGAACAGCGCAGGACAAAAACAGAAAACCACAACATTGGGCAACAATCCGCTAGCAGTGTGACAATAAATGAAGAAGATAGAAAGAGTTACTCGTGCACATTTCTACGCCTCTATAGTGGTTATTGATATGGATCGAGTTAAGTGCAGTTTTTGAGAATATACATTAAGTAACTCTTGTGGGCCAAACGGCACACTACGTGGCTTTGGGTTTTAACACCTTTTCACCAGGAACCACAGTAAAGGAGATGCCCTATGTGCCGCCTTTGGCCCGAAAGGAACAAACTAACTAACTAACACTAAAGGGCGTTTCTTATTCTAAAAACAAATGGCTTGTAAAAACACGGCTTTTGCCTTTGTCCAGTAGGAGTTAAGAGAGGAAACAAGAGATTCAAGGGATCAACGTACTTCCAATGAACATAGAAAACTCTTGACATTTCCCGGGAATACAAGTGTTTTATTTAACTTTTTCATTCATTAAATGTATTTACTCAAATTCCGAAATATCGGGAGCCCGGGTTCTAAGGGTTAAATGTGTTTACTTAATTTCCGAGAAAAACTCTTGATGTCAAAGTACGAAATGAATCATTTACATCCTACTTGTTCCAATATATTAGGTATTAGTAATTAGTGAGTGTCGTCATTACATCATCCCGACAGATCCATACGTGCTCCGCTTCCTCTGTAATATATTTGATTGATTGATTGATTGATTGATTGATAGGACCATCATACAGGGCCGTCCCGTGCTATGATACAAAGAGACGGCCGCATCAACTGACACTGTAATGGGGAGGTTAATAAGCAGGGAAATTAAAATACAATTTGAAACAATTAAGGGGCGGTATTAGGAAACACTTGTAACATACTGAGAAAATATACCGCACGGCCCTGCCATCATCATTGCACTTCGGTGAGTAACCATGTGTAAGTAAGTAAAGGTAAACGAACCCTTTCATACCTCGTGGTATATAGGTCAATACAGTGTTAGGCCTGTATTTTTATTGACCGTCGGCACACGATGGGTGATGTGGTCAGCATCACGCCGGCCGCCTTTACTTTCCCAGGGCATGTCTGGTACCCAGTTAAGGCTGGGTCGACCTGAGAGCCGTCGCGGTCGAGAAAATTCCACGCGCACTGCGGTAGCTGAACCCAGACCACCAGCCTTGCGAAGCGAGTTCACTAACAACTACGCTACAGCGGCTCTCAAGAGTAACCATGTGTGCTCTGGTCTATTTCTTACACAGAAAGATCTCAACGACAGTGCACGAACTCCGTAGCACCGGTGAGAGTCTCCCATGTAGTTTCGAAGTTGGTGAAAATATTGTGTAGGAATTAAATTTTACATATTTTTCCTATTAAATTTTATCAGGGCAGTGGATTTCCAGTCTTCTCTATTTAGAAATGTAAAGGGTTCTTTTACATGTTCAACTTGAACACAGAATCTACGTTTTATCGTCCGTCTCCGATAGGACTAGGAACGCGAGCCCACGTATACTGAGATAAAGGATCTCTGGAAAAAAAAACTCCCAATGGCTCCACGAGGGGGCGAACCGAGGACATTTAAAATGAGAGCAATCACCGAACCACAATGCCACAGAGACCCCACCTCCACCCACCCCTCCCAATAATTTAATCAACCTGTAACGACTAATCTTGTGTAATCCCATTTGGTACATAGTTTTCCTGCAGTCTTCTCTTGTATTGATAATAATATCAGTCATTTTGAAGTAACTATTTGTCGTGTTGTCATTTTGTTCGGACCACAGTAGTTAAATTTATAATATATTTATATTTCCTCTTCTGACTTTGTTTATCATCATCAAGTAGCTTGTTCCTTCCAGAATTTGGCTTCCAGGACAGCAGTCCTGAAAAATCTCTGTTCTGTGCAAGTTGACCGGCGTCAGTAGCAGTCATTCTCAGATCGTCAATGACAGCTTGCACCCATCGTCTTCTAGGTCTTCCTCTCTTTCTTCTTCCAGGCACCAAGTTCCCTCTAATATCGCAGCAATGTCAGCGAATATTTCAGCTCGTTCATTATCCCTGAGTCTTGTGTTGGACATGGGTAAAAATGAAGGTGATTAGACAGTATTAAACTCTTCTTGGAAATGCCAGTGTGTGCCGGGACCCGCAAGGGAAGCAATGAATAGTACAACTGCAACCTACAAGGCATGTCGTAAAAGTTGACTCAGGTATAGGCTTAGGAAGCTACCTAGTAAATAAAAGCGTCGCAGAAATCGGAAGTGTTGGCCTACTTAACTGGGACAACGTACAATCGCTCTTAGGCTCAGATGACATACAGATCACACAATGTGGTCGATACGGAGCGTTCGAAGAAGAAGAACTTCAAGGAAAAATGTACACACGAAAACGTCTTAATCCACATTCACAAATCCCAATATGTCGTCATATCACTAAGACAACAGTCACAGCAAACTTCCACAACTATTGTCCTCACCAGCTTTTTATTTGCTCCTATCTAGAACAAGATGACTGTGCTCTATCTCCCAGTCTCAATGTCCCTGACCTACTCTCAAGCCAAACTGACACCAGGTCACAAAAGGTCTCCACATCAAAATCAAAAGACAGTAAAGGAGATAAGGGAGAGAAAATGAGAGAAATAGCTTCATTAATTTTAGCAGGTAAGGAGATTTTCTATTTTAATTATCGTAATATTTGTAAGCATTTCACCCGAGTGGTTACCGGGGCCCAAATTTAGAGTGTAAATAATAGAACCACTGTTACCTGTCACGCATGTTATAAGAGGCGAGTAAGGAGGTTTGGCTGAAATCGGATGCACGTGTCCGCTAGGGAATGCTAACCCGAAATAAGTGCTTGCGGAAACCGGATGCACCAGGCTGTAAGGCGCATAACATGGTGCAACGACACCTCACAGTGAGGAATGGGTTAACGGATTCTACGGTCGCCTATCTGTCTCTGAGATTTAGCCATGCAGTAAGAATGTCAGACCTACCATCACGAGGGTGGCAAAACTTACTGCGGGATGAGGTCGGCACAAACGGGGATGCAGAAATCAAAGGAATTATATCCTACCAAACTGCCCCAGTATGAAGACTTGAGAAGAAAGAGGTGGTCCACTTACACTAGCGTCCAAGACAAACTGTATGGTGTGGCTGATAATCTGAGGCAGACGGCTGCCTTTATTAGAGAATCCGAAATCTAAATCTAGTGAGAATGCAGAAGACAAAGTAGAAGTAAGGATTCAATTTGGACACTATCAGTTTCAGTTTGAGATATCTTCATTGCACTCCGGACATATCGATAGGTGCTCCGAACTCCTTTGCAATTTCTCCAACAGCATCCAGCGACTAAAAGTATTAGTTCAATTTTGGTTGATGAGCCTACTCATATACTCGTTGTACTGTACTTTTCTGGCCGCTCCAATCTTCAATCTCAGCTCTAGCTTCTTCTTCGAGCGCTCCATATCGACCACTTGTTAACCACTCTGTGTGATTTGTATGTGATCTAAGCCTAAGAGCGATTGCACGTTGTTCCAGCTATGCTCCTACAAGTAGGCAAGAACATTCTATTTATGCGATGCTTTTTATTTATTAGGGTAGCTTCGCTAGGCTCCTACAACAGTCGCCTCTTACAACATGTCCTGTAGGTATCAGTGGTACTATTCTTTGTTTCCCTTGCGGGACCCGGCACCACATGAGCGCCAGCTTTTGTAATATAGCAGTTGACATGGTTTGCTTTAATACTATGACTTCTATAAAGGAATACGCGTTGAAACTATAGACTATACAGTTCGTGACTAAAGAAACAGTACGGGGATGTTTTCATCATCACGGTCATTATGTCACTATTGCAACTTGCTTACGATAAATAAGTTGACATTAGACAAACAAAATTAGGATCACTGGTAAAATAAGTAACAAAAACTGGATTTAAACAGAGCCAACTATAAACTTGTGGGCCTGCGGACTCAGTAAAAATTATGGGAAATCAGACCACAACCGGTCACGTGACCTGCATTGTTGTATATTGACGAATTCATTTTGAAATCAGCACAAAATGCTTAATCAATGTTATATTATGCAACAAGTTAAGTTAGTTTAACAATAAGGAATATCAATGTTATTAATATTTTTCACCAATAAATAACCATGGACTCACATAATTGAGTAAAATTGCAAAAAAGTTGGCAGTGCTCTATGAAACTAATATAGATGCCAGCTCCCGACTGAACCAATGTCAGGAGTGTCTCCGTCAGTTGTCAGACCTAGTTATTTAGAGTTGGTTGTGGTTTAAATCACTTTAAGTCTTCAAGCTCGTTACTCTTATCGCCAGACTACAGAGGTGAAGTTGACTTGGATTTGAAGTAAGGATTAAGTCAGGTCTGGTTCACTGACTTCTGTCATCTCATTCCCTTCATTAGATCAATCCCCGTGGTACACATACACTATGGAGAGCCAACTATAAACGTATGGGCCTTCGGAATCAGGTAAGAATTATGGGCAATCAGACCCCAACTACACCACATGACCTCGCATTCCAGTATTGGTGTATATAGACGAATTCATTTTAAAATCAACACAAAATGCTAACTCGAAGTTATATTATGCAACAAGTTAAGTTTAACAATAAGGAATATCAATATTATGAATATTTTTCACCAATAAATAACCATAGACTCACAGAATTGAGTAAAATTGAAAAAAAAAAGCTTGCAGTGTTCTATCAAACATCTATATTTTCCGGCCCCTTTTCTGATTTAGGTCAGTGAACCCCCTGTTGTCTGGCCTAGTTATCTAGAGTTGGCTATGCGCCATGTCACTAAAAATTTAAAATTTGTTCTAATACCTGTTATTTTTTTACAACAGGCAATGGTCAAGTCCAGCTATGGCAGTTCTTACTAGAACTTTTGACAGACAGCAACAACGACAACTGCATCAAATGGATCGGCAACAAAGGTGAATTTCGAATGGTAGATCCGGAGGAAGTAGCAAGACGATGGGGGAAACGAAAGAATAAGGTATATATATGTAGACAGGTAGAAGAATAAGGTAAATATATGTAGACAGGTAGAAGAATAAGGTAAATATATGTAGACAGGTAGAAGAATAAGGTAAATATATGTAGACAGGTAGAAGAATAAGGTAAATATATGTAGACAGGTAGAAGAATAAGGTAAATATATGTAGACAGCTAGAAGAATAAGGTAAATATATGTAGACAGCTAGAAGAATAAGGTAAATATATGTAGACAGGTAGAAGAATAAGGTAAATATATGTAGACAGCTAGAAGAATAAGGTAAATATATGTAGACAGCTAGAAGAATAAGGTAAATATATGTAGACAGGTAGAAGAATAAGGTAAATATATGTAGACAGCTAGAAGAATAAGGTAAATATATGTAGACAGGTAGAAGAATAAGGTAAATATATGTAGACAGCTAGAAGAATAAGGTAAATATATGTAGACAGGTAGAAGAATAAGGTAAATATATGTAGACAGGTAGAAGAATAAGGTAAATATATGTAGACAGGTAGAAGAATAAGGTAAATATATGTAGACAGGTAGAAGAATAAGGTAAATATATGTAGACAGCTAGAAGAATAAGGTAAATATATGTAGACAGGTAGAAGAATAAGGTAAATCTATGTAGACAGCTAGAAGAATAAGGTAAATATATGTAGACAGCTAGAAGAATAAGGTAAATATATGTAGACAGGTAGAAGAATAAGGTAAATATATGTAGACAGGTAGAAGAATAAGGTAAATATATGTAGACAGGTAGAAGAATAAGGTAAATATATGTAGACAGCTAGAAGAATAAGGTAAATATGTAGAAGGTAGAAGAATAAGGTAAATATATGTAGACAGGTAGAAGAATAAGGTAAATATGTGTAGACAGCTAGAAGAATAAGGTAAATATATGTAGACAGCTAGAAGAATAAGGTAAATATATGTAGACAGCTAGAAGAATAAGGTAAATATATGTAGACAGGTAGAAGAATAAGGTAAATATGTGTAGACAGGTAGAAGAATAAGGTAAATATATGTAGACAGGTAGAAGAATAAGGTAAATATATGTAGACAGGTAGAAGAATAAGGTAAATATATGTAGACAGCTAGAAGAATAAGGTAAATATATGTAGACAGGTAGAAGAATAAGGTAAATATATGTAGACAGGTAGAAGAATAAGGTAAATATATGTAGACAGGTAGAAGAATAAGGTAAATATATGTAGACAGGTAGAAGAATAAGGTAAATATATGTAGACAGCTAGAAGAATAAGGTAAATATATGTAGACAGGTAGAAGAATAAGGTAAATATATGTAGACAGCTAGAAGAATAAGGTAAATATATGTAGACAGGTAGAAGAATAAGGTAAATATATGTAGACAGGTAGAAGAATAAGGTAAATATATGTAGACAGCTAGAAGAATAAGGTAAATATATGTAGACAGGTAGAAGAATAAGGTAAATATATGTAGACAGGTAGAAGAATAAGGTAAATATATGTAGACAGGTAGAAGAATAATGTAAATATATGTAGACAGGTAGAATAATAAACAGAAGATGAACAAGTGTGTATTATTGAAAAGTCGATATCTTATACTATACTTTGTAAAAATACTGATAGGTTTGTTCATCATGGGGAGAAGTCAGGATGGGGTTTCTGGACTAGTGTACATGTTAGGGTTGTTGTAGAGAGAAGCGAAGCATACAGAACAAAAACTTCCAGTTCGCCCATGGAGGTTGTGGCAATTACTACTGCGCTCAAGGAATCCGCTTACTGGGGACCGTTGTTGTATCTGACTCTCAGTCGATGCTTCGGAAAGTACAAAATGGCATATTGCAGTATGAGTAGTTGTCGTATTTTGAGGTTTCCAACCTCCACAGGTTTACCTAAGATAGTCTTTGCCATGTGAAGTTCGTGGCAAGGAGAGAATTTCCTGGCTTGCATCAACAAATTGAATGACTAGGAGTATAAGACAGATATAGAGGTAGTGGAAGACACAGGAACACCTGAAAATGGGAGTTGAAGACGGAATGCAAGAAAATGAGGAGAGAGAGGAGAGATCTGGAAAGGATGGCCGTGGATAGGCGGGATTGGAAGGTCTTGGTTGTGGTCCTATGCTTCCCTAGGGGTGAAGGGGGAAGAAGAAGCAGAAGACAGATACTGTCTCTAATCGACCGTCTGTTGGAGGAGAATAATAAAATTGATGATGAATCTACTCAGCGGTTTAAGTAGTTTGGATTTGCCCGTTGTATAAATAGAACTTAATACTTGAAGGGCAGAGTGATGAGTGAGTTTAACCAGCTGGTGACAGGAACCATCAGTAAGCATACAAGACATTAACTTTATCATGATCATCAAATAGCTTGTCCTGAGCAGAATTTTGCCACCCCTACAGTTCTCTGGAATTTCTCTCTCTCATAGGCCAGATGTCCCTCCTTTGCAGCCGTTATGTTCAAACCATCAGATACATCCTGAATCCATCTTCACCGTGGTCTTCCTCTTATTATCTTTGCCGGTATTAACTTTTATATAAAGACAAATTTGCTTGTTTACTTGTAAAACTAAATGTTTTAAACAATATTTAAGTTACTCCTTAATTTATTCGATTAATTTTATAAAAACTACAACTTATCATGTGTGTTTACTGTTTCTTAAACAAGAATATGTTTTTTCTTTACAGCCAAACATGAATTACGACAAGGTCAGCAGAGCTATGCGGTATTACTACGATAAAATGATACTCTCAAAAGTTCACGGAAAACGATATACATATAGTTTCAACTTCCGGGTCATCATGCGAACACAGCGCAGCCAACAGAACCCTTCAGACCCATCAGACTTCAGAGAACTTCTAGCTTTCTTGAATCCACTTCCAAGCTCATCAATGTCTAACGTGTATCAGAAATTTTCTGAAAGTTCCAGTGCTGATAAAGTTTCAGAACTACCTTGTTCTGATTTTTTTAGAACTAATTCCAACAATTGTGTACGGGACGTAGCGGATAGTTCTAAACTACTCAATCGGGATTTGGATGTATCATCAGAACCTGACTCATCTCAAATGTTTACAAACACTCAAACAATGTTCCCTAACATTGACCAAACTGTAAAACAACAAACATTCAATCAACGTGTAAGCTCAAACTTCCAATCTCTAGACAAACTTAAACATCCTGAAAATATAACTTCAATTTCAACAAATTACGAGAAGAACAAAGTATCAAAATTGAACAACGGAGTCGAAAACAATAAACATATAACATCAAATTCAGATACAAAATCAAGTTCTTTAATGATGACAAAATTGCCTGATGAAATGAAAAATCAATTCTCGCATTCATTACTTTATGATCAAAATCCAAACAGGAGATATGCGTCATTGTTGACAAATAATTCAAATTTACCATACATCTTCAGCAATAATGATTCTGATAACAGCACCAAGTTACAGAATGTGCAGACCTTATCATCATACTCTGCGAATGAGCTTAGAAAGTTTTCTGTTTCCCCAAGTGACAACAGACCAGCATCGTGTGTATATGCAAACTTATCACCAACATCTAACATCAAGAAACAGCCTGTTCCTTTAGAGAAACGATCTTCTGTTGACACCCCAGAAATCCGTTCCTTGTCTTGCGAGCTTGCTAGACGATCCTCCAGTCCTTACCAGCGACCTAGAGCGAACTCTGACTTGTTACGGAAACAGTTTTCTCAAAGGAAGCAGTATAGTCTCCCAACAGAAATTAATGTCCAAATTAATCCTGAATATGAGGGCAACTTCCCGCATGCAAGCCCGATATTACATCAGGGCAACATCTCACAGTCAAGTCCGATATTCCATCAGGGCAACATCTCACAGTCAAGTCCGATATTCCATGAGGGCAATTTCCCACATGCAATCCCGACATTACATCAGGGCAACATCTCACAGTCAAGTCCGATATTCCATGAGGACAACTTTTTACAGTCAAGTCGGAAATTAAATGAGGGCAACTTCTCACAGTCGAGCCCGATTTTGCACCAGAACGGTCATTGCTCAACTATTGGTAATTCCTCGATCGGACAAACCAGCAATTTCTACAACAACCAACATCCTGAAATGAAAATCCAACAAGAACACATGAATTTCGGACCACAAGAACAACAAACTATATATCCTCATCAACAAAATGACATACAACAACATTATCAACAGCAGCAAAGGCAGATACATAACCACCATCATTACCATCTACCGAAACAACACAGTCACATGCAGTTTCCAAGTCAGGTTCAACCACAAAGTTATCAACAAGATAATCCAAAACATCTACATCAGAGTACATTCCTACATCCACAGAAAGAATATCATGTCCAACACAACGAATATCATCCTCATCAACTTTACTGTCATCAAAATCAACAACAAAATCAGGATATTACTATGATTGACAGTAGTAACATCAGCCAACTCCCAACCACGCCTTTCTCAGTCATCCATAACAGAGGATCGGTTTACCCTATTGAGAATAACATCTACCCATGGTCTTCCAGTGTATCATATCCAACTGCTTTTACAACCGGTGAATGTAATACAGAACGCACTAATGTCTTTCAATTGTAGAATATTGAATTATTTAGTCAAGTATTTTTTATATTATTGTTTATTGTGTTTCTATCACTTTGAAATCTATAAATAATCAGTTTTTATCTAAGGTACGAATCAATTCCATGTTTGTTGAAGATATTTTCTTATTTTTTTCTACGGGTGAGGTAGCCAGCCCCATGACCATCCTTCCTTAATCACCTCTTACGACATCCCAGGCAGGTACATAAGAGAGCTGGAGGCTGCTATTAAAATGATAGGTAAAACATGGAAAGAATAGGAAGGGATGGCAGGAGAGAGGAAGAGCTGGAAGAAGATTGTTGAAGACCTGTGCTCCGTTGGGAGTTGAAAGGTGAAGAAGAAAATCGATTCATTATAAAACGAGATTTTCTGTTAATATATTAATTCGTGCGTTTTTAATGAACGAAAGAAAACAATCGCTCCAAAGGAACTTGAGTTTGTTTCCCGGGTTGAGCAATATCATTTTATTTAGGTATCTTTTATAGATACATGATCTCAATGTGAGGGGGATCAAGTATCTAGTCCTATTGGTGGCAGAGTATAAAACGTAAGTCCTGTGTTCAAGAGGAGCACGTAATAGAACCATTAGCAGTTCAGAATCGACAAGATTACGTTGCAAAGCCGCTGCACTGTCACAATTAGTTTTTAAAAACAGATTAATATTATATTTCTTGCCCAAACTTCGTCACCATTTTCCGTCGGGCGCTACGGAGTTTCCCCACTGCCGCTAAGATTTTCATATTTAAGAAAGATATCCGTCCGAGTGGTTACCGGAGCCCAAATTTGGGGTGTGAAGAACAGAACCACTGTTTCCTGCCACGTATGTCGTAAGTAGGTTTGGCTGAAATCGGATGCACATGTTCTAAATGTGTAGACGTTTATGCGCTTAGGGGCCTACCAAACCAATGTGTAACGTATACACGTTCTTGGCAAAGATCAAACATATCATAAAGAGTGATTAAAATTGGTCGTAAAGAACGAACGTAAAGAAGAAACGAAGCAAGATATCAGAGTACATATCTGGGCAGATGACGTTCATCAGCCCTCGAGGGCAGGTTGTCTACGGGTCGCTGCCCTGAAAGAAAATAGCAACCTGCTGCCTTGTGGGTTTATGCTGGGGACAACAAAAGGCTAACGGAGAGCGAACCCAGTAAACGCTGGTTGAAATCGGACACACCACCGAAGGATAAGCACCTGAGCTACAAATGGTACTGAAAGTTGTGACGTAGCATACCGATGCTAAGATTGTGGGATCGAGAGAGAGAGAGAGAGAGAGAGAGAGAGAGCACATATGAAATTGTATCATGCCGACCAGAACGAATTTATCCAGAAAATTATAACATTTTATGTGTCCAAATTATTTCAATGTTACAAATGTTCATCATCTGTTTCTGTTGTAAGCTGTTATAATACTAACACAACGGTTATACTTAACTGTCCATTGTTTTCTGAAAACACTAATATAACACTTGCATTTACCGCATTCACAACGGATTGAAAAAAAAAAACTAAGATGTTATAGAATTAATTACATTTTTGTATACGTTTTCCATTTTTTTTAAATATATGAATGTCATCAAATTAACCATTTATTTGACCAAACTACCGATTGGATCATGATGTAGAAATATAACGCGTTGTTATAGATAAAGACTAGAAATAGGATCATAATGATTTGATCAATTTTAGAGGAAACAATTAGTGACGCAGTTTGCGACAGTTGGGTTATTTTAATGTACACTCTTGTCACACCCTACGTCAGTTAGTACGAAATGAGTTCAAGGCATAGATCCAATTCGTTTTGTTTTTACTTCTAACAAACAAATGTCTTCCTTGTTGTAAATTACCTTCACCAATTTTCGAAAAAAATTTCGTGGTGAAGTTTACATTCTCAGGAAGATGTAATATCTATTTTAAGTAGAAAATTACGAATATCCAAAGCAGTTAGAAATACTTGACTACAATTGTCTTCCTGTGTAACATGCACAAATATAATGAAAACATGCAGTTTTTTCCTTAGATACTTCTTGTTATTATTTATCAATTGTGTGGAATTTTTCCCACCACGACGGCTCTCAGGTCGACCCAGCCTCAACTGGTTACCAGACATGCTCTGGGAAAGTAAAGGTGGCCGGCGTGATGCTGACCACATCACCCATAGTGTGCTGACGGTCAATGAAAAATACAGGCCTAACACTGTATTGACCTATATACCACGAGGTATGAAAGGCTTCCTTTACTTTTACTTACTTTATTTATCAATTGCCTTTTATGAATTTAGATGTTGTCATGGTTTCCAATTCAGCATCTCTAACTGATTTTTGCGTGAAAACTTGCTTTTCTTATCTCAAAGTGTCTTTCCGCAATCGTGCGAGAATTATTTAGACTTCAGAGCCACTTGTAATTTAGATCTCAAAGTACATAATCAGGGTCTCCTGTAGTCCAACCGCTTACCGTGGTCACAACTATAACTGTTGTCTACATTAATCTATATTAATACCGTCATGTTTCTCTTCTAAACTGTCATATTATATTAGACATTTCTAAAGTAAAGATAACAAATTGTCACATTCCACTTGTTTGACAATCAAACTATCACATTCCATTTACATTCCAAACTTGTGATATTATCAATTTGACATATTTTTGGAATGTTTCAAAATTTAAGTTTAAAAACCTTATACATTCCTTAGAAACACAAAGGGAAAGAAAGGAAGAAAAGAGAACTTTAATCATATTATTAGTTATTTTAGGGAATAAGGTGTTCGGCCCGTTGTTGTTTTATTAGCCATAGGCAGGGTTATAACATCATATTAACTATCGAGTTATCAATCCATCATATTACCGAGACGTTTTTTTTTCCGATCAGAAGCATACTTCAGCTTGCTGCCAGACATCGTAACTCGGTTCGTGACGACACCGGATCTGGGAATTGTCTGCCTGCCCACGAATTAACGTAAAGGCTAGTCCCAGTCAACGCGTACGAACACGGGCACGCGGGCGTCGAGACGTTAAATCATAACATTGTCACATTACCGAGACGTTAAATTTTTAAAATTGTCCTATTACCGAGACGTTAAATTTTTAAAATTGTCCCATTACCAGACGTAAATTTAAAATTATTACGACGTTAAATTTTAAAATTGTCACATTTCCGAGTGGTTAAGTTGTAAAATTTTCACATTACCGAGATGATAAACGTCACAATAGTAAACTGACACATTCCAAATGCAACAATAACTTTTAAGCTTTCAAATTCCATGTTACATTCCCTGTCCATCCAAATTTTAATTTTAAGCAACTGCAACTGTCGTTATTACTGTCTGTAATACCGTTTTTGGAAAGTGAAGGACAGAGGGGGCATGTGCCTGTGGAATTTAACGGCCGCATGGCTAGTGAAGTTGCAGCGAGATTGTTAAGGTTATGATTTTTCTTTATACCCTGACATAAAAAACTGCTTTGGCCGTACCGTGGATGAAACCCGCGCCCTAATCCGTTCAGTCAAATGCTCCTCCAACTGCCCTATTCCATGCATATCTCAGACCTGGTTATTTAATGTAATATTGCAAATCATTATAATTAAAGTTATCAAACTTTCATATCACATAAAGTTATCAGTTATCAAAATGTGATACTTCGTCAAATACAAGAAATACATCATACTGTCATGTCGGTAGACAAGCAAAATGATGTAGTCCCGTAGACAATATCACATTTCCAAATCATTTCATATTTCCAAATCACATCACATTTTCATATTCCTTCTTCTTCTCTTGTCGTCACACTGCTACCGGGTTGTTGCACAGTGTCGTGGTTTTATGTTTTTGTCTTGCGCTGTTCTGGTAGCTTGTGTGACTGTTATTTCTGCTATTTGACAGGATTCTTCTATGCCATCTAACCATCTTTTTCGTGGTCTTCCTCTCACCTTCTTTCCAGTTGTTATGTCATTCATATTCTTTCACATTTCTAATTCCCATCAAATTTACAATTCACATTATATTGCCAAATCCCATCACATTTTCCAAATCACAACATATTTTTTTTTCAAATTCCATCATATTTCTAAATCACATATTTCCAAATCCCATCATATTTTCAAATCACATATTTACAAATCCCATCATATTTTCAAATCACATCATATTTCCAAATCACATCATATTTCCAAATCACATCATATTTCCAAATCACATCATATTTCCAAATCACATCATATTTCCAAATCACATCATATTTCCAAATCACATCATATTTCCAAATCACATCATATTTCCAAATCACATCATATTTCCAAATCACATCATATTTCCAAATCCCATCATATTTTCAAATCACATCATATTTCCAAATCACATCATATTTCCAAATCCAATCATATTTCCACATCACATCATATTTTTCACATCTCATAACATTTCGCCTGTGTAGTGCAGGGAATCCAATGGAAGCAAAGAATAGTACCACTGCGACTTATAGTGCATATCGTAAGAGGCGACTAATGTAGGCACTAGGGATGCTACCCTAGTAAATAAAAAAGCATTGGAGAAATCGGATATGCTGGCCTACTTGTAGACGCATAACTGTCACAACGTAAATCACTCTTAGGCTCAGATCACATACAAATCAAACAGAGTGGTTGACAGGTGGTCAATATGTAACGTTTGAAGAAGAACACACAACATTATTTTCCCAAATATCACCACATTTATAAATCAAATAATATATCAAATCGAACCACATATCAAATATCAAATAATCAGTTTTGCAAATGTTCTATATTTGTTCTATTTTCATCTATTTCAAAATAACCCGATGAGACTTGATTTATTTTTTATATATATTTATATATACAGTAAATTATATTGTTTATGTAAATATGTTTATTTTGTTGAAATTGTTTATGTGTTCGAAAGAAAGAAAAGATATATGTGCATTAATTTATGTCTCAGTTGCCGCAACGCAGTGGCGGCTTGTGATCATTTTTGTGGTGGGGCCAGAAACATATTTTCGAAAAAATCATGGTTTTGGGTTAGGTTATATTTCAATATATAAAATAATATATACATGTTACACATTATTTTTAGGCGCCTGGCCCCATTGACACCTAATGACGAGCCGCCACTGCTACAACGAGAGAAATCAGTAATAAACTAGTTTTTATTTAAAATATTAAGTCTTCTTTTCAATTAAATGTTGTGCTATGTTGTGAACGGGGTCTCCGATAACATACAGCCGGCGAGCTCAGGTAAAAATTATACAAAATCAGACCACAATTGTCGCGTGACCTCACATTCCAGTATTGATAGATTTACAGTAATTCATAAAAAAAAAATAACAGAACATGCTAAATCTAGATTATATTATTTTACAAGTTAAGTTTATATATAGCCTTTTTCGTCCTTACAGACGGGCAATTGGTAAGTGTTTTACTGTGACAACTTCTGAGTTTACGCTTTTCTCTCTTGTCGTTAAGCTCATACATAAGTCTCTTTTCAAAAGACTCTGCGCCCTTTCGTCGGCAACACACAGGAGTTAGGCCTAAAATGACACTTGGAAGCACCGACAACACACGGGTGTGGGTAATAAAATGACACTTGGAAGCACCGACAACACACGGGCGTGGGGAATAAAATGACACTTGCGAGCACAGACAACACACGGGTGTGGGGAATAAAATGACACTTGGAACCACCGACAGCACACGGGTGTGGGGAATAAAATGACACTTGCGAGCACAGACAACATACGGGTGTAGGGAATAAAATGACACTTGCGAGCAAAGACAACATACGGGTGTGAAGAATAAAATGACACTTGCGAGCACAGACAACATACGGGTGTGGAGAATAAAATGACACTTGGAACCACCGACAACACACGGGTGTGGTGAATAAAATGACACTTGGAACCACCGACAACACACGGGTGTGGAGAATAAAATGACACTTGGAACCACCTGACAACACACGGGTGTGGGGAATAAAATGACACTTGGAACCACCGACAACACACGGGTGTGGGGAATAAAATGGCACTTGCGAGCACAGACAACACACGGTGTGGAATAAAATGACACTTGAACCACTCGACAGCACACGGGTGTGGGAATAAAATGACACTTGGAGCACAGCACATACGGTGTGGGGAATAAAATGACACTTGCGAGCACCGACAACACACGGGTGTGGGGAATAAAATGACACTTGGAACCACCGATAGCACACGGGTGTGGGGAATAAAATGACACTTGCGAGCACAGACAACATACGGGTGTGGGGAATAAAATGACACTTGCGAGCACAGACAACATACGGGTGTGGAGAATAAAATGACACTTGGAGCACAGACAACATACGGCTGTGGGGAATAAAATGACACTTGCGAGCACAGACACCATACGGGTGTGGAGAATAAAATGACACTTGGAACCACCGACAACACACGGGTGTGGGGAATAAAATGACACTTGGGACCACCGACAACACACGGGTGTGGGGAATAAAATGACACTTGGAACCACCGACAACACACGGGTGTGGGGAATAAAATGGCACTTGGAGCACAGACAACACACGGGTGTGGAGAATAAAATGGCACTTGCGAGCACAGACAACACACGGGTGTGGTTAATAAAATGGCACTTGCGAGCACAGACAACACACGGGTGTGGGGAATAAAATGGCACTTGGAAGTACCGACAACACACGGGTGTGGTTAATAAAATGGCACTTGCGAGCACAGACAACACACGGGTGTGGGGAATATAATGGCACTTGGAAGTACCGACAACACACGGGTGTGGGGAATAAAATGGCACTTGGAAGTACCGACAACACACGGGTGTGGTTAATAAAATGGCACTTGCGAGCACAGACAACACACGGGTGTGGGGAATAAAATGGCACTTGGAAGTACCGACAACACACGAGTGTGGGGAATATAATGGCACTTGGAAGTACGACAACACACGGTGTGGGGCCTAATATGGAAAATCTGATTGGTTTATGCGTGCAAACTTGCTTTCCTTGTTACCAGTGTCCATCGCTATTCAAGAGAGCTTTGCTCTGTCTTCAGAGAAACTTTTTATCCTTGCTCAGTTGGTGAACAGACAAATACGTGTGAAAGACACTCTTGAAGTGTCTCTGAAATGCATCGATATAGACACCACGTGCTTGGAATCATAGGCGCAAAATCGCCAAATCTGGAGCTATAACAACGCAAGAGGAACTCGCATAGCTGGGAATCGTCGTTATGTTGAGGCGCATAGAAAACGAAAACGAGATGCGCGAAAAGACAAACACACAGCACTCACATGTCTAACCTCCTTCATGTATACCCCACCTGTGGTTGCAGAGTGTGTTCCGGGATTGGACTCAGCAGTCATTTCCGCACGCACTAGAGATGTGCAGCAGCAGACGTCCGATACCGTTGTCATCACCACTTGCGATGGACGGCTATAGTCTGTCCATTAATTCGTGAGCACGTTTGAAATTGATTTTCTCGAAAACTACCTGTTGGATCTCAGTGATTTTGCATGCAGCCTTAGAATATCCATGACGCTAAAATAAAGCTAACCAGTAGTTCATAGATGCTACGGATTTTGCACATCGGCGAATTCCTTTGATCTTTTATGACAATTGCAAATACGGGGGCTCAAATTTTAGATTTTACAGTAATCCCTAGAATTTGTCCATGTCAATTCTATTCATAGGTGTATCTCCATATTAACTTGATAGGTCAAGTAATTAAGTGTGTTGCCCTTTATGTGCAATCGTGAACTTGGATACAATATGCAACAGTTAGTCCTCCCTTCGGTCACCATTAGACCCCAGGGTGTCTTAACTTCACCACAAATTGTATGATGGTAGACGCATTTGGATATGGAAATGTATACGTTGCTATTTCTCAGTCTGTAATCAAAATATGATTTGTATCATCCCGAATCTGACGATTCCATGAGGTTGATAATTGTTACTGGCTGGACAAATTGTAATCCATCTCGGTGCCAGTACTCGTCTTCCTCTCGGAGCACATGTTCAACACACTTCTTCCAGAACTGCATGTCTATCATTGAGAGGGACTCACGTGTTAGAACTTCAACATCACACATTTTAAACGTCCTGTTCTGTTCGGCAACTTGCCCTTTTACTTTAGCCCAGACAAGCTCTATCGGATTGAGGAGAGCATGATATGGAGGTAGTCGCAAAGACGTGTGGCCGTATTCCGCAATTATTTTGTCAATATGAAACACCTTTGTCTTATTTGTCATCCTCACCAGGTGCAACAACTCGGGTTTCAAATATGTATCATCGAAGCTGACATTTTCCTTAGCAAGCCAAGTCCTAATTTGATCTTTTGTATTTGATGCAGTTGGTACTTTGTCTTCCGCTGATACTGCGTTGTGATAGGATGCATTATCCATTACCAAGCATCATGGTCTGTTTAGAATTGGAAGTAGATCTTTCTCCATCCAGTGCCTGAAAATATGTCCATTCATGTCTGTGTGGTAGTCCCTACCGTCGGTACTTTTGATTGGAAAATAAGTCCAGCGTCATGGACAAGACCTTCTTCACTGCTTCCTGCATGTGTTAGTATAATACGCTGGCCTTTGCTGCTTGGTATTTTCTTTTCTGTTCACAGTCTACTGATTGCCATTCTTTAGCATTGGTGTGGTGAGCATTGACCCAGGATTCGTCCAAATATACAATATCATAGCCTTGCCTCCGCCGCTCACTGATCTGCCTCAGGTATTTACTTCGGGCAGCAATTACATGTGACTTTTCACAAATAATATTCCTGCCGCCTATAGTTTTTCTGAAGGTGAAGCCGCGGCTCTTACAATTTTCCATAGAGTACTTTTAGAAATGTCTATGCTGCAATCTGATTGCAGTTTTAATTTCAGTTTCCTGAGAGTAACAAGTTGATTTGTCGCAAACATTTTCAAGAGCTCCGTCTTATGACATCTATGTCAAAGTCGTCAATTGTTCTTTCCTTCCTTGCTTGACATTAGTGCACTTTGTGTCCTGTTTAATCCATCGGGAAAAGGATTATCTATTCAGACCAAACGCCAGTTGCGTTCGTTTCTCAGGGTTATGAATATCGCAATATAGATGACCTCTCTTAGATTCCCTACGGAAGTGTTGGTATAGTAAAACTGTAACCTTCTGCATTGTTATAAATGTGCACTTCAGACTCATTACGAATGTGATATCAATGTCAGTTTTGATAAGCCAACAAATATGATACAATAGCTTCATACAAATAGCGAGATACACCTATAACTATACAACGGTATCCCAATTATAACGTCATATGCTTTCCGCGTTCAAAGTCGACTGGGTTAGGTGCACGGGAATTCGTGAAATTGTTGTTTACTCACGATATTTCAATGTTACCATAATGTATTTTTAGAACAACGCGTCTGTGTACCATAGATCTGTTACTATTGTGTACAATCCGGTGAGGTTGATTTTAATATAACCTGAAGAAGAAATATTTCAAACTACATCAAATTTTCTTGGAAAAAATATTTCTCTAGCGTCATGGATATTCTAAGGCTGCTTGCAAAAATCACTGAGATCCAACAGGTAGTTTTCGAGAAAATCAATTTCAAACGTGCTCACGAATTAATGGACAGACTATAGTAGTATTATTATAACATATCTAGAGACAGAAGGGCTCGTTCCTGGAGCCCACAGAGACAGAAAAAAAGGAGGTCTAGACATACACGAAGACGAGATTTGGAGACATAGATTGAAAATACAAAGAAGAACTGGAGAGAGTTGCAGGAGATAGCTAGAGATATGAAGACTTGGCATGAGTTGGTTGAGGGACTATGTCATAATCCGGATTAAAAAGGCACGAGAGAGAGAAAGAAAGAAAGAGAGAAAGATGCCTAGACGCAACACGATTACCAACGATAGGCATGTCGTTTTTTATTCGGTTAACAAGATTATGGGTTTGTTGTGTGAATTTCACTGACACATCAGACCAAACGTGCCTTGAGACAACTATTCAGATAACTTCTCGAAATGACTCATTTATGATGGTGACTCAGTATTTTTTGTTTTATTTAAACCCTTTTCAAACCTCGTGGTTTATAGGTTAATACTGTGTTAGCTCGTATTTTTCATTGACAGTCGTCACACGATGGGTGACATGGTCAACATCACATGGGCCGCCTTTATTGTCCACTGCTTTTTTTGGTACCCAATTAAAGCTGTGTCAACCTGAGAGCCGTTAGGATTGAAAAAATATTTCACGCTCATCGTGAAATTGAACCCATACCTCTAACTCAGCGTTTCCCAAAGTGGTGTACCGCCCTGGGGCGCTGAAGCCTTTCAGGGGCGATGATGTGTTCAGAAGCATTTGGGGGCAGTTAATTTATCGTGATTTTGCAATTGAATAATCATACAAAATTTGAATTCTGCATTTTAATTCATTTTATTCCCATCTTACACAATCCATTTTTTCATCAATTTTCTATTTCTTGTATATAATTATTTGAAAAATGACCATGATTGACAGAGCTATATATCAATTTTCTATGTCAGAGTGAAAATAGTGCATGTATATATATAAATGTGGATGGGGAGGGGGCGTTGGCAAACTGTTATAATGGGGAGGGGGCGTTACAAAGTTTATGTCTTGCAAAGTGGTCGATGGGCCGAAAAAGTTTTGGAATCTATGCTCTAACCTAGGAAGCGAGTTCAAAAATAACTACGCATTTATGGCTCTCTGACTCAGTATAATGTAAAATGATCCCAGAGAGATATACACAGTCATAGTAGGCTACGCCCGTGTAGTGCCGGAGCTCGCAAGGGGAGTAAAGAATAGTAATCATTCGATCTACAAGGCATGTCGTAAGAGGAGACTGAGGTAGGGGCCTAGGAAGCTACCTAGTAAATAAAAACAGCACAGAAATCGGATGTGCTGACCTACTTGTATGCGCATAACTGGCACAACATATAATCACTCTTAGGTCTCAGATCACATACAAATCACAAAGAGTGGTTTAACAAGTGGTCGATATGGAGCGCTCGATGCAGAAGAAGAATAGTAGGCTAGAAGCTGTACAGGACCTGGTCCTATTCTCATTAGATGACGGTAATTTGTTTTTATATAAATTTATATCACCACATCAACTTTTCTAATGTTCTCATTTTTTTTACTCCAATCCGTCTTGTAACATTGACAGCTTCTCTTAAACCAGCATAACCCAAACTTTGTATTACCTCTGACCCCCTTTTGAATACATTTTGTAACCTGCTGACCCCCAAGTTTCTATATATAAAAATGAACAGGAATGAATTATCTTTGTGTTACAATAGTAAACAATGTTCTCAGACTGTGGAAACATCAAATGATCTTTCATTTTGTCCTGTCAAACATTTAGGACTCCGTTCTGGTTCCGTTCTTTGATTTGGTAGCGGAACTAGTTTACCACTGTTTTTATACATGTTTTAAGCCCCCTGTGTGCGGTTCAGTTCCGCGGGCTGGCAGAAAAGCCACAGGTTCTCCAAATTTACGGTGTTCGTGGCACCGAAACGAAGGGTTACGATTTCCATGGCACCGAGTCGAAGAGCTGAAAGCTCAAGTGCTTCTGGTCGGGAAATAACAAATAAATGTTTTTAAAATTTATTTTTCTGTTTGAAATGTCAATTATCATATTATTTCTTCAAACGCTTGAGGACCCCCGGAGAGTACCTCGCTGACATCGGGGGCCGCAGACCCTAGTTTGGGACACACTGTCTTAAACAGTTCATTTCCTTCACATGTTGGGATTTTTATATTTTGGGTTTTGAGTTAGGGATCATGTTTGACATTGTTAACAGAGATTTGGTAAAGGAATACAGTTTCTAAGTTGTCACTTTATTCTCAAGCCTATTAATAGATGTACTTAGTACAACTGATATCATAATAAAAAGGACGCACGTGCGCGTGCACACATACATACAGATACACAGACACAAACACACAGAAACACACACACAGAAAGAGAGAAACACACACATACACCGTTTAGAACAGGTTAAAAAGTATATAGTTTAGAACAGGTTAAAAAGTATATAGTTTAGAACATAGAAAAAGTGTATAGTTTAGAACATAGAAAAAGTGTATAGTTTAGAACATAGAAAAAATGTATAGTTTAGAACATAGAAAAAGTGTATAGTTTAGAACATAGAAAAGTGTATAGTTTAGAACATAGAAAAAGTGTATAGTATAGAACATGTAAAAAGTGTATAGTTTAGAACATGTTAAAAGTGTATAGTTTAGAACATAGAAAAAGTGTATAGTTTAGAACATAGAAAAGTGTATAGTTTAGAACATAGAAAAAGTGTATAGTTTAGAACATAGAAAAAGTGTATAGTTTAGAACATAGAAAAAATGTATAGTATAGAACATGTAAAAAGTGTATAGTTTAGAACATAGAAAAAGTGTATAGTTTAGAACATAGAAAAAGTGTATAGTTTAGAACATAGAAAAGTGTATAGTTTAGAACATAGAAAAAGTGTATAGTATAGAACATAGAAAAAGTTTATAGTTTAGAACATAGAAACAATGTATAGTTTAGAACATAGAAAAAGTGTATAGTATAGAACATAGAAAAAGTGTATAGTATAGAACATGTAAAAAGTGTATAGTTTAGAACATAGAAACAATGTATAGTTTAGAACATAGAAAAAGTGTATAGTATAGAACATAGAAAAAGTGTATAGTATAGAACATGTAAAAAGTGTATAGTTTAGAACATAGAAAAAGTGTATAGTTTAGAACATTTAAAAAGTGTATAGTATAGAACATAGAATAAGTGTTTAGTTTGGAACAGAAAAAAAAGAAAAATTAGAAATTGCTATCTACGAAGAGAGTAGAACATGCAAACTTAATGAGCCACCAGCATACTACGGTACGCAACATGATAATAGTGATTGGTCTTTTGTTGTTAGTTACTGGACGGACGTTAATAACTCTTGGAGCAAACACATAGGTGTTTCCATAACCTCCTTGTTTGTAACCCTACTATACAGTCTCAGTCTCTTTATTCTAGGCAGACAGTTGACAAATGTTTACCATTTATTAGGTATTATTCCACAGAAGATATAGAAAGTTAGTTGGATGCATTTTAAAATAGATGTCAGAGACAATCTTACAATAAAACTCCAGAACGTAGAAATAAAACAAACAATTGAGGCCATACACTTAGGAGCACTTTTCACATCAGATGGAAGTATCGAAATCAGCAATCGTTGCACAAAAGTTAACCAAGTACTGGGACAGTTAACACCACTGTTGTCACATAAAGATATATCACTAAACACTAAAGCAAATCTCATAAGAATGGTTTTCTGGCCAACACTATGTTACCAGTGTCAAACATGGCCAATAACAACAGCTAATAAGTAGAAAATCGTAACGACAGAGATGAGGTGACTTAGAAGAGCTGCAGATGTAACAATAAGAGACAAAATTAGAAATGCAGAAATCAGAAGAAGACTGGATGTGAAACCAGTCATGCAATTCATAAAAGAACAACAATAAATGGTTTGGACACCTGAACAAGAATGCCCTGGTATCGCCTACCAGAGATAGCCAGACAGAAAAAGTATAATGAGTATAAGGCAAGAAGAAGACCACGCAAAAGATGGAACGACAGCATCAAGAACAGCCTTACGAAAATGAATATCAACTTACAAAGTGCCTTAAAACAAGCACACTCAAGATCACTTCGTCCTTCCCCCACCCCATCCCTTCCCAAACACTTCTATAAAGAAGTAAATGGTGGAAGAGAAGAAGGAGAAGTCTGCGACAAATATGAACATAAAATGGAAGAATTCAGGAGAGGTGATGAAAACAGAAAACTTCTGGTCAACTGTTAGTAACAACTGGTATTGGGAAAGGGGATGGAGATATGGTGGACACACCTTGACAAGAAATGATCAAAGAATACCAAAACAATCATTGAAGTGGGATGCAAAGGTTCAAGAAAGAGATGATACCTAGGAGACCATGAAACAAACCTTGTTGAGAGAGGCAAGAAATATCGGTCTCAGTTTCATGGAGGAGATTGAGCGAGTTGCCCAGGATAGGGCGGACTATGAGAAATTTCTTGCAGGCCCAGTGTAGCGTATAACGATACGAGAGGAATTATTATTGTCATTATTATTATTATTTATTTATATTATTATTTCTACTGAAGAGGAAACCAGAGTGGTTTTGCAATTAACAACATAAAGCATAAGTCTCATATTTTGAAAACGAATTCAAGCCAAATTAAGGTTTTCATTCTCTGTTATTCTGGTGTCAAATTTTTTAAACAGTCAATCGTCACACTGCTTTACAAATAATCTACAGTGTCTCCCAAACAAAAATAAGACTTTAACCCTTACATTCCGTAACTGTTTAACCTGCAGGCACATTTGTAAACAATACATACTGAATTAGCCGTATCACTGGCTTTAAGTCATCCTAAATGATACTGCGAGCCGATATATCGGTTGGTAGAGATCGAAGGGAACTACTTCCTCTCTTCCACCATTTACTTCTTTATAGAAGTGGGGGTGGGGGTGGGTGGGGGAGTAGTGATCTTGTGTGTGCTTGTTTTAAGGCACTTTGTAAGCTGATATTCATTTTCGTAAGGCTGTTCTTGATGCCGTTGCTCCATCTTTTGCGTGGTCTTCCTCTTGTTTTGTACTCATTTTACTTTTTCTGTGTGGCTCTCTGTGGTAGGCGATACCAGGGCATTATTGTCAGGTGACCAAACCATTTAATCTGTTGTTCTTTTATGAATTGCATGACTGGTTTCACATCCAGTCTTCTTCTGATTTCTTCATTTCTAATTTTGTCTCTTATTGTCACACCTGCAGCTCTTCTAAGACACATCATCTCTGTCGTTATGATTTTCCGCTCATTAGCTGCTGTTACTGGCCATATTTGACACTGGTAACATAGTGTTAGCCAAAACATCGTTCTTATGCGATTCGATTCAGTTTTTAGCGGTATCTCTTTATGTGACAACAGTGGTGTTAACTGTCCTAGTACTTGGTTAGCTTTTGTGCAACGATTGCTGATTTCGCTATCGATACTTCCATCTGATGTAAAATTGCTCCTAAGTATTTGGCCTCAATTGTTTATTTTATTTCTATGTTCTGGAGTTTTATTATAAAGTTTTCTGGTTGTCTACTTGTTGTCATTGTCTCTGTCTCTGTTCTTTAGAAGGAGAACTACTCTGGTATAAGTAGAAGTGTAGATACATACATGTCTGATATGAGATCTGATGGCAATATAGACGGTGAGAATCTCATTGTATGCGCCTATACTTCTCTCATGTCCGATAATGAGTCAAAGACGATGGACAATACACATCTGACGCCGTGTGGTTTCGGAGACTCGAACTTGGGATAAAGAATAGAACTACTGTTACCTATCACATGCCGTATACGGCGAAAGCGAAAATTTGACCTGGATTAGCTTCTTCTTTGCGTTCTTTCTTTAAGACAAATTTTATTAATTCTTTGTGATATGTTTGATCTTTGCCAAGAACTGTATACGTTGCACATTGGTTTGGTAGGCCCCTAAACGCATAGACTTCTACACGTTTAGGACATGTGCATCCGATTTCAGGCAAACCTCCTAAGTCGCCTCTTACACAGGCGTTTCAGGTAACAGTGGTTCTATTATTTACACCCCAAATTTAGGCCTCGGTAACCACTCGGGTGGCTGGTTTATTTACTCCACATTGTAAAAACACTCAGCTAAAAAAACCACAGCCAAGCGTCTGAGAGCTTGCAAGGAAATGATTGAGGACTATGCCTGCTTGTAGGTGTAGGGTAAAGAAAAAAAAAGAAGAAGAAGAAGTATATTGGATTAGAATGACAAAAGGGTTAACGAATGTGCTCTTAACCAAATTTTTGCGTATACAAATAATAATAATAATAATAAGCCCATAACCCATTAACGTCGTAGAGGTGTCACTGTGGAGACATCAGCCCAAAAGCACGATGAAGTCTCTGTCTTCAACTCCCGAGCGAGTGTAGAGAAATCTGCCCGACCAGCTCTTGATGTTGTCAAACCAGGATTTTCTCTGCCCTCCTTTCTTTCTTCCACCTTCAACTGTTCCCTGTAGGATAATCTTAGAGAGTGAGCCATGTCTCATCATATGCCCGAACCACGCAAATGTACGCCGTTTCACGATTGTCAAGAGTGGTACTTGTCAACCTGCAAGGTTGTTTATTTGTCTCTTACATAAATATTCGTCTATGTTCTATGTAACTAATACGTAGTACCCGTCTGTAACACTTATATTCATCTTATGTTCTATATAACTAATACGTAGTACCCGTCTGTAACACTTATATTCATCTTATGTTGTATATAACTAATACGTAGTACCCGTCTGTAACACTTATATTCGATCTTATGTTTATATAACTAATACGTAGTACGTCTGTAACACTTTTTCATTTTGGTATATACTATCGTATCTTAATTTCATCTTATTTATATATCTTATCTACTATATTCATCTATGTTGTATACTAATACTAGTACGTCTGTACCTTTTCTTATTTGTATATAACTAATACGATCCGTCTTACTTTATCTATTTGTATATAACATCTAGTCTCTAAATTCATCTTATTTTTACAATTACTCTGTAACACTTATATTCTATTTTATATAACTAATAATCACTTATATTCATCTTATTTGTAAAATAGTATCTCAACACTTTATTCTCTTATTGATTCTATATGTCTTACTTATTTCTTATCTTCGTAACTAAACGTAGTACCGTCAACTATATTCATCTTTTATGTAAAATACTATCGTCTGCTTATATTCGTCTATCTTCATGTAACTAATACGTAGTACCGTCTTATATTCATCTTAGCTTAACTAATACGTACGTCTAACTTTATTCTTATCTTCTATGTAACTACTAGTACTTATATATTCTCTTATCTTCTATGCTAATAGTACCCGTCTTACTATTCATCTATTTCTATGTAACTAACGTACGTAACACTATATTCATCTTATGTTCTTTAATAATAGTCGTCTGTAACATATATTCATCTTATTTCTATAATAAACTGTACCTCTGTAACACTTATATTCATCTTATGTTCTATGTAACTAAACGTAGTACCGTCTGTATAACTTCGTCTTATCTTCTATGTAATAACACGTAGTACCCGTCTGTAACACTTATATTCGAAAGCCTGTATTCTTTTTTCCATACCTAAATATCACATAAGTGGCGGCTAGTGATTGTTTTTGTTGGTGGGGCCAGACACACATTTTCGGGTAAAAAATGGTTTTGGGTTAGGTTATATTTTAATCCCTTAAATAATAAATACACGTTACATATTAATTTTGGTGGGGCCCGGCCCTTCTGGTCCTTAATGACGAGCCGCTACTGTATCACATTAAATTTCAAACGTATTTGTGTATTTGTTTACTAATAAATTAATCCATAACATAGGTAACTACGTTGTTACTGCATCTATCTCTGCCTATCTCACTAGCTTAATCTACTTTAATATGACTTCTATCATTGCCTTATCTTTGAAAGAACAGGTGGTGATGAACAGCAGGAGGTCAGAGATTGTGAAACCGCTCGTGCGGAACTCACGGAATTGCCTTAAAATAGAACTCCAAATAGAATTGAAGCTTGCAGCCATTTATTGTAGTTGATACTAAACTAAATATGACACGCTTTTCATGATTAGACAATTTCATTATATATTCTCCAACGTTTATAGGAAACATCTGTCGATGTATTTATCAATATTGTTACTTCGGCGACGCTTTACGTTATTACATAATGAATACATCCCTTTGTGGCCACATATTTATTCCACGCCCGTTTATTAGTTGCCTCAATGTACAGTTTTGTTATTTACCAAAGATACAAAGACCGAAAACCGGAACGACCGGTCATAACATTGCCAAGAGAAAGGTTCCTGCTAATCCACGTGGAACGAGCAAAAAGTTAATGCAATCAGATACCTACTTTCTTCTGCTTTCGCTGGCTGTGAATTCAGACGTTAGCTTTGACGTCTGGTAAGGCGCTATTGACTGATTTTTGGTGAAGGCCTGCTTCTACTATTCGACTTGTGTCCCCAACCATGCATGGAAGGCCTTCGTCAACTTCAGAGTTACTTGAAGATTAGATGCTTCAAGTGTGATCTTTTCAGGAAATCTTTAGTCCGAACCACTTGTCGTGAGTCCTTGTACCCTTAGAACTTTAACTGTCTGTGACAATTAGTGAAGCAGAAGCCTACCAAACGTCTCTGTTATAAAATGGTTTTCTATTAATTTTGATATGTAAATTCTTATAAAACTGACTGATGCTAAAATGGATTCATAGGACCACCATCATTGCACTTCGGTAAGTAATCACGTGTTTGATCTCTTTTATACACAGAATGATCTCAGCGATAGCGGACGAACTCCGTAGCGCCGGCAAGAGCCCCCAATGTAATTTAGAAGAGGCTGAAAATATTTGTAAGAATTTACTTTAAAAAAAAATTTCTAATGAATTTTGAACGGGCTGCGGCTTTTCAGCCTGCTCTTCTCAATTTGGAAATGTCAACGTTTTTTTACGTGCTCAAACTGAACACGAGGTTTACGGGTATCGTCAGTCTCTTATAGGACTAGGAACTCGATCTCACATACATTGAGATCATAAATCGGGGAAAATATCCCTGGTTCCACTAGGGAACAAACCGAGTACATGTTTAACGAGAAGCGAACACCTAACCTCTACGACACTTATACCTCTACCACACTTATACCACTACCACACTTATACCACTACCACACTTATACCACTACCACACTTATACCACTACCACACTTATACCTCTACCACACTTAAACCTCTACCACACTTATACCACTACCACACTTATACCACTACCACACTTAAACCTCTACCACACTTAAACCTCTACCACACTTAAACCTCTACCACACTTATACCACTACCACACTTATACCTCTACCACACTTATACCTCTACCACACTTATACCCATACCACACTTATACCCATATTGCTGCAATTAAGAATAAGGAAATTGAATACATTGATTTTGGACATATAAAAATACCTGAAGGATTGGAGAAAACCATTATCGAAGAGGCAAGCCTATCGGGAAGCGAAGAAGAGGAAGACCACGGAGAAGATGGATTCAGGATGTAATTGAAGATTTTAGCATGAGGGCTGCAGAGACTGCATCAGGTCTGATAGACAATGAAATTCCGAAGGACTGTTAGGATGGTGGAAAAGTTCTGCTCAGCGTAAGGTATTTGATGATGAGCCTCTTGCAATTCTTCTTCTTCTATTCTCTAATACTGTTTTGCCTCACAGCTTTGGAATAAGAAGATATTTATAGAACTGACTTTTATATGCGCTTCGTAAATATTTTATTCTGTGCAGGTTGCTTTTTGGCAGGTATGCGGCTCTTCATTCTGGAATTAGTTCACACAGGAAACATTTCACAGTTGTTAGCATTTCGTATGATTTTCATTGGCACAGGAACGGAGCAATTATGGGGTGACCCGTTACAGTGAAGTTGGAACCGTACTTATGAACTATGAAATATTGTGTTCACTGTCTCTGTTATTTCTGATGTCCACATTTTGCATGGACGGCCTTTTGCCTTGTATCCAATGTTCAGAAGTAAAATTGCTCTTCGAGGATTTGGTAATCAGCTTACTTATGTGGCCGAACCATTTACTTTGTTGTTTCTTTTCTGAAGTTCAGTACACTTATGTTGTACACACTTTTTTCCTCATGTCTCATTTCTAAGCCAGTCTCTTCTTGATACTCCAGCATTCTGCGTAGAGACTTCTTCTCTGTCGTGACTATTTTTCTTCTTTTGTTTGATGTTAGCGACCAGGTTTGGCACTGATAGCAAAATGTTGGGAGACAGATTGTGACGAACAATGATCTTGACTTCTTCTTCTTCCAATCTTCCATATCGATCATTTGTTAATCATCACTATGTGTGATTTGTATGTGATCTGAACTTAACCTTTCGCTGCACATACTTTCCGCAGACAGAGCTAAAAATAACTACTATATGTTTCTAGGTCACAAACGTGAATGTACGCTATATCAGTGACATTAGAAATCTATAACGTGTTAACACTTTTAGCCCAGAAGAGAGATAAAACAGACGTATTAATGCGTCTTTAGTAGTGAATTGGGAAACATATATACACGTAGTTAGCAGCTAAAGGGGTAAGAGCGATTTTACGTTGTGCCAGTTATGCGTCTACCAAGAGACCAGCACATCCGATTTTCGCTACGCTTTTTATTTACTAGGGTAGCTGCCCTAGGTAGTACATCAGTCACCTCTTACGACATGCCTTGTAGGTTGCAGCGGTACTAATCTTGCTTTCCTTCGGTCTGGGACCACACGGGCGAAATACTAGAACAAGTTAGTAGTGATGTAGGATTAATGTCAGGTATTAAAACAATAATAACGGTCAGACATCCGCTAATCGATATATCATGAAGATATATAGTACTTAATTGGTTGAAATTGATCAATAATTTTTAAGATAGTAAGGGGAGATAAAATTTTTTTTTTTTTCGTGTGTGGTAGAGTTATCTTCCTTTAACATTATATACATTACGATGACATAATAACATATAACAAAACGATAGATATATATATAAAATTTAATGGAAGCTTATGGATGAGTTGAATGATTCAGAGAATCATAGATAGCAACAGGCAAATATGAAATATAGGAAAGTGTAATGATATATATATATATATATATATATATAATACTGTGTGCGTAACTTAATATAAACTGTTTATATAGATAGAGGTATCGTGTGACATTATCGATTGTAGTTGTCGTTGATATAAAAATATGAGAGAGAGTTCTGTGTTGCATATGTGAATGTTGACCCAGCTGTGTTCTGAAACCAACATTTTCACCTGCATTCTGTAGTGGTACATCGAAAAATATATTTTGTCTAAAATATGTGTTGTTTTGTCAAACCCTTGGCTGTTATTTGTCCCGAAAGTGGTACGTTTACTACACAAGAGATCATTCCAGATCCTTCATATCTAACTTGAAAGGCCTGAGTTCTTCGCTCATATAATTGCCCGCTCGAGCAATCGAAACTAATGGTCCCCTGGCTACTATAAGGTTGAGTGATGCTGTAAACAGTTTCTGCTGGAAACCAGTTTACATACCTGGATAAACTCACTACGTGGTGGGCTTAACAACCTCACTAATGTTGCGCAAGGGCTAAGTATGTTCATGTCCATTTCACACATTGGAAATCGAACGATCTACGAACCTATCTAGAAAATCGTAATAAAACTCTAACATTCGTAATTTTGCGTATTGATAAACAAAAAAGCCTATCTGTAACGGAAGATCCCAAATAGTATTCTTTTTAAACATTTCTACCGCATAAATATCCTCACCTATTTGCGTCATATGTTTAAACAGGGATATTAACCCTGTTCAGCCCGACAGATGATACGTTTAAGGCATGGCCTATTCGTCAAGGCTTACCATAAGCAGCGTTCCTAAAGCATGAACTACTGGTTATGCGAGGACCCAGTCCTCTATCAGCGACGTGCAGCTGATACACTATCTCAAATTGTTTGAAACAAGAGACGGCTGGTATTCAATCACACGATGTATTTTGCTAACAATTAAACCATGTTTGAGATACCATTTTAACAACGGAGTCGCTAGTAAAATTTTTTCACCTCGATAACTCCGATTGTTCGAGACTCCGACAAAGTTTGTGTTTGACGGTAATCGCGCATAAATTCACCTATATCAGCTTTGTGACGTCAATGTTTTTAAAGATCGGATCATCTCTGAAAATATCTTTAAACTGTCGGGACATGAATGTCACACTTAAACCAAAGAGGTTTCATCCAAAACACCGTCAACTGTTTTGCCTCGGTGATAGGCTACATTTGAAACGTTTTGGGCGTCTAGCAACAGAAAATTTCTGACTGATTGATCATTTTTTCAGAATCTGCCATTCACATTCCCATTTCGATGACAGAAATTACCATTAATCAGTACTCGCGAATATCACGTCTTTTATACGTGTCGCTAAGGGTTCTGTTTTTATTGTAATATCTCTACCTTGGAGTAAGTGAACAGTTTGGATGTCCATGAAACAAACAACCGTGAAACTGATACACGGTTCGAGTTTGTATCCACCCATCTACTCTAATATGCTTAAACCCTCATCTGCTACGTTGATTGCTTAAATCAATACTATGTAGTGACAATTAACCATATCCGACACTGATGATGTATATTGCAGCGGCGTGGTCGAAGCCATCCTCAGGTTGTCTGGTAACTGCAGTCTGTCGGCATTTTCTGCATCAAGGCCCAAGATATAAAGCATTGGCATCGTACCTGATCGACACTTTGCCATACATTTCTCCTATTACATGATATCTATGAAATATAATAGAAGGACACCCACATTGCCTAAGTCTTATGCAGATCTTGCCTCGTTTGGAACAAGGAAAGGCAACCTCTTTATCAAGAGTTTTAAATATATTTTAACGTATTCCAGGACCGATATGGCATCTTTAAACATATCATCTTTGCCAGCATAAATAACTAACCTGTTTTTCTAAAGCAGTAAAAGGACTACATCCTAATTGACCAATAAGAAAATCTCTTAGCGGTCATTTTATTCTAACCACACTTGTTGAGCACTGTTTGTACTCTATATCAGAGATATTTGTATTTTTAAGTTTGGAAAAGAAAGCAGAATGTGGAGGTATGCTTTCTTGCAATTTTTTAAATGGTAATGTATCATAACAGAAAAACCCTTTCTTACCGTATAGGCAGCTAGATATTTGGAACAACTAAAAGGGGAGATATAGACCCGACATCTAGTATCTAAGCTTCTTTGTCCCTACACATAAAATTCTGATTCCTTTAACAACAATTAAAAGGAATTGGTCGAGTTGAGAAAGTAAGTAACCAGATAGGTAGTATCAGGTTTGGTCAGTATTTTCCGAATGAATCTATAACGGGAAGTTCACGTAATAGCATCAAATCTGCCAACAGTATAGCATCACACCACTCGATGGGCATAGATACAGCAAATCGGCACACAGAGCTTGTAACCAATATCAGAGATGTAACAGGTGCTCGAGCATTCGATCTATCTGTGGATCACCCGATGTTATGAAACATGCAGGTGCCTCCATCCCGGGATATGACGCTAGACATGACAGAGGACATGTTTGCCAATATGCGGTGACTTTGCCACGCTAGGTAGATTGAGTTCAAATAACATTCGAAATCAAATGTCGTTCAAGGGATAGATATACTCGTATCAACAACATCCATCGTGAATCAATCGATTCCTCAAATAGTCTCCGGTGTACTATACACACCTCCCTATAACTCTCGCTGTATCAAATAAACGTCTTTCATGCGGGTCAAACATTTACAGGCTTTCGCATTCGGACACGAAAACGCTTTCGACTTTATCAATATTTGGTATGACATGAAATGTTGTTATATAAAAGATGCGCATGGTATCTTTATAGTACACTACCCCTTAGTTTTGGGTCAATGCCTGTTATCATCGTACTTCAAAGACATCTATATTAATACCGAAACATGTTCTAATGCTGGAATTTCGACTAGATAACACCGGGAAGATATTAAAGCCAATTTTGGTTTATTTGCCACTGAATCAGGAGATTACGGTGGTAGCTCAACATTTTTAACTGAAGCCCATACAGCCAGACCTAAAGAAGCAATGATTATCTGTGCACAGTCTGAGTTTGAGTCGTGTTGCAATTTTGCAATAGCTTATTGCACACTATGTGCGCTGGCAGTCGATACAGCAATCCATCGGATAGTTTGGAATTTTATAGAGATAGAAACTTGTCGCAGGAATGGAATTAACAGAATATCTAGAATGTTGTCTTTGATGCATGGCATAGATTAATAGCGCGTGCACGATTTAAGGAATGCGTAAATTCGGTCCTATTATTAATTAAGATTGGTTTGTCTAAAACACAGGCATTGTTAGATGAGGCATGAAAGAATCTAAGGTCATTTGTTTCCTTATGTCTGAGAATAGTGTGATGACGTAATTAATTTAAACGATTGGTTTGATTTTTAAACAAGCTTGTCTAGGCATCACCCAAGCTATTGGATGTTCCATGTGTGGACTGTGATAATAGGTGTAGGTAGACATGAATTTGTTTATTTTGAATGACTTGATGGCTTGCCAGTTATCTGTATATTTATGTACATCTGGTGGTAGTATGTAACGAGTCACTTCAGAGTGGATTGATGATTCTGTGACATTGAACTGATTTCGCAGGGTTTATAGTTTTTTTTCGCAGGACACTGGTTGCTTGTTGGTCTAATATTGAGTCATAGTTCGTTTCGTGATGCCGTAACTCGTAGCGTGGCGTGAATATGGAGTAGGTAGTTGATGAGGTCGTAGGTGAGCACAGGATGACGGTAATACCCTGATTGTGCGTGTTCTTAATCATATGGCGCTGAAGATTGTCTGCGCGCTGGTAGACACGCCGCAGACAGCTGGAGTGTAGTGTATTCCGCCATGTGCACTAGCCTCATGTCGATTTAAGATCTAACATGTTATAACACTCATCGAATCTGGACATCCATATCTTTGAGACTGGTTTGATCAGCTGGCATCTTGGGAAGACAAAATGGATTTGATAAGTGTTAAAATGAGACAGGATATTGACGTTTTTATACTTACTTCTAGACAAAAATATATGCTAAAACACTCGATAGTTAGTGAGGGATCCAAAGAGACACAGTCGTTTCTTCGATATCTAGTTACAACCATACAACCTGAATTTGTTATCAGACTTTTGACTATTGCCAATCAAGTGCTCCAGAGAATGACACTGCGGTAGAATTTTAATTATTTTGTTCTAGCCAGTCGAATCAGGAAATAATTTGTCCGTGCTTCGTAGAGTACAGAGATCAGAACAGTGAAGCTATGCAGGCGGTCGCCTCGTTATCTAATTGACATGTTATCCGAATGGATCTTGAGAATGGTGGTTGGAAGACTCTGCGTGGATATTACCAAGACACTTTACCTGAACGTATTTATAAATACATAATAAATTTTATGAAATTTAAATAAAATGTAATAAAACCTACAATTTGATCTGTATTCATACTATACTGTTAGCGTGTGAGAGTCCGTGATATATATATATATATATATATATATATATATATATCACGGACTCTCACACGCTAAAGTATATATATATATATATATATATATATATATCACGGACTCTCACACGCTAACAGTATAGTATGAATACAGATCAAATTGTAGGTTTTTATCATTTTATTTAAATTTCATAAAATTTATTATGTATTTATAAATACGTTCAGGTAAAGTGCTGTAATATCCACACAGAGTCTTCCAACCACATTCTCTAAGATCCATTCGATAACATGTCAATTAGATAACAGGCGACCGCTCTGCATAAGCTCCGATTCTGATCTCTGTATCTACGTTAAGCACAGGACACAATATATTCCCTGATTCGACTGGCTAGAACAAAAATAATTAAAATTTACCGCAGTTCAAGTCTTCTCTGGTACCAGCACTTGATTGGCAATAGTAACAAAAGTCTGATAACCAAATTCAGGTTGTATGGTTGTAACTAAGTCATCGAAGAAACGACTGTGTCTCTTTGCAAGATCCTACTAACTCATCGAGTGTTTTAGCATATATATTTGTTGTTTGTCTCAGAATAAGTATAAAAACGTCAATATCCTCGTCTCATTTTTAACACTTATCAAATCCATTTTGTCTTCCCAAGATGCCAGCTGATCAAACAACAGTGCTGCAAAGATATGGATGTCCAGATTGCGATAGTGTTTATAGACATGTTAGATCTTTAAATCGACATAGGGCTAGTGCACATGGCGGAATACACTACACATGTGCTGTCTGCGGCGTGTCTACAGCGCGCAGACAATCTTCAGCGCCATATGATTAAAGAACACGCACAATCAAGGGTATTACCATCATCCTGTGCTCACCCTACGACCTCATCAACTACCCTACCTCCAATATTCACGCCACGCCTACAGGATTACGAGCATCACGAAACGAACTATAGACTCAATATTAGATACACAACAAGCAACCAGTGTCACGCACGTACGAAAAGAACTGTAAACCCTGCAGAAATCAGTCAATGTCACAAGGATTATCATCAATCCACTCTGAAGTTGACTCGTTACATACACTACCACCAGATGTACATAAAATATATACAGATAACTGGCAAGCCATCAAGCTACATTCAAAATAAACAAATTCATGTCTACCTACACCTATTATCACAGTCCACATATGGAACATCCAATACTGGGTGATCGCCTGAAGCTGTTTAAAAATCAAACCAATCGTTTTAAATTAATTACAGTCATCACATATTCTCAGACATAAGGAAACAAATGACCTTAGATTCTTTCATGCCTCATCTAACAATGCCTGTGTTTTAGACAAACCAATCTTAATTAATAATAGGACCGAATTTACCGCATTCCTTAAATCATTGCACGACAGCGATATTCTAAATTATGCCATGCATCAAAGACAACATTCTAGATATTCTGTTAATTCCATTCCTGCGACAAGTTTCTATCTCTATAAAATTCCAAACTATCCGATAGGTTGCTGTATCGAACTGCCAGCGCACATAGTGTGCAATAAAAATATTACAAAATTACAACACGACTCAAACTCGAGACTGTACACGGATAATCATTGCTTTAGGTGTCTGGCTGTCCATAGGGGCTTCAGTTAAAAATGTTGAGCTACCCACCCGTAATCTCCTGATTCAGTGGCAAATAAACCAAAATTGGCTTTAATATCTTTCCCAGGTGTTAATCTAGTCGAAATTCCAGCATTAGAAACATGTTTCGGTATTAATATAGATGTCTTTGAATCGATGATAGCAGGCATTGACCAAAACTAAGGTAGTGATAGCTATAAAGATACCATGCGCATCTTATTATATAACAACCATTTCATGTACATACCAAATATTGATAAAGTCGCAAACGCGTTTTCGTGTCCGAAATGCGGAAAGCTCTGGCCTAAATATTGCTGGTTGACCTGATGAAAAGACGTTTATTGCAAACAGCGAAGTATTATAGGGAGGTGTGTATAGTACACCGGAGACTATTTGGAATCGATTGATTCACATGGATAGTTGTTGATACAGTTATATCTATCCCTATAGAGACATTTGATTTCGAATGTTATTTTGACCCTCAAATCTACAGATGCAAATCACCCATATTTGCCAAACATCCTCTGTCATGTTCTGTAGTCTAATATCCCGGGGTGGAGGCACTGCATGTTTCATAACATCGGGTGATCCACAAGATTTGAGATCGAATGCTCGAGCACCTGTGTTACATCTCTGATATTGGTTACAAGCTCTTGTGTGCGCAGTTTGCTAGTATCTATACCCAATTAACCGAGTTGGGTGATGCTATACTGTTGGCAAGATTTGATGCTTATTTACGTGAACTTCCCGTTATAGGATTCAATTCGGGAAAATATGACCTAAACCTGATACTACCCTATCTGGTTACTTACTTTCTCAATCTCGACGTAGATTCCCCTTTTAATTTTGTTGTTAAAAGGAATCAGAATTTTGTGTATAGGACAAAAAGCTAGATGGCTAGATGTCGGGTCCTATATGGCTCCCTTTAGTTATTCCAAATATCTAGCTGCCTATAGGTGAGGAGACAAAGGTTTTTCTGTTATGAATACATTACATTTAAATAAATTGCAAGAAACACAACACCTCCACATCTCTGCTTTTCCAAACTTAAAAATACAAATATCTCTGATATAGAGTACAAACAGTGCCAACAAGTGTGGTTAGATAATAAAATGACCACGCTAAGAGATTTTCTTATTTGGTCAATAATGGGGGTGTAGTCCCTTTTAGCTGCTTTAGAAAACAGGAGTTATTTTATGCTGCATAAAGATTGATATGTTTAAAGATGCCATATCGGTCCCTGAATTACGTTAAATATTTATTTAAAACTCTTGATAAAGAGGTTGCCTTTCCTCGTGTTCCAAACGAGAGCAAGATCTGCATAAGACACTTAGAGCTAATATTGTGGGTGGTCCTTCTATTATATTTCATAGATATCATGAAAAAGGAAAAACTTGTATAGGGCAATAAGGTGGTCCAGGGTATCAAAGGGTACGATGCCAATGCTTTATATCTATGGGCCTTGATGCAGAAAATGCCGACAGACTTTGCAGTTACCAGACAACCTGAGGATGGCTTCAGACCACACCGCGCTAATTATTACATCATCCAGTGTCGGGAATGGTTAACTTGGGTGGCCCACTTACATAGTATTGATTTAAAGACACACTCAACGGTAGCGAGATAGATTGGGTTCAAGACATATTAGAGTAGATGGGTGGGATAAACAAACTCGAACCGTGTATCAGTTTCACGGTTGTTTGTTTCATGGACATCCAAACTGTCCACTTACTCAAGGTAGAGATATTAACCCAATAAATAACAAACCCTTAGCTGACCTGTATAAAAAGACAGTAGATATTCGCGAGTACTGATTAATGAAGTAGATTTCTGTCATCGAAATGGGAATGAATGGCAGATTCTGAAAAATGATCAATCAGTCAGAAATTTCTGTTGGCTAGACGCCCAAACGTTTCAAATGAAATACCCTATCACCGAGGCAACTAGTTGACGGTGTTTTGGATGAAACCTCTTTGGGTTAGTAGAGTGTGACATTCATGTCCCGACAGTTTAAAAGAGTATTTTTCAGAGATGACTCGATCTTTAAAACATTGACGTCACAAGACGATATAGTGAATTTATGCGCGATTACGCCGTCAAACACAAACTTTTGTCGGGTAGTCGTCGAACTTTAATCGGTAGTTATCGAGGTGAAAAATTTTACTAGCGACTCCGTTGTTAAAATGGTATCTCAAACATGGTTTAATTGTTAAACAAATACATCGTGTGATTGAATCCAGCCCGTCTCTTGTTTCAAACAATTTGGAGATATGTATCAGCTGCACGTCGCCTGGGACAGAGACGTGGTCTCCATAACCAGTGAGACCATGAAACTTTAGGGAACGCGCTTATGGTAAGACCTGACGAATAAGGCCATGCACTTAAACGTATCATACTGTCGGGGGCTGAGACAGGTCAATAATAACCCCCTGTTTAAACATATGAGCAAATAGGTGAGGATATTTATGCGGTAGAAATGTTAAAAAGAATATATTTGGGATCTTCCGTTACAGATAGGCTTTTTGTTTATCAATACGCAAAATTACGAATGTTAGAGTTTTATTACGATTTTCTAGATAGGTTCGTAGATCGTTCCGATTTCCAATTGTGGAAATGGACTGATAGCTTATACTTAGCCCTTAGCGCAGCGACATTAGTTGAGGTTGTTAAGCCCCACCTACGTAGTGAGTTTATCAGGTATATAATAACTGGTTTCAGCAGAACTTGTTTACAGCATCACTCAACTTTATGTGAGCCAGGGACCATTAGTTTCGATTGCTCGAGTCCAGGCAAGACATATGAGCGAAGACTCCAGCCTTTCGAGGTAGATATGAAGGATCTGGAATGGTCTCTTTTGTATAAACGTACCACTGCTTCGGGACTACAATAAAACTAGCACCAAGGGTTTGACAAACAACAAACATTTTAGACAAAAATATATTTTCGATGTACTCACTACACAAGAATCGCAGGGTGGAAAGAATGTTGGTTTCAGAACACAAGCTGGGTCAATTTACACATATGAACAACACAGAAACTCTCTCTCATATTTTTATATCAAACGACAACTCATAATCAGATAATGTCACTACGATACTCTATCTATATAAAACAGTTTATATTAGAGTTACGCACACAGTGTTATATATATATATATATATATATATATATATATCATTACACTGCCCTATTGTATTTCCATATTTGTTGTACCTCTGTTGTATCTATGATTCTCTGAATCATTCAACTCATCCATAAGCTTCCATTAAATTTTATATATATATCTATCGTTTTGTTATATGTTATTATGTCAATACGTGTTATATGTACTATAATGTTTAAAGGGAAGATAACTCTACCACACACGAAAAAAAAAAAAAAAATTTTTATCTCCCTTACTATCTTAAAAATTATTGATCAATTTCAACCAATTAATGCTATATATCTTCACGATATATCGATTAGCGGCGATGCTCGCACCGTTATTTAATTGTTTTAATACCTGACATTAACCTACATCACTACTCAAGTTGTATAATTCTAAGTTATAAATCAAGTAGATATTTTAAATAATGTCCTTGTAATTATGTCTGTATTATGTTTTTGTCTATGTGTATATGTTATTTCTGCCGTAAATTAAGTCTGAATTTCTTCGTTTATCGTGTTTCCTTTACTTGATAAAATACCTTTTGGTCGAAACGTCGCTGTATATTGTGCCCGTGTAATGCCGGGGACCGCAAGGGAAGTAAAGAATAGTACCACTGCGACCTACAAGGCATGTCGTAAGAGGCGACTGATGTAGGACCTAGGAAGCTACTCCAGTAAATAATAAGCATAACAGAAATCGCATGTGCTGGCTTACTTGTAAACGCATAATTGGCACAACACACAATCTCTCTTAGGCCACAGCCAACTCTAGATAACTATGCCAGACAACTGACTGGGAAACCTGAACTAGATCAGAGAAGGACACTGGAAAATATAGATGTTTGATAGAACACTGCAAGCTTTTCTGCTTTTTTTCTAATTCTTTGAGTCTATGGTTATTTATTGGGAAAAATATACACCAATACTGGAATGCGAGGTCACTTGGTGTATTTTGTGGTCTGATTTCTCATAATTCTTACCTGAGTTCAAAGGTCCATAAGTTTATAGTTGGTTCTGCTTAGGCTCAGATTACATACAAATCACACATAGTGATTAACAAGTGGCCGATATGGAGCGTTCGAAAAAGAACCTTCATATTGTTTTTGTAGTTTGTGAAACTACAGTACTTTATTTTTACGTGTTTTGCCATTGCTATATAGTTTTACTTCTGTTTTTCCTTTATTTTGATAACTATGTCCATTTAATTAATGAAAACGTCAGGAATTCTAAAAGTTCTGCTGACTCTAATTAATCTATACGCTTGGAATTTCATTCGCTCTAGCGATTCTAATTGTACCATACTCTAGGAATTCTATATGTTCTGCCGAATCTAATTGGTCCATTCACTTGAAATTCTTAAAATTTGAAACATATTCTGTACACAATAATCCGAATTTTGATGCAAGCAAGAGCGCATTCAAATAAAACGTGAACACAAGGAACGCGCAAATCTCCATATTTAACATTCCACAATCTTACCGAGCCATTTCAGTAAAGTTGACAAGACGGCAAGAGATCTGGGCTTCATCATAAGTGTGTTTTAATTGATAATTCACGTGTCATTATTTAACAGAGAGCATGCTATGCTTTTCATTACAACATCTATTATTGAATTGTTAGTTTAATATTTGGCTTGTGCGTAGATACCTTTACAGTCCCCGTTGCTATGCAACCGAACCACGATGCTGTTTGTGGTTGTAGTGCAGGATCATATAAAGACATAAGCGCGAACGGGTTTTTAAATATTAGTTTCATATTTAAAGCGTTTTGCTATTCAATGTTTTTTTTGGTCAACAATTTGTATTGTGTTTGTATGATGCTCAAGGGGTCTAAGGGTAATGCTAAAGGGGGTGTCTGCGGCGGCGTAGATTTCAGTGATTAGGGGTCTCTATCGCGCAGAGGTGAGTTGCTCGTCTCTCGTGTCAAAGGTACCAGGTTCGCTACCACGTAGAGCCATCTGGATATTTTTTCAGAGATTCTATGATCTCAGTGTAGGCGAGATCGAGTTTCTAGTCCTAACGGAGACGAACGATAACACTTAGGTCCCGTGTTCAATTTGAGCACGTAAAAGAACCCTTGGCAAGTTTAGAATCGAGAAGAGCTGAATGGAAAACTACTGCCCTGGCAAAATTCATTAGAAAAGATTTTTTTAAATACAATTCTTTCAAAAATACTTTCACCATCTTTTAAATTACACCGGGGACTCTCGCCGGTGTTAGGAGTTCGGCACTGCAGCTGAGATCATCCTGTGTAAGACAAAGATCGGAGCACACATGGCTACTCATCGAAGTGCAATAATGATGGTCCTATCAATCAATCAATCAATCAATCAATCAATCAATCAATCAATCAAGCAATAAATTCTTCCGAAGGTACTCGGTTCGTTTACTGTGTGAGCGAAGGGATATTATTCCAGGGAACGTAGCTGAGATCAAGCTGCTAGTCATATTGGAGAAGCCTGGGTAGATGATGCTCAACAACCCGGGAGGGTTAGTCCTCTAAGGGTCGCTACCCTGAAAGAAAATAGCAACATGCTGCATTGCAGGTCGGCTGGGGACAGTCAAAGGCTAATGGAGAGCGAACCCAGTAAACGCTGAATGAAACCGGATACGTCGCCGATGGATAAGCACTAGAGCTTCAAATGACGCTGACGATGTGACGTAAAAATACGTTCTTCGCAAAGGCTGTTTATAAATCACAATAAAAATAATCAAAATGGCCGAAAAAGAACGATCGAGAGAGAGAGAGAGAGAGAGAGTGCGATATCGAAGAAGGACGATAAAACGAAGTCCATTGTAAAAGATCGGCACGTTTTCTTGAAAAACTACTAATGGAAACAAAATTAATACAGGAAATAAAAATCAAACAAATAAAATAAATCGGATACACAAAGAGAAATGACAAATTGATCAAAACCTTATTAGAGGGGACATTTGAAGACTGACAAGCAATTGAAAGACAAAGACACGTTGGAGATAAAAATAACACTATTTACAAATAACAGTCTGACAGATTAGAACATAAAGGCATAAGATAAGAAATGTTAGATAACTTTGGGAGCCAATCTTTCATCCGGAGACGCCCCTGATAATGATCGTGGCATTTTTATTTGGGTGTAAGCGAGCGAGCTCTCATGTGGGATAGAGTCTCGATTCCTATATGGTTAATCCCTTGCTTTGTTGGGCGTAAGCGAGCGAGCTCTCATGTGGGATGGAGTCTCGGTTCCTATATGGTTAATCCCTTGCTTTGTTGGTTGTAAGCGAGCGAGCTCTCATGTGGGATAGAGTCTCGGTTCCTATATGGTTAATCCCTTGCTTTGTTGGGTGTAAGCGAGCGAGCTCTCATGTGGGATAGAGTCTCGGTTCTTATATGGTTAATCCCTTGCTTTGTTGGTTGTAAGCGAGCGAGCTCTCATGTGGGATAGAGTCTCGGTTCCTATATGGTTAATCCCTTGCTTTGTTGGTTGTAAGCGAGCGAGCTCTCATGTGGGATAGAGTCTCGGTTCCTATATGGTTAATCCCTTGCTTTGTTGGTTGTAAGTGAGCGAGCTCTCATGTGGGATAGAGTCTCGGTTCCTATATGGTTAATCCCTTGCTTTGTTGGGTGTAAGCGAGCGATCTCTCATGTGGGATAGAGTCTCGGTTCTTATATGGTTAATCCCTTGCTTTGTTGGTGTAAGCGAGCGATCTCTCATGTGGGATAGAGTCTCGGTTCCTATATGGTTAATCCATTGCTTTGTTGGTTGTAAGCGAGCGAGCTCTCATGTGGGATAGAGTCTCGGTTCTTATATGGTTAATCCCTTGCTTTGTTGGGTGTAAGCGAGCGAGCTCTCATGTGGGTGATGGGATCCCGGTTCTTATATGGTTAATCCCTTGCTTTGTTGGGTGTAAGTGAGCGAGCTCTCATGTGGGATAGAGTCTCGGTTCCTATATGGTTAATCCCTTGCTTTGTTGGGTGTAAGCGAGCGAGCTCTCATGTGGGATAGAGTCTCGGTTCCTATATGGTTAATCCCTTGCTTTGTTGGTTGTAAGCGAGCGAGCTCTCATGTGGGATAGAGTCTCGGTTCCTATATGGTTAATCCCTTGCTTTGTTGGTTGTAAGTGAGCGAGCTCTCATGTGGGATAGAGTCTCGGTTCCTATATGGTTAATCCCTTGCTTTGTTGGGTGTAGCAGCGAGCTCTCATGTGGGATAGAGTCTCGGTTCTTATATGGTTAATCCCTTGCTTTGTTGGGTGTAAGCGAGCGAGCTCTCATGTGGCATAGAGTCTCGGTTCTTATATGGTTAATCCCTTGCTTTGTTGGGTGTAAGCGAGCGAGCTCTCATGTGGGTGATGGAGTCTCGGTTCTTATATGGTTAATCCCTTGCTTTGTTGGTTGTAAGCGAGCGAGCTCTCATGTGGGATAGAGTCTCGGTTCTTATATGGTTAATCCATTGCTTTGTTGGGTGTAAGCGAGCGAGCTCTCATGTGGGTGATGGGATCCCGGTTCTTATATGGTTAATCCCTTGCTTTGTTGGGTGTAAGTGAGCGAGCTCTCATGTGGGATAGAGTCTCGGTTCTTATATGGTTAATCCATTGCTTTGTTGGGTGTAAGCGAGCGAGCTCTCATGTGGGATAGAGTCTCGGTTCTATATGGTTAATCCCTTGCTTTGTTGGTTGTAAGCGAGCGAGCTCTCATGTGGGATAGAGTCTTGGTTCTTATATGGTTAATCCCTTGCTTTGCGTTCCGAAGATTGTGGATTCGAATCCAGACCAGGCTGTTCTGTTTCTGCGTGCATTTTTCCATAGACCAGTAAGATTGTTGCCATGGCTACGGAGTTCGTGCTTTGTGCTATACTCTCGGTAAGTGGCATGCAATTTCGATGGAGAGAGACCGAGCCATATAGTATAAAATCGTGTTTAATGAAGTCAATCCTTCGACCACTTTTAGAGCTCTCATGAAATAGTTAATAATATAGCGTTTTTATTTTTTCTTCCGATCCAGAAGCACTTGAGCTTTCAGCTCTTCGGCTCGGTGCCATGACATCGTAACCGTTTGCTTCGGTGCCACGAACACCGTAAATCTGGGGAATCTGTGGCTTTTTCTGCCAGCCCGAGGAATTGAATCCGCACTCACAGAGGGCTTGTCACCCGCAGTCCAACGATTTACGTACACGCTGGGCAGGCAGGCATGCGTTTTTATTTACAGAATGTAGCTCTCGTGGACTAGTTAATAATTTAGCATGTTTATTTACGGAATGTAGCTCTCATGAAATAGTTAATAATTTAGCGTGTTTATTTACAGAATGTAGCTCTAATAGAATACTGATTAACTTATTATGTTCTTTGCAGTAGGAAGATCTAATGCTCTCATGCAATTGTTATTAATTTAGCACGTTCTTTGTATAATGTAGCTCTCATGAAATAGTTATTAATTTTGACATGTTCTTTGTAGAATATAGCTCTCATTATAGCCAGCCTGATAGAATTTAGATCTCTGTTGAGTTCTTTTGCTTTTGTCATCGTTATTCTTAAATTTTCCATAGGTCCTGTAGCAACTGTTATCTTGGTTGTCCCCTGCCTTGTCTTTCAGAAAAAAAGTTATCCATTACTGTTTTCTTCAAACCATTATGACGTATCTTTCAGCAAAACATATTGACGATCTGCTGTATGTTCTTCTTCTACTTCGGGCGTTCAGTGGTTTGCCATTGCTTTCTGAACGATGAGGTCTATTTTTACAGTTCGTAAAAATCCAAGGAAAAATCTCTGAGGGCCACAGAAATGTGGTTTTATAGAAAAATGATGAGAATCCCATGGACTGCTAAAATGACTAATGTTGAGGTCTGCAGGTGCTGAATGAGATCAAGACACAGAGAAAGCTTATCATCAATATAAGAAAGAGACAGTCATCATGTTTCGGGCATGTAATGAGGAGGGGAGGTTTAGAACACATTGTGACAACCGATAAAATCGAGGGTAGACGAGACAGAGAGAAAATGTTGGATGGCCTGACTTCATGACATGGTAGAGCGTCAACATCTGAGTTGATAGCAAACACCAATGACAGAGATTTGTAGAGATCCATGATCGCCTACGCCAGCCGGCACGGCACCTGATGATGATGATAAATCCAAGGGAACTAATTTGCTTCCAAGCTTGCTCGCCGTGGAGTTTGAATCAGGTACGTTTGGGTTGTGATCGAGCTCAAAAGATCAAATGCCCAAGTCGTCGGTGGTGTAAAGGTTAGCATGGTTGCCTTTCAAGCTGTCGATCCGGGTTCGATTCCCGGCTGACGCATATATTTTTAACGATCGCGCGCGAGAGAGAGAAATGCCCAAACACTACTCAATCAAGTTTTCTCGTTCGGTTTTCTCCAGATCCGCTCTGATCAGATCAGTTTTGTAGGTTTCAGCAATTATCTCTGACGTCGGCGAAGACCTGCCTGCATGGCAAGGGACACCAGTTAAATGGTAAAGCAAGGCTTTCACGCAAAAATCAGTCAGAAGCGCCAAATCAGGTGTCATGGCTAACTCCCAAATTCGCAAGGGAGAACGCAGAAGAAGGAGTTGGTTTCCGCACATCTCAGTCATTGAAGAAGATGAGAAATATTCTTCTTCTTCAGCGATCTCTGGTCATACACTTAATTTACTGTGCGACCACAAACTGGGCAGTCAGCTTCAAGTCTGTCAGGTTTCTTTCTTCAGTGATCTCTGGTCATGCACTTAATTTACTGTAGACCACAAACTGGGCAGTCAGCTTCAGGTCTGTCAGGTTCCCCAAAGCTTAGTTTTCAGGTCGACTGAGTGTGGCCACATGTTGCTTCTCAGCTCACACAGTAGAGAACAGTCTTGCAGGATATACTCCGGTGTCTGTTCCACCTGCTGACACTGGCAGAGAGCTGTTTGACTTATTCCTAGTCTATATAAGTGTTTGTTGAGTCTGCAGTGTCCGGTGCGTAGTCGAAATATAATGACCTGGTCTGTTCTGCTTAGGTCTTTGAGGAAGTCTTTTCCATAATCATATCCAGTGTTTGTCTTCCAGTCTACTGCAGATTTTCTCTGTATGAGGTGTTTTGACCAGAAAGATTCAATATACCAGTTTCATTACGTCAATTCATTTTTCAACAAAAATATGCAGTTTCTTGTATACCCTTGTGTAACATTCTTTTCTTGACGAATGTGCGTACGTTAAATTCTTGACGTCAAGTATATCCATTATTTGTTTTGTGATGTCTTGTATGGTTTTGCAGTTCTGTTTTATGATCGGTTTTATTCCATACAGAAAAGTCAACAGAAAACAACTGTGTATAAAATGAAATCCTTCATTCAAGCGACCACCTGTGAGGAATGTGGTTCTTCTAGGGTGATCCCCATGCCTAAGACTTTGGTCGTTAAGAAAAACAAGATAGCTTCCTGCAGACGTTTATTGGCAGCATCTTAAATGCTGCATGGATCGTATTAAGACGCTGCACCATAGGATCTAGACCCCTGGGGAGAGTTAAGAATACATGAAGCAGGGCAATCGACGTGCTGTGAACGTTGCGTTGTATAGACCTCACAGGCAGCACGAGCCGAATATACTTACAATGACGCAAACATATTCAATGATTTCGTTAAAAAAATAAAAGTATTCAAGAAATGTATTTTTCGATGCATCTGCGGTGCAACTAAAGCATTTTACCACCTATATTTAAACGTGTAATGTTATACTCTGTACAATAGCTCCTTCGAATCGTGTCGAACTTAAGGAACGCGATTCATGTCATATATAATGAAATAATATAATACAAATTGTGAATTACCGGTAATCCGTACTTTGTTGCCTTTTAAAAAAAAAAAATAAAGAAATCGCGATGTTGCTTTTGTCAAAAATATATACATTTTTATGTGCAAGCAGCTGCTTTTTTTCAGTTTATTTTGGGATTAAGTGGGGGGAAAAAGTGCTTATTCGAGAATTTTTGTCTGTGTGTTACTGCATGTATTACCTTGATGTGAAAGATATATTCGCTACTATGGCTGCAGGCGACCAGTATACAAACATTCGGATGTGAAGTATGGACATTTAACGAGAACAAGTTCTTTTGAAAATATGCCTTACAGAAGAGTCCTCCGTATACCACCGCTCAATGCTAATATATGCCAGCGATAGTTAAATAACGACATATATATATATATAGTGAGAGAGAAAGTAAGGGGAATGCATTTGATAATAAATGTCTTTTAAAGGGTTTTAAAGCCGAAGGATTGACTTCATTGCACCGGGTTTTACCCCATATGGCTCGGTCCTCTCCGCAGAAATGACACGCCACCTGCCGAGAGTATTGCACAAAGAACAAACTCCGTAGCTCCAGCAACAATCCTAGGGATCTCTGGAAAACTGCACTCGTGAACAGAACCGCGCGGTCCGGACTCGAACCCACGAACTTCGACTCACAAGGCAAAGGCTTAACCACTTAGCCACAGAGACCCTCTAATGTCTACCAAATGTCTACTAAATGTCTATGTCTAATAAATGTCTATGTCTACTAAATGTCTATGTCTACTAAATGTCTACTAAATATCTATGTCTACTAAATATCTATGTCTACTAAATGTCTATGTCTACTAAATGTCTACTAAATATCTATGTCTACTAAATGTCTATGTCTAATAAATGTCTATGTCTACTAAATGTCTACTAAATATCTATGTCTACTAAATGTCTATGTCTAATAAATGTCTATGTCTACTAAATGTCTATGTCTACTAAATGTCTACCAAAAATAATGAATATGAAGTGAGACGACTTCAGGAGAGGATATCAAATCAGAGATATGTCTTGTCAACCTATAATAACTTGTGTTATAAGAATGAGAAAATAGAGATATGTTGAGTATTCTCTGAAAAGAAATGACCAAAGATACATAAAACAGGCATTAAAGGTGCAGCATCTGGAGAAATGGATAAGGGCGCGGCTCCAATTCGGGATATCCAGGTACAATCCCAGTAAGGTCAAGTAGTTTTTTTTTCTGTCTGGGGACGTAAAAAAATATCCAAACTTGAACAGTTTCGAGACAACTGCACCAGTCATGAAAAAACCGTGGCATGTTCTATGCATGACGTAGCCATCAACAATAGTAAACGAGTCGCTGATTTTTTTATGCAAGACTTATGCGTTCAGTAGTGTGTCATTGATTTCTTAACGGCGAGGTATATTTTTACCTTTTTTGTAAAAATCCCACGGAAACTAATTTGCTTCCAAACTTACCTACCGTGGGGTTTGAACCAGGTACGATTGGGTTTGTGATCGAGCTCACTATTACTTGAGCTACAGACGCTCGCACTAGCCATGCAGCCATTAAATTCCACAAACACAGACACCCCCTGTCCTACATCTCATAAACGCGGTATTAAAGTTAGTAACGGCGGCAAGACGGAGAAACCACGAGAAAAACACGCAGTAGATACATCAATGAACACAGAACGGGAGTTGTTAGCCTAAACACACTGAGATATATGCATGGGAATAGATCGGAGCAATTATGGACATGTCCGATGTGTGATGAAGATGATCCTCAAATGAACAATGAATTATGAACAGTTAGTAACGAGTTTTTTTGTTGTTCTTTTTTGCAGTGAGAGATGTACGGAAACAAAGAGATCTGAGAACGTTGGACCAGATCAGATCAAATCTGAATAACAAAACTGGGAAGGATGCAGTAATACTTAATAATCTGGCGATATTGACGAAGATAGGTAAACGATAGTTTTACATTAATAATAATAATAATTCCTCTCGTACCGTTTTACATAGGGCCTGCAAGAAATTTCTCCATACCGCTCTATCCTGGGCAACTCGCTCAATCTCCTCAATCGAACTGAGACCGATATTTCCTGCCTCTCTCAGCAAAGTTCGCTTCGGGGTCTCCTTAGGTCGACCTCTCTTTCTTGAACCCTTTGCATCCCACTTAAATGCCTGCTTTGATATTCTTTGATCATTTCTCCTCAAGGTGTGCCCAACATATCTCCATCTTCTCTTTCTTATAAAAGTTGTCACTAGTGGTTGACCAGACATGTCTCTGATTTCATCACTTCTCTGAATTCGTTCCATTTTATATTCATTATTTTTCGCAGACATCTATTTTCAAATGCATTCAACTTGCTTTCTATATCTTTAGTCATTTTCCAACTCTAGCTGGCATATGTTAGGATTGATACAACATTTGAATTAAAAAATTCGTAATTTAGTTTTAATACTATATAACTTGCAGCTCCATATTTTATTTAGACTTTTAAAAGCTTATGTTACTTTGCCAATTCGTATCATAATTTCTTTTTAACATTTCCTGTGCAATCAAAATTGCTACCCAAATAGGTGAACTGCTCTGTTATTTTTATCATTTTAGATTCCAGTGTGATATCTGCATTACTTGCCATAGGTGTCTTCATTATATTTGTTTTTCATAGCTTATCTGCAGTCCAACTTTTGATGCTATAGATGACAAGTTGTCTGTTTTTCTTTGCCTATCTTGGTTGTTTCTACTTAACAAGGCAATATCGTATGTAAAATCCAAATCTTCTAGTTGACTATTTTCTACCAAATCGATGCCAGTTTCGCCACTGCAACATTTTCCTTTTACCCAGTCAATGACCACTCCAAACAATAGCGAAGTTTTACATTAGCAAAGGACAAAATAATCAAATAAGGAAAGTAACAAAAATAGATATCTCGACCGCATGTCTAAATCGAAACAACACATTCAAAAACAAAACATTAAATTAATTATTAAAACATGCATTTTAGATCCTTCTTCGTCTTCTTCTTCTTCGCGTTCGTTCTTCACAACCAAATTTAATCACTCTTTGTGATATGCTTGATCTTTTCCCAAGAACGTGTATACGTTGCACATTGGTTTGGTAGTACCCTAAACGCATATACTTCTACACGTTTAGGACATGTGCATCCGATTTCAGCCAAACCTCCTTAGTCGCCTCTTACGACATGCTGGTGGCAGGTAACAGTGGTTCTATTCTTTACACCCCAAATTTGGGCCCAGGTAACCCTCGGCGATTTTAGATACAAAAAGCAAGATTAGAAGAAAACATATCCACCCACGCATACACCTTTTTGACCTTTGCTATTGTCTCTGGTAGAGTTGATAACAAGATGTTTACCTGTGTTGTCTGCAGACTAAAGTAAATATTTGAAACGTCTGTGCGCTGGTGTGGTGCCAGGGCTTGCAAGGGAAGCGAAAAATAGTACCATCGCGACCTACAAGCCATGTCGTACGAGGCGACTGAGGTAGGGACCTAGGGAAGCTACCATAGTTAAGCGTCGCAGAAATCGGATGGACGTGTCTAATGGAAGGCGCATAATTAGCACTACGTACAATGTCTTTATGATCAAATCACATACAGATCACATACAGATCACATACAGATCACATACTGTACGAGTGAGGATGATCCTTAAAACAACAATAAAAACAAAGTTGCAGACATTATGCAGGAGATTTGTTTGTAATGATAGGAGGAGGAGGGTGGCGTCTGTGGCTTAGGGAATAGTGACTCGGTCTATTAACCTCGACGTTCTGAGTTCGAAACACGCTGCGGACAATTTGGTTGCAAATTGTTTCGCGTGGATTTTACAAAAGGATGATGGCGCCACCCATTCAGAAAGCAATAGCAAACTACTGAGCGTAATAATGCCTAGAAAAATCACGAACAGGGTTAATAAGCTGGGGTTGATTCGCAAAGTCCTGTAAAGGATATGCAATTAACATTTAATACATGGAGTAATAATAATAAAAATAAATCCCTTAACACGTTAGGGTCATAGGGGTGTAACTGTGGAGGCATCAGCACAAAAAGCACGGCACTGCCAGAATCTCTGTTTTCAACTCCTCGAGCGAGTGTGGAGAAACTCTGCCCCGACCAGCTCTTGATGTTGTCAAACCAGGATTTTCTCTGCTCTCCTTTCTTTCATCCACCCTCAACTGTTTTGTGTAGAATAATCTTAGAGAGTGAGCTATGTCTCATCACATGCCCGAACAACGCAAGTTTACGCCGTTTCACGATTGTCAACAGTGGCAATTGTCGATCTGCAAGGTTGTTTATTTGGTCTCTTACATAAATGTTCATCTTATGTTCTCTTACATAAATGTTAATCTTATGTTCTCTTACATAAATGTTCATCTTATGTTCTATGTAGCTAATAAGTAGTAACAGTATGTCACACTTATAAGAGGAGATGTGAGACGGAATAGCGAAAAGCATAAGCCTTCGTCTATTGACTAGGACACGAGATTGTTGTATGTTCAACCCCTCAATCGACGTTTCATACGTAAGGAAAGGATTTGACCCACCTATCTCCTGAATATTAGGAACTAGAAAAGTGAAATTACTATTTTGTCTATTGTCTTTCCCCAGGCGTATGATAGAATTGGTTGTAAACTCTTGCAGTTAAGCTAGGGTGTTAGCTTTAATTTGCGTTCCAGGCCAGATGAGTCGCTCATGTTGTGTTATATTCGTGTTTCTTTAGTGTGATTTTGACAGTGTCTATCCATCTTATTGGTCTTCCTTGGCTTTAGTACCTGATCTCTTTTTACTGAATGTTGCTATTGGTTGTTGGTTGTATTCCATTCTCCTTAAATCACTGCATTTGTTGTCTTTCGATGTATTCGGTACATGAAGTTATGCCCATTCTGCTTCTGATGTCCTATTTCGTTATCTATCTTTGCTGGAGACCCCTCACCACCTGCCTTCCTCAAGCATTTCATTTCACACGTGGTGAGCTTTTGTGATGTGTTGCTGTAAGAGACCAAGTTTGGCACTGGTACAAGTGTTGGTAGGAAAATACTTTCATCATCTGTCTTTCACTTCCATGTTGATCTTTGAGTGTTGTAGTAATGGTTCCAGCTGGTGGTTCACTGCATTTACTTTTTGTCACATTGTCTCTATTTCTCTATCGAGCTTTCCGTCCTCTGTGAAAATGCTGCTAAATATTAAATTAAGAAGTTTGCTTTACTATGTTTGCCTGGCTTGGTGTTCTGTTGAAGTGACGTCATACACTAAATCCATCAAAAAGCTACTGACACTTTAAAAAAATAAGTGTAGTACTTATTATGGCACATATACTATTTACTCATTCTGGTTCAATTCCATTCCCACTATCTAAAACATTAGCTATTTCCACCACATTTAAGGTCTGTGCCCTAGATCGCATCCTGGCTAGGCTACTCTAAGGGTCGGTCCTGTAAGAAGGCAAAGTCTTTCAGGTTAACAATTCTCTTAAAAGAAACAATACATTCCTCTACAAGGTCATATTAGTCACAGCCTGGTTTGTCATTCATCCCATGTATGACTCACTGCTACTTAGTCTGCTTCCTTGTTAAGTGTTGCTACAGAGGTATACTGTGTTAAGTTAAATACAGTTATACTGCGTCTACATTTATTGTATATCAACTTTGCTGTTAACTTCAGTTTAAAACGTTTTTATTTCTGTATAAACACGAGTAATTATTTACTTTTCATTTCTCTAATCATGTTTTGCCTTACAGCGTCAGGATAAGAAGAATTTCTAGAACGGGTTTTAGTGTGCGTTTCATAAACAGCGTTTTTCGTCGCCTCTGTAATCAAAAGACTAAAGTTAGAGAAACTATATTGAATGCATTTCTTCTTCTTCTTCTTTGCGTTCGGTTTTGTATGCTCGTCTAAACCATGAGATGAGTTGCCTCTATGAAGCGACATGTCAGTTGAAGTTCTTGAGAGTTCCCAAAGCTTGCTCTGTAAGCTTTGTTCATGAAGCCATGCTTCTTTCGTTGTGTGTATGATGGACATGACTGCAGGATGGCATGCACACTGTGCAATCTGAGCAGGCTTTATTCTGTGCATGTGGGGGTTGAGCCTGCAGTGACCTGTTCTTAGGCGAAAGATTGTTGTGTGCTGTTTTCTGTTTAGTCTGTTGATGGAATCTTGTGGATGTTTGCTGTGGGTTTGGCATTTGCGAAAAATAATGACCATAACATGTTATTAATTCAGTATAGCTGATGAAGTCAGAGAAATGTCTAGTGAACCACTAGTAACAATTGTTATAAGAAAGAGAAGATGGAGATATGGTGGGCATACTCTGAAGAAAGAATACAATCAGGAAAAAGGTATACTTTGCCTTAAACCACCTGGACTGACCGATTGATAGGAGAACTCAGCAGCAGTGCATGAATTCCGTAGCACCGGCGAGGGTACTCGATGTAATTTTGAAGGTGTTGAAGATATTTTTGTAGGAATTTTATTTGTAGTCTTTTTCTTATGAATTGCGCCGAGCAGCGGCATCCAGTCTGCTCTTCTCAATTTGAGCTGCAATGGTTCTGTTATGTGCTCAACTTGAACACGGAACCTACGTTTTATCGTCCATCTCCGAATGGACTAGGAACTCAATCTCACTTACATTGAGATCAGGAATCTCTGGAAAAATATCGACACGATGGAAAAATATCCAGATTGCTTCACGTGGGAGCGAACCTGGTACCTTAGACAAGAGAGACGAGCACCTAGCCTCTACACCACAGAGACCACCCCACACCCCAACCATCCTTACAACATAGCTAGGCTAGGCGATGGGTGTCAAGAAATGAGGTAATGGTTTTAATACTGTTTTGTCTATTTGATTTCAAGCTCTTTTTTTTTTTCCGATCCAGAAGCAGAGTGAAGCTTCGGTCGTGTCATGGACATCGTACCTTCGGCTCGTGCCACGAACACCGAAATCTGGGAAACCTGTGCTTTTCTGCCAGTCCGCGAGTTGAACCCGCACTACAGAGGACTAGTCACCGTGTCCAACGGCTAGAACACGCTGGGCACGCGGGCTTCGAAGCCTAATACCTGGACACTGTTTATTTGTTGATCATATTCTCCGCTTCCGTTGCTTCCTCTGGGGTTCTTGCAAAAAACTCCTTGTTCTCATCTTGCAACACCTGCTAAAATTCAAGTGTATGTCCCGTGTATGTCCCGTATATGTTCTTAACCTTTTCGCTGCTACATACTTTCTGAAGGCCGAGCTAAAAATAGCTACTCTTTGTTTCTAGGTCACAAACGTGAATGATCGCCTATAGCAGTGACAGTAAATATGTATAACGTGTTAACACGCCTTTAGCCCACAGAGGACAGATAATAACAGACGTGTTAATGCGTCATTAGAAGTGAATGGGAAAAACGTATATATACGTCCTTAGCAGCTAAAGGGTTAAGAATATATTTAAGTGGGCGCCTGTTAGTGTTTGAGGAATTCTAGTTTAATAAATTTAATATAATGAACCCGCCCGTGTGGTGATGGGGCCACAAGGGAGCAAAGAATAGTACCACTGCAAACTACAAAGCATGTCGTAAGAGCTGACTGGTGTAGAACCTAGGAAAGCTACCCTAGTAAATATAAAGCATCGCAGAAATCGGATGTGCTGGCCTAATTGTAGGCGGCTAACTGGCACAACGTACAATCGCTCTTAGGCTCAGATCACATACAAACCACACAGAGTGATTAACAAGTGTTCGATATGGAGCGTAAAAAGAAGAAGATATAATGAACCGGAAAAGGAATGTCAGTGATTCAATGTGATATTCTTGTGATGTTTTATGTGATTCAGAAAAACATGATCGAAGTTAATGTTAATCACAAACATAATGGTCATTTTCATGTCATATCTGAGCCACATGACATATATCACAATCCTTCTCATCACATCTCATTGTGACCTGACACATCTCATAATCTTCATCACCTCTCAGAGCGACATGACACTTCTGATAGTCCTCCTCATCACATCTCTGTACGACGCGATACAGTCTCATAATTCTTTTCATCACATCTCTGAGCAACATGACACTTCTCATAATCCTCATCACATCTCTGAGCAACATGGCACTTCTCATAATCCTCATCACATCTCTGAGCAACATGACACTTCTCATAATCCTCATCACATCTCTGAGCAACATGACACTTCTCATAATCCTCATCACATCTCAGAGCGTCATGACACTTCTGATAGTCCTCCTCATCACATCTCTGTACGACGCGATACAGTCTCATAATCCTCCTCATCACATCTCTGAGCAACATGACACTTCTCATAATCCTCATCACATCTCAGAGCGACATAACACTTCTGATAGTCCTCCTCATCACATCTCTGTACGACGCGATACAGTCTCATAATCCTTTTCATCACATCTCTGAGCGACGTGACATATCTCACCCTTTCATTCTTCGTCTTATCAGATCGGTATGTGACATGACGCAAATTATAATCACCTTTACTACACCAACGTGACATGACGCATCTAATATAATCATTCAGTACAACAGCTAGACGTGACTCACTCTATAATCCTTGAGTACCCACCTAGCTAGAGCTGTGTATATCGCTAAACACATTTCCTAATATAATACACAAATACATTACTACTTATTCATGATCTTCCTATGCTTGTACAATTGTTTTTTTTTTAATCTTTCCTACCCCATTGTATCAATGCTAAATCTGTTGCTGTTTTTTAAATCCTCATTAATAAATTCTTCAACTGAAAAACTTGTACTTCTTCTTCTTCTTCTTTGCGTTCGTTCTTTACCACCAATTTTCATCACTCTTTGTGATATATTTGATCTTTGCCAAGTACGTGTATGCGTTGCACATTGGTTTGGTAGGCCCCTAAACTTCTACACGCTTAGGACACATGCATCCGATTTCAGCCAAACTTCCTTAATCGCCTCTTACGACATGTTCGCTTACTCAACTGCTTATGAAAATAACATCAATCTTATTCAACTGCTAAATTCATGAAAATTACATTCACTATCAGCTTTACATAGAGAAACAAAGAATGAAGTGGTTCGGCCACTTGATGAGAATGCAATCAAACTGCACATCATTATACAGTGTTTTCTACAACAGAAGATCAGGATAGAAGGCGAGAGGAAGACCTCGAAAAATATGGTTAGATTGCATAGCAGAATCCTGACAAAGAGCAAAAGTAACTATCATACAAGCCACTAGAACATCGCAAGACAAAAACAGAAAACCACAACACTGGACAACAAACAACCCGATAGCAGTGTAACGACAAAATACAAATGTTAAAATGTCACTCAGTTTAAAATATAAAATAGAGACATTTAGAGATAGCAATACAACTCTTAAAGAAAGTCCTTCTCATATTAGAATATTAAACTGAAACTTAAGAACAACATATGAAGTTGTAAGTGTAAAGTTGGAGGCAGACCACCCAGGTCTATAAAGTGATGTATATCATTAGTGCCGTAGGCGAGACCCGGTCATAAATTTCCCGCTACGCGCATGACACAGCAGGAGAGCGAGACACCATGTGAACAGGACATACAAAGTTGGCACAATAGAGCAGAGTCGATATGCCCGCGCTAATCGGTAAATATTTATAAAAGATTTCTTACGGTTCTGGTTGCTTAACACTTACATTTTCAGAGTTTAACACCGGACACTGCAGACTCAACAAACACTTATTTAGTTAGACTAGGAATAAGTCAAACAGCTCTCTGCCAGTGTCAGCAGGCGGAACAGACACCAGAGCATGTCCTGCAAGACTGTCCTCTCCATGGGAAGCTGAGAAGCAACATGTGGCCACACCCAGTCGACCTGAAAACTAAGGTTTAGGGAAACCTGACAGACCTGAAGCTGACTGCCCAATTTGTGGTCCACAGTAAATTAAGCGCATGACCAGAGATCGCTGAAGAAGAAGAATAATTTCTCATACTAGTACTACACTCTCATTTCTCCTAATACTAGTACTACACTCTTACTTCTAGTACTATACTCTCACTTCTAGTACTACACTCTTACTTCTAGTACTACACTCTCATTTCTAGTACTACACTCTCATTTCTAGTACTGCACTCTCATTTCTAGTACTACACTCTCATTTCTAGTACTACACTCTCATTTCTCCTAATACTAGTACTACACTCTTACTTCTAGTACTATACTTTCATTTCTAGTACTACACTCTTACTTCTAGTACTACATTCTCATGTCTAGTACTACACTCTCATTTCTAGTACTGCCCTGTCATTTCTCATTCAGTGCCAAATTTTTCTCCCAATTTCTTACCATCGAGTTTCTAATTTCTTGTTTGTGTCATGTTTTGTTGCGATAAGGGGCTCGCTTGAAAGGTACTCGGTTTGTTTTCCCTCGTCGGGAGACCGGGATATTTTCCCAGACATCTCTGATCACAATGTAAGTGAGATCAAGTTCATAATGCTTATCGAAGGTGGGCGATACAAGGTTGACATCTTGTTGAAACTCAGCAGGTAAAAGAAGCATTGGCAGTTGAAAATTGATAAGAATGTGCTACAAAACCCCTGCCTGAACAAAATTTATTAAAAAGAATAAAGTTTACCTTCCACAAAAATGTTCACCACTTCAAAATTACATTGAGGACCCTCGTCGGGGCTACGGAGTTCGTGCTCTCCAGCTGATATCTTCCTGTGTAAGATAGAGATCCGAATATCCTTAGTGATTCACTGATGTCCTACACTGATATTCCTTTCTATCAATCAGTCAATCAATCAATCAATTAATCAATCAGTCAATTAATCAATCAATCACTCAATCATTCAATCAATCACTCAATCACTCAATCATTCAATCAATCACTCAATCAATCACTCAATCAATCACTCAATTAATCAATCAGTCAATCAATCAATCATTCAATCAATCAATCAATCAGTCAATCAATCAATCAATCAGTCAATCAATCAGTCAATCAATCACTCAATCAGTCAATCAGTCAATCAATCAGTCAATCAATCAAAATCAGTCAATCCCTCGGTCAATCAATCAATCACTCAATCAATCAATCAGTCAATCAATCAATCCATCAATCACTCAGTCAATCAATCAGTCAATCAATCAATTACTTCAGTGAAAGTGAGGGGGCGCCCTTTACTTTCCCACCCCCAAAATTGACAAACAAATACACAACTTGTGCAAACACTAGAGCGTTTAGAAGAGGACTATATGGTTATGTGTTACCATGGCAACTGAAACATAAGCATAGTAAAGAACACATACAAGAAACACATAACATAACATAACATACAAGAAACACATAACATAACAAAACATAACATACAAGAAACACATAACATAACATAACATACAAGAAACACATAACATAACAAAACATAACATACAAGAAACACATAACATAACATAACATACAAGAAACACATAACATAACAAAACATACAAGAAACACATAACATAACATAACATAACATACAAGAAACACATAACATAACATAACATAACATAACATAACATACAAGAAACACATAACATAACATAACATACAAGAAACAGTGGTTTATTAGTATATTATGTGGTTGATCACATAACAAACTTGTATTCCGGTCATACCAAGATTATGTGACCGAGGCACACACTTTCCACCTAAGACCGATGTTTAATTTGGTTATAACAGAGCGTATTGGACATGTTTCATGGTGTGGCCCTGTGACCTGGGACTAGTCTTAAAACTGACTTTTCATTGATTACTGTGCGTATTGTGTTCTGGTATGTGTTTATTGTCCTGAGATGAACTTTTGTGTTGATCTGGGTGTAGCCAGGAGATGAACTTTTGTGCTGATCTGGGTGTAGCCTGGAGATGAACTTGTGTGCTGATATATGTGTATCCAGGAGGACTTTTGTGATGATCTATGTGCAGCCAAGAGAAGGACTTTTGTGCTGATCTGGGTGTAGCCTGGAGACGAACTTTTGTGATGATCTATGTGTATCCAGGAGAAGGACTTTGTGATAATCTATGTGTAGCCCTGAGAAGGACTTTTGTGCTGATCTATGTGTAGCAAGAAGAAGGACTTTTATGTTGATTTATGTGTAGCCCCGAGAAGGACTTTTGTGTTGATTATGTAGCCTGAGAAGGACTTTTGTGCTGATCTATGTGTAGCCCTGAGAAGGACATTTGTGCTGATCTATGTGTATCAAGAAGAAGGACTTTTGTGCTGATCTATGTGTAGCCCAGAGAAGGACTTTTGTGTTGATCTATGTGTAGCCCTGAGAAGGACTTTTGTGTTGATCTATGTGTAGCCCTGAGAAGGACATTTGTGTTGATCTATGTGTAGCCCAGAGAAGGACTTTTGTGTTGATCTATGTAGCCAGAAGGACTTTTGTGTTGATCTATTGTAGCCCTGAGAAGGACTTTTGTGCTGATCTATGTGTAGCCCTGAGAAGGACATTTGTGCTGATCTATGTGTAGCAAGAAGAAGGACTTTTGTGATGATCTATGTGTAGCCAGGAGGACTTTTATGCTGATCTGGCTGTAGCCATGAGAAGGACTTTTGTGTTCAACTGGGTGTACCCATGAAAAGGGCATTTGTGTTGATGTCGGCGTAACATCAGAAATACTTACTGTTGCTGGTCTGGTGTGTGTGATTGAGACATATGTATTTATATGTTTCAAAATTATAATGTCAAAGAAAGCAGCACAGTCGTTAATGTTGATTTTAGTGGCTACAACAAAACTCTTAAGATACAGAGTCGCTTGCTAATATTATTATACTCTTCTAATACCGATATACGTTACAACTTAGGGCATGTAAGTACATTTTCTATACCTCTCTATCACGGAGAACTTGTTGAATCTCTTCTTGTCTTGAGTCCAATACTTTTCGTCTTAGTAAAGTTCGTTTCAGGATTTTGCTATTCTGCCATTCTTTCTTGAACTGTTTGTCAGCCACTTCATCGCCTGTCTGTCTTCTGGAACTGTTTGTCAGCCACTTCATCGCCTGTCTGTCTTCTGGAACTGTTTGTCAGCCACTTCATCGTCTGTCTGTCTTCTGGAACTGTTTGTCAGCCACTTCATCGCCTGTCTGTCTTCTGGAACTGTTTGTCAGCCACTTCATCGCCTGTCTGTCTTCTGGAACTGTTTGTCAGCCACTTCATCGCCTGTCTGTCTTCTGGAACTGTTTGTCAGCCACTTCATCGCCTGTCTGTCTTCTGGAACTGTTTGTCAGCCACTTCATCGCCTGTCTGTCTTCTGGAACTGTTTGTCAGCCACTTCATCGCCTGTCTGTCTTCTGGAACTGTTTGTCAGCCACTTCATCGCATGTCTGTCTTCTGGAACTGTTTGTCAACCACTTCATCGCCTGTCTGTCTTCTGGAACTGTTTGTCAGCCACTTCATCGCCTGTCTGTCTTCTGGAACTGTTTGTCAGCCACTTCATCGCCTGTCTGTCTTCTGGAACTGTTTGTCAGCCACTTCATCGCCTGTCTGTCTTCTGGAACTGTTTGTCAGCCACTTCATCGCCTGTCTGTCTTCTGGAACTGTTTGTCAGCCACTTCATCGTCTGTCTGTCTTCTGGAACTGTTTGTCAGCCACTTCATCGCCTGTCTGTCTTCTGGAACTGTTTGTCAGCCACTTCATCGCATGTCTGTCTTCTGGAACTGTTTGTCAACCACTTCATCGCCTGTCTGTCTTCTGGAACTGTTTGTCAGCCACTTCATCGCCTGTCTGTCTTCTGGAACTGTTTGTCAGCCACTTCATCGCCTGTCTGTCTTCTGGAACTGTTTGTCAGCCACTTCATCGCCTGTCTGTCTTCTGGAACTGTTTGTCAGCCACTTCATCGCCTGTCTGTCTTCTGGAACTGTTTGTCAGCCACTTCATCGCCTGTCTGTCTTCTGGAACTGTTTGTCAGCCCATCCTGCTCAATCGCCTGTCCTGTCTTCTCTGGAACTGTTTGTCAGCCACTTCATCGCCTGTCTGTCTTCTGGAACTGTTTGTCAGCCACTTCATCGCCTGTCTGTCTTCTGGAACTGTTTGTCAGCCACTTCATCGCCTGTCTGTCTTCTGGAACTGTTTGTCAGCCACTTCATCGCCTGTCTGTCTTCTTGAACTGTTTGTCAGCCACTTCATCGCCTGTCTGTCTTCTTGAACTGTTTGTCAGCCACTTCATCGCCTGTCTGTCTTCTGGAACTGTTTGTCAGCCACTTCATCGCCTGTCTGTCTTCTGGAACAAGGTTAAAAAGGTAAAGGAACTCTTTTATTCCCATGGTATATAGACAATACGATGTTAGGTCCGTATTTTCATTGACCGTCGGCACACGATGGGTGATGTGGTCAAGATCATGCCTTTACTTCCCGGTGCTTTTTCTGGTACCTAATTGAGGCAATTGCTCAAGGCATCCTTTATATCCTGTTGGCCAGGCCCAGGCCCGTATACTGCTTTGCCGTTAAGGAACCTGTTCATATATTTTTACCCTCTCTAATCAACTGAGACGATTAATGGTGGATGAAATGGTTTTCCTGAATATTGAGGACACCGATATCCAATTATACATAGGGTGTGCACCCGCTTTCTAGTTGAACATTGTTTGCATCATGGCAACAGAAAACTTGTCCTGTTTTAATCTTATTGTCTCTCTCTCTCGCTCTCGATTCCCGCTTAGACTGGTGAACCAAAATTTTTAATGAATTCTGCTGTTGTTTTTAGGGACTCCGTCCCTCCGTACAGCTCCTCGCGAAACTGTGTTATCTGCCAGGTTTCCTTTCTCAGGCCTGCTAACAATTGGTAGTCTTGCAGTATGTGCTCTGCCGTCATGTCCGCCTTTTCACAGTGGCACAGGCTAGTTGTGCCAATTTTAAATTTGTTGAACATGTAGGCCCCCAAGTCTGTTATGGCCGCTACGGAGGTGGAATATATCAACTTGTTCGCTACGGGATATACCATTAATCTGTATTCTTTGAACACTCCATATGACCAATTGTTAACCCTCTGTGTGATTTGTATGTAATCAGAACCTAAGAGCGAATGTTCGTTGTGCCACTTATGCGCCTACAAGTAGAACAGCACATCAAATTTCTGCGATGATATTTATTTACTAGGTAGCTTCCTAGGTCGTTTTTATTACTAGGTGCTTCCTAGGTCGTATATTTACTGTAGGTTTCTAGGTCGTATTTATTTACTGGTAGCTTCGTTACATCAGTCGCTGGTAGAATTTTTATCATGGTATTTTGCATCTCTTGCGGGCCCCGGCACCACATAGCGCCCCGGTTTAATCGATTTCGATTTCTGATGCTGAGCACCTCGTGCAGGGGACGATCCATTTTATCACTTAGTTGTCTGAATTCAATACTCCATGGTTGGAAAATCAAGAAGAAACCTCATTGACATGAAGGATGAATCCCTAGAGAAAGACAAGATGAATCCCTAGAGCAAGACAAGATGAATCCCTAGAGCAAGACAAGATGAATCCAGAGCAAGACAGATGAATCTAAGCAGACAAGATGAATCCTAGAGCAAGACAAGAGAAACGAATAGCTTGATTTTGTATTCTCTCCAGTTGTTTTTCTTCTTCCAGTTGTTGTTCAGTTTACGTCTTGCTAACAGTCAGTAGGAAAAATATGATTATTATTTAGTTGAAACCAAACTTACGAAAAGTGAAATATTTTGACTTGCTTTTATACACGTTCTTTGTATGTCTTTTTTAAATTATTGTAGAAAAAAAGACAACAAAGAACCTATAAAATCAAGCAAAAAAAACCCTTAGGAAAAAACCCCACAAAATCTGAAGAAACAAAGAAATACTACGAGAAGGGTCAACATAAGAACAGACTTCAATGCCGGAAGCACTGAAGACGGTCCTCACGCATTTACAGACCCAACCCAGGACTCCAGTGAGAACTGGATGGACCGACGTTGTTGTCGAATTCAAAGTTTGATGTACGTAAAGCATCCATTTCTCGTACCAAAGTATGGCACTCAAAATAGTTTGAAGTCCCAAATTTACGAAGCACTTTGCCATCATTTTGTGAATCACATCGGATGTCCGAGAAACCTTTGTGTGCGTTAATGTTTATTACCAAATGTATCCCTTTTTTATTGTATATTGTCATATATTTACTTAGTTAGTTAACTAATTAGTAAGTTTTTAGTTAGTTTGTTAGTTAACTAATTAGTAAGTTTTTAGTTAGTTTGTTAGTTAACTTGTTAGCTAGTTAGTTTGTTAGTTAACTTGTTAGCTAGTTAGTTTGTTAGTTAACTTGTTAGCTAGTTAGTGTGTTAGCTAGTTAGTTTGTTAGTTAACTAATTAGTAAGTTTTTAGTTAGTTTGTTAGTTAACTAATTAGTAAGTTTTTAGTTAGTTTGTTAGTTAACTAATTAGTAAGTTTTTAGTTAGTTTGTTAGTTAACTAATTAGTAAGTTTTTAGTTAGTTTGTTAGTTAACTAATTAGTAAGTTTTTAGTTAGTTTGTTAGTTAACTAATTAGTAAGTTTTTAGTTAGTTTGTTAGTTAACTAATTAGTAAGTTTTTTAGTTAGTTTGTTAGTTAACTAATTAGTAAGTTTTTAGTTAGTTTGTTAGTTAACTAATTAGTAAGTTTTTTAGTTAGTTTGTTAGTTAACTAATTAGTAAGTTTTTAGTTAGTTTGTTAGTTAGCTAATTAGTAAGTTTTTAGTTAGTTTGTTAGTTAACTAATTAGTAAGTTTTTAGTTAGTTTGTTAGTTAACTAATTAGTAAGTTTTTTAGTTAGTTTGTTAGTTAACTAATTAGTAAGTTTTTAGTTAGTTTGTTAGTTAACTAATTAGTAAGTTTTTTGTTAGTTTGTTAGTTAGCTAATTAGTAAGTTTTTAGTTAGTTTGTTAGTTAACTAATTAGTAAGTTTTTAGTTAGTTTGTTAGTTAACTAATTAGTAAGTTTTTAGTTAGTTTGTTAGTTAACTAATTAGTAAGTTTTTAGTTAGTTTGTTAGTTAACTAATTAGTAAGTTTTTAGTTAGTTTGTTAGTTAACTAATTAGTAAGTTTTTAGTTAGTTTGTTAGTTAGCTAATTAGTAAGTTTTTTAGTTAGTTTGTTAGTTAACTAATTAGTAAGTTTTTTAGTTAGTTTGTTAGTTAACTAATTAGTAAGTTTTTTAGTTAGTTTGTTAGTTACTAATTGTAGTAAGTTTTTAGTTAGTTTGTTAGTTAACTAATTAGTAAGTTTTTTAGTTAGTTTGTTAGTTAACTAATTAGTAAGTTTTTTAGTTAGTTTGTTAGTTAACTAATTTAGTTAGTTTTAGTTAGTTTTGTTAGTTAGCTAATTAGTAAGTTTTAGTTAGTTTGTTAGTTAACTTGTTAGCTAATTAGTGTGTTAGCTAGTTAGATTGTTAGCTAGTTAGTTTGTTAGCTAGTTAGTTTGCTATCTAATTAGTTAGCTAGTTAGTTAGTGAGTTATATAGTTAGTTAGTTAGCTAGTTAGTTAGTTTTATAGTTAGTTAGTTAGCTAGTTAGTTTGTTAGCTAGTTAGTTTGTTATCTAATTAGTTAGCTAGTTAGTTAGTTAGTTAGCTAGTTAGTTAATTATATAATTAGGTAACTAGTTAGTTAGCTAGTTAGTTAGTTACCGAGTTAATTAGATAGTTAGTTAGTTAGATAGTTAGTTGCTATATAGTTGCTATTTAGTTATTTAGTTAGTTAGTTAGTTGCTATTTAGTAAGCTTATAGTTAGTTATTTAGCTACATAGTTAGTTAGTTTATTGTTAGTTAGTTAGTTATATGTTAGTTAGCTACCTAGTAAGCTATATAGTTAGTTATTTAGCTACATAGTTAGTTAGTTTTATTGTTAGTTAGTTAGTTATATAGTTAGTTATTTAGCTACCTAGTTAGTTAGTTATATAATTAGTTAGTTATATAGTTAGTTATTTAGCTCGTTATTTAGATAGTTAGTTAGTTAGCTAGTTAGTTAGTTATATAGCTAGTTACTTAGCTAGTTAGTTAGTTATATAGCTAGTTAGTTAGCTAGTTAGTTAGTTAGTTAGCTATTTAGTTAGTTAGATAGTTAGTTAGTTAGCTAGTTAGTTAGTTATATAGCTAGTTAGTTAGCTAGTTAGTTAGTTAGTTAGCTATTTAGTTAGTTAGATAGTTAGTTACTTAGCTAGCTAGTTAGTTATATAGCTAGTTAGTTAGCTAGTTAGTTAGTTAGTTAGCTATTTAGTTAGTTAGATAGTTAGTTACTTAGCTAGCTAGTTAGTTATATAGCTAGTTAGTTAGCTAGTTAGTTAGTTAGTTAGCTATTTAGTTAGTTAGATAGCTAGTTACTTAGCTAGTTAGTTAGTTATATAGCTAGTTAGTTAGCTAGTTAGTTAGTTAGCTATTTAGTTAGTTAGATAGTTAGTTAGTTAGTAAGCTAGTTGGTCAATTAGCTACATAGTTACCGCACATAAGGCAGTTGATGGTCATATGTGTATTCATTTCATCTTCTGACATCCCCTGCAAACACTGCTTGATTCCAAACTTATGAACCTTGTCTTTCCTTTGGAATAAACAGTAGGGTAGAAGAGTTTTGCAAAATGGACAAGGCACATTCCCGTATCAGATGCCCGGCTAGGCCAAATAAAGAGGACACTTCATCCTTGCTTTCAGCTCCGACATAACATGGAAAGACGTAGAAATGAGCTGAAAGACAAGAGATGCTAGCAAAACCTCAGAAGCTCTCACAGTGAAACACTTGCCAACTGACCGTCTGTAAACACGAAAAGGCCATATATGTAAACACGAAAAGGCCATATATGTAAAGATGAAAAGGCCATATATGTAAATACGAAAAGACCATATATCTAAAGACGAAAAGACCATATATCTAAAGACGAAAAGGTCATATATGTAAAGACGAAAAGGTCATATATGTAAAGACGAAAAGACGATATATCTAAAGATGAAAAGACCATATATCTAAAGACGAAAAGACCATATATGTAAATACGAAAGACCATATATCTAAAGACGAAAAGACCATATATGTAAATACGAAAGACCATATATCTAAAGACGAAAAGGCCATATATGTAAATACGAAAGACCATATATCTAAAGACGAAAAGGCCATATATCTAAAGACGAAAAGGTCATATATCTAAAGACGAAAAGGTCATATATCTAAAGACGAAAAGGCCATATATGTAAACACGAAAAGGTCATATATGTAAAGACGAAAAGGTCATATATGTAAAGACGAAAAGGTCATATATCTAAAGACGAAAAGACCATATATGTAAATACGAAAAGACCATATATCTAAAGACGAAAAGGTCATATATGTAAATACGAAAAGACCATATATCTAAAGACGAAAAGGCTATATATGTAAAGACGAAAAGACACAGAACATTCTAGATTCCTTCTTGTTGACACACACGATTGTTTCTATTGTTACTGTAATAGATTAAGCTCATTAAAAACCAATCATGATTTTGTTAGTTAATAAACAAATTTAAAGCAACATTTGTTAATACCACATAGTGTCTAAGGTAATATGGTGTTAGACGCATTGACTGTCGGCACACGATGGATGATGTGGTCAACATCACGCCGGCCGTCTTTACTTCCCAGTACATTCCCTGGTATCCAATTGAGGCTGGGTCGACCTCAGAGCCGTTACGGTTAGACAAAATTTCATACCCACTGTGGAATTGAACTAGGACGAAGAGTCTAAGAAGTGAGTTCACTAACAACTACGCTACTGCGTCTCTCCTGTCTTGTCATACATTGATATTTTCTGTTCCGAGCAGTGGCGGCTCGTCATTAAGGGACAGAGGGGCTGGGCCCCACCAGAAATAATTTGTAACGTGTATTTTTTTATTTTTTTTTCCGATCCAGAAGCACTTGAGCTTTTCAGTTCTTCAGCTCGGTGCCATGGACATCGTAACCCTTCGGTTCGGTGCCACGAACACCGTAAATCTGGGGAATCTGTGTCTTTTCTGCCATCCCGCGGAATTGAACCCGCACATACAGAGGGATAGTCACCCGTAGTCCAACGACCTACGGACACGCTGAGCAGACGGGCGTAACGTGTATTTATTATTTAATAAATTAAAATATAACCTAACCCAAAGCTAAGATTTTCCCGAAAATTTGTGTCTGGCCCCACCAACAAAAACGATCACGAACCGCCCCTGGTTCCGAGTATATCCAACTTATCTCCAGATAATCTTTTATATAACAGTTGTTACTAGTGGTAACCTAATGTCTGACTCAATTAGTGATTAGTGACTCAACTCAGAATTTTCATTTTATCTTTACTCTCATAGTCTTTGCCTCTTCCGAGGCTCCAGCAAGGATTACCCATAGAAGTGAATTTGGTTCTGGGATCTCGGTGCAACTATGTTTGTTACTCAGCGGGTTAAAGCTTCTTTAAGCCAAGACACATCTCTTTTCAAACTAAGGACAAATATTGTTATGGTTATAATAGAGTGTGTAGGCCAACAAACACAAAAAATAAAATTTTACTCTTTTTTGTAGAATCCAAGTATGATTAACCCTTTCGCTCTTTTCAGTCGATATACAGGCTCATAGCATTTTTTAACATGACGCAAAGCCAGAACACTGGCAGATTCAGTATATATTGCAATATAAATGCTCCTGATTGCAAAATAAATATTACGGAGTGAAAGGATTAAGTACAAATCTATTCATCGGTGGATACCCATATTAGAAATATATTTATCGGTGGACCCCATATTGCAAATCTATTTATCGGTGAACCCCATATTGCAAATCTATTTATCGGTGGACCTTCTATTACAAATCTGTTTATCGGTGAACCTCATATTACAAATCTATTCATCGGTGGATACCCATATTACAAATCTATTCATCGGTGGACCCCATATTATAAATCTAGGGCCAGACCCCTAAGCGATGTCATTACTATTATCATTAATCACCATATCTGAACCAGATTAGAACCGGACAGGAACCCATGATGACCCAGGCCAAGAGACGAAAATGGCGATGGGTTGGGCGTACCCTACGGAAGACGCAGTCGTGTGTCACTAGACAAGCACTTGAATGGAGCCCGCAAGGAAAACGAAAAATAAGGACTCCCTAAACAGACATGGAAACGAAGTCTTCTTGAGGAAATGAAGGGGGCTCGACTATCCTGCGAGACCATAAAGAAAACATTCAGAAACAGAGAAGAGTGGCGAACAACTGTTGTGAGAAGAGTGGCGAAGAACTGATGATATCCTATGCTCCACAAGGAGCGTAGAGGAATAAATCAAGTGAAGACCATACCTGAACACCACAGATACGATCCTACCATTCCCTCGTCATCCTGTTTACATCTCATTGACACGAAATAACAACATGTCAACATTATGAAACATTGACACGTATGATCAGCATATATACACACATAAATCAACCTGTCCATACCCCTTTCTCCCAACCACAACACATGTTACTTCCTTTAAAAAAGTGCAGTTACCTCCTTATTTCGTTCCGGTTTGAGTCATTGTTTTACAGAAATAGATAACAGGCAAATGTTGAAACACCGTGCAGTGGTAGTGCATATTAAGAAATAATTTTTTTTTAATGGTTCAGCCATGTAGCACAAGTGTCAAACAACGGAGACACGATGAAAGAAATAAACTCTCGTATTGCTATAGCAGCTAGTGCCTTCACTAAATTAACGAATATCTGGCAATCTCAAGACCTTAGTATATGCACAAAAGTTAAATTATTTAGGTCATGTGTGATTCCTGTACTACCTACGGTTGTGAAAGTTGGAAATCAACAAAGAAAATTGATAAGAAACTGGATAGCTTTGAGAATAAATGTCTACGAAAATTATTAAAAGTAAAATGGAGCGATTTCGTTTCTAACAGTGAGAGATAGAACACACCAACAACCCGTATCAAATATTATAAGGAACCGAAGGTGGAAATATTTAGGTCATGTTCTTAGATCAGACGAAAAGAGACTAAATCGACAAGTCCTTATGTGGTCACCAGTTGGGAAAAGAAAACGTGGAAGACCAAAGACCACTCTTCGAAGAACCATCCAACAAGAAAGTAAACTATTGGGATGTAAAACCATACAAGATCTCCAACGGCTAGCAAAGAACCGTATCACATGGAGATCTAAAACATCTGCCCTATGTGCCGTCTTTGGCACGAAAGGAACAAACTAACTAACATGTAGCACAATACCAATCCAACAGTACACCACATGACAGCGAACACTACTATTCAGATATAATAGTTTTGTCTATTTATCTATTGTCTTTCCCCAGGTGGAAGATGGAATTGGTTCTCCATTCTTGTCGTTAAGCATTGGGTGGGAGATTTAGCTTGCGTTCCAGGGCCAGATTAGTCGTCCTTGTATTATATCCGTGTTTATGAAGTGTGGTCTTGATATTGTCTATCCATCTTTTTTTGTTCTTCCCTGGGCTCTAGTACCTGATCGCTTTTTATTGTATGCTGTTTTTAGTAGTTGGTTATATTCCATTATGTCCAAACCAGTGCATTTGTTGTATTTCAATGTATTCGGTGCTTGAAGCTGTGCTCACTTTTCTTCTGTTGTCCTCATTTCGTAGTCTATCTTTCCTGGTGATCCCCACTGCCTTCCACAAGCATTTCATTTCGCTTGTGGTGAGCTTTCTGTGGTGTGTTGCTGTCAGATATCAAGTTTGGCAACGGTAACAAAGTGTTGGTAGGAAAATACTTTTTACCAGCTGTCTTTTCACTTCCATCTTGATCACTGTTTTCAAATCCAAATATCGCCCGTTAAGTCAAACGAGGATGTCAAACGATGAACTACAGAAATATCATAGACAGTAGAAACCATCATATATGAGACGCACACGAGGTAACGCTTTACATACCATTAACGTTAAAGGGAACAGAAAGAATATAGGAAGGAAAGAAAGAATATAGGAAGGAAAGAAAGAATATAGGAAGGAAAGAAAGAATATAGGAAGGAAAAAAGAAATAGGAAGGAAAAAAAGAATATAGGAAGGAAAGAAAGAATATGAGGAAGGAAAGAAAAGATTATAGGAAGGAAAGAAAGAATATGAGAAGGAAAGAAAGAATATAGGAAGGAAAGAAAGAATATAGGAAGGAAAGAAAGAATATAGGAAGGAAAGAAAGAATATAGGAAGGAAAGAAAGAATACAGCACGTGACAATTCATATTGTTATCTTATTTCTTCTTCATCTTCTTCTTTACCTTTCAACTCCCAACGGAACACAGGTCTTCAACAAACTTCTTCTAGCTCCCAACGGAGCACAGGTCTTCAACAAACTTCTTCCAGCTCTTCATCCCTTCCAATTATTTCCATATTTTAGTTATTCTTCAGAGACAATAAGAGACAAAATTGTAAATGAAGAAATCAGAAGCAGACTTGATGTGAAACCAGTTATGCAGTTCATAAAAGAACAACAGATTAAATGGTTTGGACACCTGACCAGAATGCCCTGGTATCGCCTACCACAGAGAGCCACGCAGAAAAAGTATAATGAGTACAAGGCAAGAGGAAGACCACGCAAAAGATGGAGCGACGGCATCAAGAACAGCCTTACGAACATGAATATCAGCTTACAAAGCGCCTTAAAAAAGCACACACAAGATCCCTACGTTTCACCCCAACACTTCTATAAAGAAGTAAATGGTGGAAGAGAAGAACAAGCACAACACAAGATCACTACGTTTCACCCCAACACTTCTATAAAGAAGTAAATGGTGGAAGAGAAGAAGTTATTCTTCTCTGTTGGGAGCTGGGCTATTTTGTCAAGCTCATGCAACGTTCTCAAGTTACAGCAACAAATTATGACAGTTCCACGACAGGAAAGAAGGTTAGTCGGCATCACCGGATCCTTTCGGCTTTACCTGCGATGCGTTATTCCCAACCCCACCCCTCCCATCATGTTAGGTTACCTTCCCTGGTTCGGGTGGTTGAGTTAGATTATTTCTTATTGCTGTGATTTCCATGTTTGTTGAAGATTTGTTGGTTTTTTTTTTCTACGAGGTGAGGTAGCCAGCCCAACGGCCCACCTCATTATTCGCCTCTTATGACACGTCTGGCTAGCACATATTGCTGCAAATTATTTCCTCCCTTTCAGACCCCAGCAACACACGGGCAGACTCCTACTAAAGCTGCCTCTTACGACATGTCTTATAGGGCGCAGTGTTACAATTCTTTGCTTTCCCTGCGGGTCCCAGCAACACACGGGCAGACTCCTACTAAAGCTGCCTCTTACGACATGTCTTATAGGGCGCAGTGTTACAATTCTTTGCTTTCCCTGCGGGTCCCAGCAACACACGGGCAGACTCCTACTAAAGCTGCCTCTTACGACATGTCTTATAGGGCGCAGTGTTATAATTCTTTACATTCCTGCGGGTCCCAGCAACACACGGGCATGACTCCTACTAAAGCTGCCTCTTACGACATGTCTTATAGGGCGCAGTGTTACAATTCTTTGCTTTCCCTGCGGGTCCAACCAGGCGACTCTACAAGCCTCTACGCATGCAAAGGGGACAAATCTTTACTTTCTGCGGGTCACCAGCAGATCCTAAACTGCCTCTTACGACATGTCTTATAGGGCGCAGTGTTATAATTCTTTACTTTCCCTGCGGGTCCCAGCAACACACGGGCAGACTCCTACTAAAGCTGCCTCTTACGACATGTCTTATAGGGCGCAGTGTTACAATTCTTTGCTTTCCCTGCGGGTCCCAGCAACACACGGGCAGACTCCTACTAAAGCTGCCTCTTACGACATGTCTTATAGGGCGCAGTGTTAATTCTTTCTTTCCCTGTGGATCCCAGCAACACAAGGGCAGATTGTATGTGTAGACTTGTCTTAAATATTATAATTTTCTCCTGGGTGGCATTGAATGTTTAAAGCATTCATTTTCTTCATTGATATACACTTCTTCTCCTTTAACTCTTCATTTATCATTGGCCTCTTTCTCTCAGGAGACAATAGGTCTTGCATCACCTAGTATGTTCTGCGCTGAATCACAACGTTTCTTGTGGCTGTAATGGCCTATTCTGGAGTGGAACACCTAGCACTGTTATTAATCCTATGTTCAAATTTCCCTTCTTCTTCAGCAATCTCTGGCCATGCACTTAGTTTACTGTGGACCACAAACTGGGCAGTCAGCATCAGCGATCTCTGGTCATGCACAGTTACGTGGACCACAAACTGGGCATTCATCAGCGATCTTGGTCATCCGTTTACTGGATCCCAAACTGGGCAGTCAGCTTCAGGTCTGTCAGGTTTCCCCAAAGCTTAGGTTTTATGTCGAGTGGGTGTGACCCCATGCTGCTTCTCAGCTCACACAAGAGATGGCAGTTTTGCAGGACATGCTCTGGTGTCTATTTCGCCCTCGGACACTGATCATAGCCTCCGATAACATAATACCGACTAGCTAGACGGGTAAAACCACAGCCAACTCTAGATAGCTAGGCCAGACAACTGCTCCGGGATTCCCTGACCTAGATCATAAAAGGGGGCAGGAAATTACATATGTTTGATTGAACACTGCACGCTTTTTGCAAATAAACTTAATTCTGTGATCTATAGTTATTTATTGGTGAAAAATATTCATAATATTGATATTCCTTATTGTTATATTTAACTTGTTGCATAATATAACTTCGATTTAGTATTTTGTGTTGATTTTAAAATGAATTCGTCTATATACAACAATATTGGAATGCAAGGTCACGTGGTGTAGTTGTGGTCTGATTTCCAATAAATCTTACCTGAGTCCGAAGGCCCATATGTTTATAGTTGGCTCTGGTAAAACCAACATTCCTATTTAATGTGGGCCGGTTTTTATTAGTGTTTGATAGAACAATATAAGGTTTTCTGAAAACGTTTCCATACGGTCGTCAATCTTCCTCAGAGATTTAGCCACGCAGTAAGAATGCCAGACCTACCATCACGAGGGTGGACAAAACTTACTGCTGGAAGAGGTCGGCACAAAAGGGAAGCAGAAATCATAGGAATTATATCCTACAGAACTGCCCCAGTATGCAGACTTGAGAAGAAAGAAGTGGCCCACTTACACTAGAGTCCAAGACAAACTGTATGGCGTGGCTGATAATCTGAGGCAAACGGCTGCCTTTATTAGAGAATCCGAAATCCCAATCTAGTGAGAACGCAGAAGACAAACTGTATGTCGTGTCTGATAATCTGAGGCAAACGGCTGCCTTTATTAGAGAATCCGAAATCCCAATCTAGTGAGAACGCAAAAGACAAACTGTATGTCGTGTCTGATAATCTGAGGCAGACGGTTGCCTTTATTAGAGAATCCGAAATCCCAATCTAGTGAGAACGCAGAAGACAAACTGTATGGCGTGGCTGATAATCTGAGGCAGACGTTTGCCTTTATTAGAGAATCCAAAATCCCAATCTAGTGAGAACGCAGAAGACAAACTGTATGTCGTGGCTGATAATCTGAGGCAGACGTTTGCCTTTATTAGAGAATCCAAAATCCCAATCTAGTGAGAACGTAGAAGAAGAATATCTATTGTTTGTCTTCCAGTCTACTGTGCTCAAGCTATAAGATATTGTCGAATTGTTTCAATAGTTTTCTGTTTATTTTAAAATTTATTTTTGGTTTTACTTCCTTGTAGTTTACCATAAAATTTTGTTTTCCGGATGTTGATATCTAGTTCTATTCTTTTCTAGTTTTGTCTATTGGGTGGGTGGGGGGTGGGCTCTGTGGTGTAGAGGTTAGTCTCGTCTCAAAGGTATTCGATTCGCTCTCTCGTGAGACCATCGGAATATTTTACCAGAGACCACTGTTCTCAGTGTAGGTGAGATCAAGTTCCTAGTCTTATCGGAGACGGACGATAAAACGTAGGTCCAGTGTTCAAGTTTAGCACGTAAAATATCTCTTGGCAGTTCAAAATCGAGGAGAGCAGGTTGTAAAACCGCTGCTTGGGCAAAATCCATTAAAAAGAATCACAAAATAAAATCCGTGCTAAATTATTTTCACAGTCTTCTAAATTATATCGTTTACCCTCGCCGGTGCTACGGAGTTCGTACACTGACGTTGAGATCTTCCTGTGTACGAAAGAGATTGGAGCACACATGATTGCTCACCGAAGTGCAATGATGACAGTCACATCAATCATTCAATCAATGTCTCTACATATCCTTTAATAGTTTTGTCTATTAGGTGTGTTAGTTTGCATTCCTACTTCGTGTTACCAGAGCCAAACATGGACAATGAGCAAAGCGCGGTAGCAAAAAATAACTATATGTGAAATGCGCTGCCTGCGAAAAGTTACCAACAACACAAGAAAAGAAAAGAGTCACCAACATCAGCATAAGAAAGTTGGCACAGAGCCTTGCTTGAATTACATTGAGAAACAAAGAATGAAGTACTTTTCTTTTTCTTCTTTGCGTTCATTCTTTATTACCAATTTTAATCACTCTTTGTGATATGTATGATATTTGCCAAGAACGTGTATACGTTGCACATTGGTTTGTAGGTCCCTAAACACATACACTTCTACACGTTTAGGACACATACATCCGATTTCAGCCAAACATCTTTAGTTGCCTCTTACGACATGCGTGGCAGGTAACAGTGGTGCTATTTTGACACCCCAAATGTGGGCCCCCGTCACCACAGGGGCGCTGGCCACTTAATAAGAATGCATCCAAACTCCACAGTATACAGAGTCTTTTACAATAGAACATCAGGAAAGAAGGTGAGAGGAAGAAAGATGGTTAGATGGTATAACAGAATACTGTCAAACAGCAAAGATAACAATCACACAAGTCACAAGAACAGCGTAAGATAAAAACAGAAAAAAACGACACTGGGCAACAACCCGGTAACAGTGTGACGACACTGGGCAAAAACCCGGTAGCAGTGTGACGACCCTGGGCAACAACCCGGTAACAGTGTGACGACACTGGGCAACAACCCGGTAACAGTGTGACGACACTGGACAACAACCCGGTAACAGTGTGACGACACTGGGCAACAACCCGGTAACAGTGTGACGACACTGGGCAACAACCCGGTAACAGTGAGACAACACTGGGCAACAACCCGGTAACAGTGTGACGACACTGGGCAACAACCCGGAACAGTGTGACAACACTGGGCAACAACCCGGTACAGTGTGACGACACCTGGGCAACAACCCGGTAGCAGTGTGACGACCCTGGGCAACAACCCGGTAACAGTGTGACGACACTGGGCAACAACCCGGTAACAGTGTGACGACACTGGGCAGCAACCCGGTAACAGTGTGACGACACTGGTCAACAACCCGGTAACAGTGTGACGATATGGCAACAACCCTGAGTTGCAGTGTGGGCACACTGCAACAACCCGGTAACAGTGTGACGACACTGGGCAACAACCCGGTAACAGTGTGACGACACTGGGCAACAACCCGGTAACAGTGTGACGACACTTGGCAACAACCCGGTAACAGTGTGACGACAAAAGAAGAAAGAACCAAGTTCTGGATGTTCTTGCATATGCTAGGCTACTAAGTCTATCATTCGTTGCTTGCAGTGTTTTTTTATTAAAATTATTTTATATTGCCTGATGTCCTTGATTGCTTGATATTTGTAATAATTTTTTGAAACACCGCCTATCTTAAATGAAAGCAGTGATTATGATGTTAATGTGGCGACATCAAGTGCCGTTTTTACCCAAGCGTTACCACTACGATTTAGTTATTTTATTTCTTTGAATACCGCGATCAGTGTAACCGATTTGACAAGCTGTTGATATATTGAATCAATATTGAACCGAATACGGCTTTACGTTGTTCAACAGAGGATTTCAAAGGTTAGAGTTGGAATGATTTTTTTGTTAGCAATTAGACAGATCAGAGCGAGGTCAGAGCAGGTCAGACAAACCTGCAGACATCCAGGCACCAGACCGTGTTTGTACAACGAACGTACGCTAGTCATCCGGTGACTGCAGGTTACGTAGTGTTTCTCAAACGTTCACAGATGACCCTTATATAATAGTGTTGCTATTATCTATCACAATTTAGCCGAGTGGTTACCGGGGCCCAAATTTGGGGTGTAAAGAATAGAACCACTGTTACCTGCCACGCATGTCGTAAGAGGTGACTAAGGAGGTTTGGCTGAAATCGGATGCACATGTCCTAAACGTGTAGAAGTCTATGCGTTTAGGGACCTACAAACCAATGTGCAACGTATACACGTTCTTGGCAAAGATCAAACATATCACAAAGAGTGATTAAAATTGGTGGTAAAGAACGAACGCAAAGAAGAAGAAGAAGACGATTTAGCTTTTGTTTTAAAAAAAACTTTGTTACTTAGATTCTCCGAAAGAAGTTAATTCTTATTTTCCATGTTTGTTGTCCTACAACAGAGATGAAGTGTCTACACAGAGTTCTTTGAATATCAAGATAACATCGGTTTAGAAATGAAGATCTTAGACAAAAAGGGGGTAAAACATCAGAACTAAACTTCATTAAGAAACACCACATTAAATGGTACTGCCACATAATAAGATTATCAACAGGCAGTGGAATGCACAACGCTCTCAATGCAAAAGGTGGACCTCAGAGATAACAGAGGCGACGAAAGAAACTATCTATGAAGCGAACACAAAATCCCGTTCTAGAAATCATTTCTTATACTGAGGCTGTGAGGCACAACAGGATTGAAGAAAAGAAAAGAGAATAGTGGAACACTGGGGCCCAGTCAACCACAAGTTGAGAAACATTGAACTACATGCGCTGCTGACAGTGTTCCTTCAAACCTTGAAGAAGTAAGTGTTCTATTAAAAAAGTGGGGGTGTTACAGTTTTGAAAAGGTGAATACAGAATGTCAAACTAAAATTTCACCTATTGATACATAATGGCGCGCCGTTTAATTCTTACTAAAACGTTCGCCACTTTGTTGTGTTGTTAGTGGCGAAGATAACCGACATACACCATAATAATAAATACGTTACTGGCGACATGGGCGTCCACATAAATGTTTCCAGGTTGAGGTCAAAATGAATTAACAAATTGTAATTAGTAGTTTCATCATCTTCAAATAGCTTGTCTTGAGCAGAGCTTTGCCACTACAGTCATTCGAAATTTCTCACTCTCATATGCCAGATCTCCCGCCTCTGCAGCCGTCATGCTCAAACCATCTTTTACATCCAGAATCCATCTTCTCCGTCGTCTTCCCCTTCTCTTTGTCGGGATGCCTCGTTCCATGATGGTCTTCTCCAGCCCTTCGTCTCCCTTTATATGTCCAAAATACTTTAATTTTCTCATTCCCATATGACGAAACATGTAATAACAAAGTACTTTTAGTTTTACAAAAATACAAAAACAATGACAATACACACTGCGTTTCGACAAAAGACCTTTATCAAGCAAAACAATACAACAACCTAACGGATCCTGAGTTATCCTTTTTGGTCGAAACGTTGCTGTTTATTGTCATTGTTTTTGTATTTTGTAAAGCTACAGTACTTTTTTATTACGTGTTTCGCCATTCTACATAGTTTTACTGCAGTCTCCATCTATACTGGGATCATTCCCATATGTAGCATCAGCCAGTTTTCTTTGATTTTGAGTATCTTTCTGAATAGATATATTTGTTCTCTTCTCTGTCCATGATATACGGAGGACTCTTCTGTAACACTTATATTCAAAAGCAGATATATGTTTCATACAGTCAGTGATCTGAGGAAACCGCGAGAGAGAGAGAGAGAGTATCTTGTGAAGATGCAAAACTACAACCGCAGATAATCATTTCTTTGTTTATCTATCTTGCTTCCACACTGACAAATCAGCTAGTTCATGTCAAAACGAATATGTTATTTCCTATTAAACTCAGCGTGGTGTCTGTGGCTTAGTGGATAGTGACTCAGTCTATTAACCCCGACGTTCTGAGTTCGAATCGCGCTGGGGACAGTTTGGTAGCAAATTCTTTCGCGATGATTTTTACATAAGGACGATGACACCACCCGTTAAGAAAGCAATGGCAAACTACTGAACGTAATAATGCCTAGAAAAATTACAAACAGGATTAAAAAGCTGGGGTTGATTCGCAAAGCCCTGTAAAGGACATGCAATTTAACGTTTTATTCAACTAAGATAACATCTCTTCTCACATCGAACTGCGCTCGTATTTTGCTGGAGCCCACGTGGAGGCAAAGAATAGTAACACTGCAACCTACATGGCATGTCGTAAGAGGCGACTGAGTTAAAAGAGTAGGGGAGCTACCTAGTAAATGAAAAGAGGCGCAGAAATCGGATCTTCTCGCCTACTTGTAGGCGCATAACTGGCACAACGTAAAATTGCTCTTAGGTTCAGATCACATACAAGTCACAAAGATTGGTTAACAAGTGATCGATATGGAGCAATTGAAATAGAAGAAGATGAAGGCATCAATTAAGAAATAGATTGAATTATTATGGATTTTTCGGTGAGAATACTATAAAAAATAGATTACAAATTAGAGATACGACTGAAAGTCGCAGTGGCGTAGTTTTTAGTGAACACGATTCGTAGACGCGTGGTCCGGGTTCAATCCCACATGACTTGGAATATTCCTCCAACAGTAACGGCTCTCAGGTCGACCCTGTCTTAATTTAGTACTAGGAAAAACTCTAGGAAGTATAGGCAGAAGATCATATATAAAATAAGGTTCTTACTCCGTATTCTCCAGTAAACCACAAGTTATGAAATAAGGGTTCCTTTCAGAGATAATATAGTGTATCGGAATCATAATTGTGAAGTATTAGATCAGCGTTTCCCAAAGTGGGCGATACCGCCCTCAGTGGCGCTGAAGCGATCGGGGGCGATAGTGGGTTCAGAAGAATTTATGGAGTGTTCAGGCGATTAGAGGTCGGTGGCTCTTTAAAGAAAAATTAATAATATATTTTTAAAATAAACTCTTTTCGTGATTTTGCGATTGAATAATCATTTAAAATTTGAATTCTGCATTTATATTCATCTTATGCCCGTCTTACACGATCCATTTTTTCATCAATTTTCTATTTCAAGCATATAATTATTTGAAAATTGACCATGTATGACAGAAATATATATCAGTTTTCTATGTCAAAGAGAAAATAGAACATGTATGTATGTGGGGAGAGGGGGCGTTCGCGATCTGTTATAATGTGGGAGGGCGTTACAAAGTTTATGTTGTGCGAAGTGGGCGGTGGGTTGAAACGTTTGGGAATCTATGTATTAGATGAACTATATACATATAATTTGTATATGGAGAATAGTATTTTATGCATAGATAGTAGTATATGCACATCTCATAACCAAACATTATACAAATATGTCACAAGGACTTATATAATGTACTTATTTGGCAATATTACTATATTTATAGCTCATTAATCTTCTTCTTTTGCCATCACACTGCTATCGGGTTGTTGCCCAGTGTCATCACACTGCTACCGGGTTGTTGCCCATTGTCGTGGTTTTCTGTTTTTGTCTTGTTTCTGTTCTGGTGGATTGGGTGATTGTTATTTTTGTTCTTTGACAGGATTCTGCTACGCCATCTAACCATCTTTTTCAAGGTCTTCCTCTTGCCTTCTTTCCTGATGTTCTGTTGTAGAAGACTCTGTATACTGTTGAGTTTGAATGCATTCTTATTAAGTTGCCAAACCACTTCATTCTTTGTTTCTCAATGTAATTCAAGCAAGGTTCTGTGCCAACTTTCTTTCTTATGCTGATGTTGGTGTCTTTTCTGGTGTTGTTGGTAACTTTTCGCAAGCAGCGCATTTCACACGTAGTTATTTTTTGTGACTGCTCTCTGATAATTGTCCATGTTTGGCTCTGGTAACATAAAGTAGGTATGAAAGTGATGTTGATCATCTGCTTCTTAGCTGTCAATGAAATTTTTGGGTACCGTAACAATGGGGCTAGCTAGGAGGTTACAGCATTTGCTTTTTGCACTCTAGCCTCTATCTTTCTATCTAGTCTTCCATCTTCTGTGAATATGCTTCCTAAATATTTGAATTCTTTCACTTGGTTTATTTTAGTGCCATTGACATGGATGTCTAGTTTATTATGTTTTGCTAAGTAATCAAGTCCACACGTCACGACTGCACACAATAGTATTTACTGAATTACATCCCTTAGTTCGAATAAAATGTTCTCCGAAAACATTCTTATTATCTTATCTTATCTTATCTTAACCACATTTGCCGTGAAGCGCCGTGGAGAGATTTAGTTTCCTATCTTGTGCCAGGTGTGTTGCGCTTGACGTTGTCAATCCATGCTTTCGCAGGGACTCTGAGATGTTATCTATCCATCGTGTTCTTGGCCTGCCTCGTGCTCTGCGCCCTGAGCGTCTATTATTATAGGCACGTGATGGTAGTAAATGTGGTTCTATTCTCATTAAATGGCCGAACCACTTGATTCTTTGCTTCTCTGTGTACTGTATGCATGGTATAGTACCAACGATGCTTCTGATATTCTCGTTTCTCACTCTACCTCGCCTTGTAACCTTAACAGCTTTTCGTAGACATCTCATTTTACATGTAGTAATCTTTCTTTCTTGTGTCTTAGTCAGGGGCCATGTTTGGCACTGATAGCAGATAGTTGGAATAAATATGCAGTTTATTAGTTGTCGTTTGACTGCCATGTTACGACAACTGATAAACTGCATATTTATTCAACATTCTTATTGTCCTTATTTATTCACGTCATTTTATTTTTTTCTGATCCAGAAGCACTTTAGCTTGTCAGCTTTTCCGTTCGGTCCATGGACATCGTAACCATTCAGTTCGGTGCCACGAACACCGTAAATCTGGATAACCTGTGGCTTTTTCTGCCAGCCCACGTAATTGAACCCGTACTCACAGAGGGCTTCAAAGCACGTGTATTATACTTAAGTCTGGATACTTGAAGAAAGCATGCGAGCTTCTCTTGTGTTGCTGCAGTGTAAGATTTTGTGATCTTGGTTAAGGGATACCCTGCAGGCGGTGTCTATAGCGAGCATTTTAGAGACACGCTACGGGGGACTGCCTAGAGTAGTTGATAGTAGCTCGGCCTGCTAGCTGTGAGACGCCTCATAGCTCGGGTTCGAACCTACTGTCCGGCATTTGTTCGAGTCCCCTGGTCTTACTCAGGACGATAACGTGAGTACCTCTGAAGTCGGAGAAAATCTGCCTGTATGGCGGGGGAATACTAATTACGAGTACATTGAGCACACGGCTGCCAGTGTAAAGTAATTTACAATGTGCACGCTGCTGCCATTGTAAGAAATTGGAAAAACGGATTTTCACGCAAAAATCAGTTTCAGAGATGAAACTTCGTCTGAGTTGAAAAAAAAAAAAAAAAAAAAAAAAAAGAGACACGCTATGATTGTCTCAGACGTGCAGTTTGTCTGTTCACTAACCGGGCGTTTGTCCCCATCTTCCTCTTCTTCTTCTTGGAACGCTACATATCGAAAAACTTGTTAACCACTCTTTGTGATCTGTGTGTGATCTGAGCCTAAGAGTGATTGTACGTTGTGCCAGTTACGCGCCTACAAGTAGGCCTCCTTCTTACTATTCTTCTTCAAACCCCAGGAATTATGAGTTTTCACCCCTTTTTCTATAGTGCTATGGGGAGTACCGGCTTTCTTTAAAACCCAGAGACCTCCAACAGCTCTAGACGCGTAGTGTTATACTTAGTGCTGCGGAGATTTCTACTCAGGTAGGGTTTACAAGTAGACCTAAGCACATCCGATTTCTGCGATGCTTTTATTCACTAGGTAGCTTCCTAAGCTCCTACCTCAGTGGCGTCTTACAACATGCTTAGTTGGTGGCAGTGGTACTATTCTCTGCTTCCTTTCCGGACCCCGGCACCACATACGGGTTCCCTATCAAGTTCGCCATACATCAGCTGTTTTAGGATATGTTTATCAAGCATTTGCGCAATATGACCGGTCCATTAACGAAACATCGTGTTGCAACTTATCACCAGCTTAGTTCTGGTATTCAGCATATTTGATTGAGCAAACATAGTGGTTCGTACGCCATCTGTGGTAGTTCGTTTTCTATCAACTTGTTGCCGTCTGCATCAAACATAGTAGTCTAAACTGTGTGTTCTGCCCTGGTTCTGCATCAAACTAGTGTCAAGTGGTCTGCTGTGTAACTGTGTCTAACTTGTCTGCGCCTTCTGCATCAAACATAGTGGTCTAAACTGTGTGTTCTGCGCCTGGTTCTGCATCAAACATAGTGGTAACGTCTCTGCTGCATCAACTAGTTTTTGTTCTGCGCCTGGTTCTGCATTAAACAGTCGGAACTCTTTCTTAGGCAAATCGATAAGCGAAAATTAATAACCTGCTGACGACCTGTATACCCACAGGCAACCCCACATCCCAGTTCTTTAGACCGGGAAACATTGACCGCGTGGTTAAAGGCTCACATAGATCTTGCCTTAAGGTGAATGGCGACCGCCTGCCCAACGTGTTCGTAGCACGTTGGACGACGGGTGACAAGCCCCTGTTAGTGGGGTTGAATTTCGTGGGCTAGCAAACAAGCCACATGTTCTCCAGATTTACTGTGTTTGTGGCACCGAACCGAAGGGTTACAATGTCTATGGCACCGAGACGAAGCGCCTACAAGTAGGCCAGCACATCCGATTTCCGCGATGCTTTTTATTTACTAGGGTAGCTTCTCTGGGACCTACATCATTCGCCTCTTACGATATGCCTTGTAGATTGCAGTGGTGATATTATTTGCTCCCCATGAAAGCCCCGACACCGCACAGTCGAATTTGGTGACAACGGGTAAAATACACGGAGATCAGTGGCGGCTCGTCAATGAGGGCCAATGGGGCCCTACCCCACCAATAATCGAAAGGGAGAATAATTTTCCGGAATAGACAAATAATAGTAAATACTCCAAAAATCATGATTTTTCCGAAAACTTGTGTCTGGCCCCACCAAGAAAACTGACCTCGAGCCGCCACTGGTAGAGATCATTGAGAGCAGAGGGGAAGATGTTTGTTGTTCAAACATCGGGGATCGACAAGAGATCGATGTCATAACTGACAAACTGCACAAGGGAGAAGGAGTGTTGGAGTCATACATGAACATCTAGGTCGGCAGACGTTATCACTTGATTGATTAATTGATTGCTTGATTGATAACAAGGGCAAAGAGACATAGTATTTCTAAAAGAATTATTAAACCAGAACTCTAAGAGTTACATCACAACTCTACATACTAAACCAGACTCTACTAAATAAACCAACGCTCTAACCACAAACACTTTGTTCTAACCATAAAACCAACATTCTAACCAGGTAATTTTCACACTAACCACTAAAACTCTAAACACCAAAACTACCCTCTAATCACGAAACCTTACTCTAACAACTAAAGCTGTGATCTTACCCCTAAATCATTGCTTTTACCACTAAAAGTTTACTATAATCACTCAAACTATACTCTAACCACTAAACCAACACTCTAACCACTAAACCAACACTCTAGCCACTAAATCAACACTCGAACCATTAAACCAGCACTCTAATCCCTAAACCAGCACTCTAACCCCTACACCAGCACTCTAACCACTAAACCATTACTCTAATCACTAAACCAGCACTCTAACCACTAAATCGGCACTCTAACCACTGTACCAACACTCTAACCACTAAACCAGCACTCTAATCACGAAACCAACACTCTAACCACTATACCAAACTCTAACCACTAAACGAACACTCTAACTACTAAACCAACACCCCAACATTTAAACCAGAACTATTACCAACAACTGCACTAATTTGACTTTCTACTTCATCAGGACAACAACATTATCTAGAAAAGAAACTAGTTTAGCTCCACTTGAACACAATATTACATCTCAAGCACTTCTTCCGTAGCAAATCATTGTCTTATACCTAAACCTTACAATTACTTTCCTTCCTTCAGACTGTTATAGATTCTCTACTTGGAAATGTCATACAATAATATGTTACAAAATTGATTTAACAACAAATAGACATGGTTGGCCACTTGAAAATAGTTAAATATATCATATATTTCAAGTAGTGTTTACAAGGTTCAACATCATTAACTAATATGAGTCAGCTGTGACGACCTTCTTATGACACATCAGATGTCAAACCATGCTACAGTGTAACTTCAAATGTTTAACTGTAACATTTAGTTTTTCTAAATAAAATCTTACAGTTACTCATCTCAAGTACCATGCCCGCCGGCGTAGGCGATCATGTTTCTACACAACTCTCTCTGTTTGGTGCACGTAATCAGTGCTGACGTCGATCTAGTTTCGAACCATGATGTCAGGCCATCCAGCATCTTCTCCCTCTATCTTCCGCGATCTCTCCTTCCCTGAATTTTACCTGTTGTTACCAAATGTTCTAAACCTTTTCTTCGCATTATATGCCCGAAAACCTTGATTGTCGGACTCTTATTCTTTTGATAAGGTTTCTTTGTGTGCAGGCCTGATTTAAAACCTTCACATTTGTTTTCTTAGCTGTCCATAGAATTTTCATCATTTTTCTGGAAAACCACATCTCTGTGGTTTCCAATGATCGTATTGATTGTTTATTCATTGTCCATGATTCGCTGCCATACAGAAGTATTGGTTCAATATAGCACTGGAATATTCGTTTTCACAGTGTCATTGGTAGTTAATTCACGCACAGTGTGTTTTTCATTTTCATAAAAGATGCTTTCGCTTGAGCTATTCTACTTCTAATCTCTGTTTTACAGTTACAAGCCTGCTCAAATGTGTGTCCTGTTCTGTGGCTTTGGGGATAGCGACTCGGTCTACTAACCCCGACGTTCTGAGTTCGAATCACGCTGAGGACAGTTGGGTTGCAAAGTGTTTCACCTGGATTTTTCCAAAAGGACGATGACACCACCCGTTCAGAAAGCAATGGTAAACTACTGAACGTGATAATGACAAGAAAAATCCCAAATAGCGTTATAAAGCTGGTGTTGATTCGCAAAGTGCTGTAAAGGATATGCAATTAACTGTTTTCGATAATATGGATACCGCCCGTGTGTTCCCAGGGCTTGCAAGGGGAGCAAATAATAGTACCACTGCGACCTACAAAGCGTGTCGTAAGAGGCGACTGAAGTAGGGGCATAGTGAAGCTACACTGGTAAATAAAAAGTGTTGTAGAAATCGGATGTGCTGGCCTACTTGTATTACTGATATACGGGAAGGCTGTAGTAAAACTATGTAGCAATGGCGAAACACGTAAAACAAAGACTGAATTTTACAAAATACATAAACATTGTTATTGATTTTGTAAAGCTACAGTACTTTGTTCTTACGTGTTTCCCCATGGCCTACTTGTAGGCACACAACTGACACAACGTACAATCCCCTTTAGGCTCAGATCACATACAGATTACAAAGAGTGGTTTAACAAGTGGTCGATATTGAGCGTTCAAATAAGAAAAATATGCATACTCTTTGACCGAAATTTAGATGTGCATGTCCAACATTCCATAAACGAAGGACCTAACGAAGGCGCAACTTACTTAAGTTCTTGGAGAAATAACGCTCGTATTGCTAGGCTAGGCAATGGGTACCGTAAGAAATAAGGATAAGTGATTCGAATCCTCTATTAGTTCTATGAATGCTCCCACTCTTTGACTGCAACTAAACATTGATCTTAGGCACAAGGCATACTATACTCATCGCACATTTACTTCTAGAGGCCAGAGATATTGAATTAAATATCATCGAAGAGATTGAATAAGCTCACCTTTGTAAAGTGTAATTGATCGTATGCCCTTTATAACATATAACGGTATAATAAAAAATACAATTACAAAATTAGTCAGATTTCCTATTATTATTTTTTTAATTTTTGTAAAATTTACATTGTGTATGTACATAAAAACAAATTTATTAGAGCTAAAAATGTGTACATAATCTTATATAATAACTATTTACATATCTCAAATTTATAGAGAAAATAAAAAAATATAAATGCATTAGTAATATCAGAATGGCAGATTAAATTGAAATCAATGGTTTGCGGATAAATTGAAGTCAATGGTTTGCAGATAAATTGAAGTCAATGGTTTGCAGATAAATTGAAGTCAATGGTTTGCAGATAAATTGAAGTCAATGGTTTGCAGATAAATTGAAGTCAATGGTTTGCAGATAAATTGAAGTCAATGGTTGCAGATAAAAAAAGTCAATGCTTTGCAGATAAATTGAAGTCAATGGTTTGCAGATAAATTGAAGTCAATGGTTTGCAGATAAATTGAAATCAATGGTTTGCAGATAAATTGAAGTCAATGGTTTGCAGATAAATTGAAGTCAATTTGTGTGCAGATAAACAAAGTCAATGCTTTGCAGATAAATAATCAATGGTTTGCAGATAAATTAAGTCAATGGTTCAGATAAATTGTCAATGGTTTGCAGATAAGATGGAAATCAATGGTTTGCAGATAAATTGAAGTCAATGGTTTTCAGATAAATTGAAGTCAATGGTTTGCAGATAAATTGAAGTCAATGGTTTGCAGATAAATTGAAGTCAATGGTTTTCAGATAAATTGAAGTCAATGGTTTGCAAATAAATTGAAGTCAATTGTTTGTTGATAGAAAGGTTAGAAAAATAATAATATATTATAGAATGCCTATGCTATTGTCTCTCTGGAAAAAAGAGTGAGAATGACAAAGCGATAGACAGTGTAAGAGTTCATAGTTCATAGTTGTGTAAGAGACACAAAGAGAGTGAGGGAGAACGATACAATGCTAATCAGACATGGACCCATTAAAAATGAGAGAGCGAGAGACGAAAAACAGTGTTAAAAGATAGATAGATTCTTTTGAAATATGATGAAAATCAAAACAGTTACTACATTTACTTTCAATTCAATATTTCTCAGTTCTTATCTGGCAACTTAAATATGATAGAACAGCATCTCCCAAACTGTGTTCGACAGACTCCGAGGGTCCACGAGGTACTCACAGTGTGTCCTCAAACACTTGAAGAAATATTATGATCTTTGAGATTTCAAACAGAAAAATTAACTTTAAAAACACGTATAAAAACAGTGGTAAACTAGTTCCGCTTTGAAATGAAAGGATTAAGACCCGACCGGTGTTTAATTGTCAGGCAGAACAAACTGAAGGATCATTAGAAGTTTCCCGTAGTCTAAGAAAATTGTTTACTATTGTAACACATAGATAATTCATTCATGTTCACTTTCATATATAGAAACATTTGGGGACTCGCTGCAGCAAAATGTATTTCTCACTTTCTCTCTCGATCGTCCTGTTTGTTTGGGCCATTTTGATCATTCTTATTGTGATATACAAACAGCCTTTTGCAAAGAACGTTTCTTTACGTAACATCATTCAGCGCCAGTTGGAGCTCTGGTGCTCATCCTTCGGCGACGTGTCTGGTTTCAGCCAGCGTTTACTGGATTCGCTCTCCGTCAGTCTTTGGCTGTCCCCAGCCTACCTGCAAGGCACCAGGTGCAAAATGTATTTACAAGGGGATTGGCGGTAATGCAAAGTTTGGATGCCGCTGTGATAGACTCAATATATCTACAGTTGGCAATGACTAGACTGAAGTTTATGTATCTACATCTATTTCCGCTTCGTCTCCCATTTGAAACATAAGAATTCCACCAGGGCCGTGCGGTATATTTTCTCATTATAATGCAGGTCTTCGAAATGCCGCCCCTTAAATGTTTTTCTTTAAAAATAACCTTAATTTGTAATTTTGATTTTGCTGCTTATACCGCCCTCCTTACGACGTCGCCTGATGCGGCCGCCTTTCTGCATCATATCACAGCACGGCCCTGAATTCCACAACGGATATCTATTGCTGTCGTTCTGTCACCTTTCTGTTAATTATTTCCAGCGTCAGTCCACAATCTTTCAACTCTTTATTTCACTGTTCTCCTGCACATTTCATTTGAACCCCCATGCCTTCTCTTCCCACCGGTTGTCTATCAGAGATTTGTTCTAGCCAATGCCCATACTGGCATACGACACACATGACCAATCCATCTCCATCTTCATCTCTGAATAATGGTCTCCAGTGATGTATATTTTGTTCGTTCACTTACATCTTCATTTACAAGATCTCCATTTACAAGATCTCCATTTACAAGACCTTCATTTACAAGATTAGACTTCATTTACAAGACCTTCATTTACAAGACCTTCATTTACAGGATCTTCATTTACAAGACCATTTCAAGACGTTTATTACAAGACTTATTTACAAGACTTCATTTACAAGATCTTCATTTACTACTCTTGTCTTTTCTTCAAACTCCAGGAATTATGATTTTCCTCGTTTTCCATAGTGTAATGGGGTATCGAGAGCTTTTGAAACCCAGAAACCTCCAACAGCTCTAGGTGGTAGTATAGCTTATGCTGCAGAAACTTCCAAGCAGGCTCTAGTGCTGCAGATCACATCTATGCTTAGTGCTGCAGAAACCTCCAACAGCTCTAGGTGTGTAGTACTATGCTTAGTGCTGCAGAAACCTCCAACAGCTCTAGGTGTAGTAGGCTACTAATGTTAGTGCTGCAGGAAACCTCCAACAGCTCTAGGTGTGTAGTAATATGCTTAGTGCTGCAGAAACCTCCAACAGCTCTAGGTGTGTAGTAATATGCTTAGTGCTGCAGAAACCTCCAACAGCTCTAGGTGTGTAGTAATATGCTTAGTGCTGCAGAAACCTCCAACAGCTCCAGGCGTGTAGTGCTATGCTAAGTGCTGCAGAAACCTCCAACAGCTCTAGGTGTGTAGTACTATGCTTAGTGCTGCAGAAATATCCAACAGCTCCAGGTGTGTAGTACTATGCTTAATGCTGCATAAACCTCCAACAGCTCTAGGTGTGTAGTGTTATGCTTAGTGCTGCGGAGACTTCTACACAGATATAGTTAATTTATTCGTCCCTGATTCAAATTGATATTTCTGATATTCTATATACAAATTTTCTAACAACTAATACATTGCAAATGTTTTTGAAAGATATTTCTAGCAAATCGCTGTAGATTTACAGTCTCTACACTCAAAGCAATGGAAAAACATATATGTGTTTTTGTTACAAAAGAGTCCTTTGTATATCATGGACAGAGAAGAGAACAAATAGATCTATCCAGAAAGAACTCAAAAACAAAGAAAACTGCCTGATGCTACAAATAAGAAATAGAAAATTGAGGTAATTTGGACATATAAAAAGACATGAAGGGCTGGAGAAGTCCATCATGGAAGGAGATATACGGCAAAGAGAAAAGAGGAAGAACCACGGAGAAGATGGATTCAGGTGTAACTGATGGTTTGAACATAACGATTACAGAGGCAGGGCATCTGGCCTATGAGAGAGAAATTCTGGAGGACTGTTGGGGTGGTAAAGTTCTGCTCAGGAGAAGCTATTTGATGATGACACTCATAGCTCACACATTGGCGCCATATATCTTTAACATAACTGAAAATGTGCTTAAAGTATTAGCAACAGGAACATCTGCAGTAGTGACCCTATACTTTTTATATGGAGACAAGAATAAGCAAGAGATAAATAGAGGGAGATGTGTATTCCTTATTTTATGTAAAGCACAGTAATTTTAGGTATCAAACTGCAAAATATAAACACATTTTGTTAAAAATATCTCAACACATGTTAACTTTAGCACCTATTGTTGCTTTTCTTGCTACTGCCTTAAAAATACTGCGATGTGCTCACTCTCTCTCTCTCTCTCTCTCTCTCTCTGTGTGTGTTTTATGCATTTTAATCCCGATTGAGACATAGGCTCTCAACCAACTCATGTCAGATCTTCCTTTCTTTAGCTATATCTTGCAGTTCCTTCCAACTCTTCCTTATATTATTAACCTCTGCCCCCAATCTTGTATACGTTTATGTCTAGACTTCCATTTCTTCCGCTTTCTATGTGGGTTCCATAAAACGTCCTTTCTTGTTATATTAACTATGATTATATTATTTCTTAGAACTCTTTCTCTGATTATAAACTATGATATATTTATTCATAGAACGTCCTTTCTTGTTATATTAACTATGATTATACTTATTTCTTAATTACTTCACATCGATAAAATAAATAAATTCATAAAAGAACAACAGATTAAATGGTTTGGACACATGACAAGAATGCCCTGGTATCGCCTACCACAGAGAGCCACATAGGTAGTCGTTGCGAAGCTGCTCAACTTAGGACTTTTCATTCATGCCAACAACAGAAAAAAAACATTGGTCTTATCGTGGATTGAACAAGGGTCTCCAGCATGGGAGCCACAAACTAATCCATTCGTCCAGACTGTACAATCTGATCAGTTACGGGTGATTCATATTTACAATCTATGTCTGATATTGCTATCTTTCATGACACCACATGGACAGAGGAAAAAAGTAAGACCTCAGGACACATGATGATCTTCTAAAGCAGAGTTTGTAAACATACATTGACTAGGTTTGATTTGAGGTAGAAATAAATGCACAAAATTGAATTGAGTAGACATTTTGTGTCTCTATATTATGTGCTACTCAGCGTGACGATGACTGATGATGATGAATACTTACAAGACAACACTTGACTCATTCTGCTTTGTTTCTCTTTCCATCTCAAATGGATTAAAACTTATTCCCAACACTTATATTACTGAAAATGTGTTCATTCCTGATGGGACGTATTGCTCAAATTGTTTAAAGGGTTCAAAGCCGAGCCTCGGTAGCGCAGTAGGTAGCGCGTCAATCTCATAATCACATTGTTTGAATGGCGAAACAAATAAAAACAAAATACTAAAGTTTAAAAAAAAAAGATACAAAATATGTTGCTGTGTATTGCTATTGTTTTTGTATTGTGTAAAACTACAGTACTTTGTGTTTACGTATTTCTTCAGTGCTGCATAGTTTTACTGCAGTCTTCCCTTATATTACATTGTTTCCAACGCTATGCAAATGTTTAATTGTAATTTATGCAAACTTAAGACATTTCAAAGTAGAATCCTGTAAATATTCTAGCTAAATATAATAGCAAGTGTAGAGCTTTAAAAGAGAGCAAACTGTGCATAATTGCAGACGATTATTAAAATAAGTAGATGGGATGTATGCAGTGGTGGTTCGTCATTAAGGGCCAGTGGGGCCGGGCCCTACGAAAAATAATGTGTAATGTGTATTTAGTATATTATAAATTAAAATATAACAACCCAAAAATTATGATTTTTCCGAAAACTTTTGTCTGGCCCCACCAACAAAAATGATCACGAGTCGCCACTGGATGTATGTTAAAATAACCATTTGTGTAGTTTCTTCTATTTAAGTTTACTCTACCTCAAACTCTGTCCTTACAGCCTGTGGTAATATTTGTTATACAGTAATACATACATTTCTACAGATAATTTACTTATACGATTTGATGAAAATAAAGCTCACCTTAAACCCCTCGCCCTTCCAAACCAAAATACCGGCTCGCATTAAACCCTTTCGCTGCTACATAATAAGGCGGTTCTAAAAATAGCTACTCTTTGTTTCTAGGTCACAAACATGAATGTTCGCCTATAGCAGTGACAGTAGAAATGTATAAAGTGTTAACACGTATTTAGCCCACAGAGGAGAGATAATAAAAGGCATGATAACACGTCTTTAGCAGTGAATTAGAAAAGCGTCTAAACACGTCCTAGCAGCTAAAGATGACGCAAAGCCAGTACACTAGCTCTTTCACTATACATCTATCTACTATATATATATAAATGAGTGTATGGATTTATGTTTGTTACCTATAGACTCGGAAACTACTGAACAGATGTAGCTGAAATTTACAGGATATGTTTGTTTTGATGTCGGGATGCTACCTGTCACAGTTTGAAATAGGTAGCCCTGAAGCTTTTCGAAAAAATCTCAAATATAATAACACGCTCATTTCATCGAGAGTTTCTAACCAAATCTCCATTAACGTTTCCGACGAAAAACGCAAATTTCATCGAGAGTTTCTTCCGGAAGTTTACAGTATGCGCATCTACACGATTCGATGACGTATGATTCAAGTCAATATTTCAAACAAGCCGTTAAAGTCAATATTTCAAACAAGCCGTTACAAGCTGAAGGTTTGTTTCTAATCATGATCATAGATACTGCAAATCATATTTTAAGTTCCATCTATTCCATCAATGTTTGTTAGCTATGTTGGCAAAAATTGCTCTATATTCGATTAAACCAAACAAAACTGCGATCCGAGGAATACGTTCATTTGAGGGAAGCTATTGGCCGGCATTTCTATAAATGGCAAGATGGTTATTTTGCCATCAACGTTTACCTGATGTACAATGTACACGTTATATGTATGAATATTACCCAATATTAGATTACACGACAGAAACGGGGTTACCATTTATTATTTTGTAAATCAATCCATACCATTGACCGCTATAGCGGCGTGCAATTCTAAATTAGTACAACCATTTCGCAATAGGTGGCGCGCGATTAGTGAGTAGTTTGGACAAATGATTTATACAGTTTAACTGATTTTTCAAAACATATTACGCGCATTTCCTTGCATTTATATGTTAATATATATAGTAGATATGCATTTCTTAATAGAATTTAATCAAATGCTAATTTTTTTATTTATTCCAGCGAAACTTCAACGAATTTTCCACACATTTTCAATTATGCCTCCCAAACGAAAAGCTATTGGTCCATCTACACCTAGATCACGAAAAAGAAAGGCATTACTAGCTTCAGAAACAGATGAGCAACGGGAAGCAAGACTGGAAACCGTTCGAGTTCGCACGTGAAGCCCGTTCGTCTGAAACAGACGAGCAACGTGAAGCAAGACTAGGAACCAATCGAGTTCGCACTGCTGAAGCCCATTCGTCTGAAACAGACGAGCATCGTGAGGCAAGACTAAGAACCAATCAAGTACGCACTGCTCAAGTCCGTTTAGCTGAAACAATCGAGCAACGGGAAGCAAGACTGCAAACCGCTCGGATACGCACTACTCAATCCAGACGAACACTGCATGCTGAGTTAAATCTAGGTGCTTTCCATTACAATACAAATTATGATTATAGTCTTCATCCAAATGTGGTTATTGGAAAAATGGATAGATTATGCGTGTATTGCAGTGCCGTCAAATTTAAGAATGAATCACCAGGAATGTGCTGCGCGGGTGGAAAAGTGAAATTGTCAGTATTACATTCACCACCCGAACCATTATCAACATTGGTAGCAGGTGACACAAGCCAATCAAAACATTTCTTGGCAAAGATACGCAAGTACAATTCATGTTTCCAAATGACATCGTTCGGTGCAACAAATATCGTGCGTGAGAATTACATGCCCACATTCAAAGTTCAAGGGCAAATTTATCATCGTGCTGGCTCACTGGCTCATTGTGTAGAGATGATATATTTGCAAAGACGCTACTTTACTCTGAACTGCCAACATACTACACATGGAATGCAGCAGCGAAAAAGTTTCAACGTCGTAAACAAGGTAAAGTAGTTGAAGGACATTCCAATTTATATTCGACAATGCGTTAGGCCGTTTGTACACTGTTCATCCAAACAATGCAGAATGCTTTTACTTGCAATTACTGTTAATCAACAAACGTGGACCAACATCCTTCCAAGAATTGAGAACAGTTAACGGTCACGTATGTTCTACTTATCGTGAAGCTTGCCAAGAATTAAATCTTCTTGAAAACGATGCACATTGGGACACTTCACTCGCTGATGCATCCAATACTGCACGACCACAGCAAATACGCACATTATTTGCAGTAATATTAACAACGTGCTTCCCATCCAATCCAAAAGAACTTTGGGAAAAATACAAAGACTACATGAGTGAAGACATCCTACATCGCTTGCGTGCGACGAATCAAAATCCTGACATTCAATTCACACCAAACGTATATAATGAGGCATTGGTTTCAATTGAGGACATATGTTTGGCAATCACTAATAAAGCACTGGTGCAATTGGGAATGGATGCGCCAGAACGATCTGCAAACAACCTTTTCGATTGTGAGTTGGAACGAGAAACACATTTTGATATCAACGAATTGAGTACATTTGTTCAAACGAATCTTCCAAAATTGATTCCGGAACAACGCATAGCATATGACAGAATTATGCATGCAATTACAAGTCAAAACGGTGGATTGTATTTCATAGATGCGCCCGGAGGCCAGGCAAAAGTTTTCTCATTTCACTTATTTTGGCAACCATACGATCACGAAATAATATTGCACTGGCAATCGCATCTTCTGGAATTTCAGCAACTCTTTTAGATGGTGGCCGAACAGCGCATTCAGCGCTGAAATTGCCATTGAATATGCAAATCACTGAGACACCAACATGCAATATCAACAAAAATTATGCAATGGGTAAAGTACTCCAATTATGTCAACTCATTATATGGGATGAATGTACTATGGCGCATAAAAAGCATTAGAAGCGCTTCATCGTACACTGAAAGATTTGAGAGGAAATGACCAGCTCTTCGGTGGCGCACTCATTTTATTGTCTGGCGATTTCCGGCAAACCCTACCAGTTATACCAAGATCAACACCCGCTGATGAACTTAATGCATGCCTGAAATCATCAGTTTTATGGCGACACATACAGAAATTGACTTTGAAGACCAATATTCGTATACAACTACAACATGATGAAACCTCTGAACGTTTCGCAAAACAATTGTTGGATATTGGGAATGGGAAAATGCCAATCGATGATTCCACACGATGTATCACATTGCCAACAAACTTCTGTAACATCATAGCGACCACAGACGAATTGATTCATAAAGTTTTCCCAAATATTGCACATAATTACAAAAATCATCAGTGGCTCAGTGCACGTGCAATATTAGCAGCAAAAAACAAGGATGTATATGCCATGAATTTGAGCATTCAAAACAAAATACCAGGCGAAGTGACAACGTATAAGTCCATCGATACTGTAATGAATCAAGACGAAGTTGTCAATTATCCAACTGAATTCTTGAATTCACTTGATTTGCCAGGCATGCCACCACATGTTTTAACATTGAAAATTGGCGTGCCTATCATTCTTCTCAGAAACATTAATCCACCACGACTTTGCAACGGTACTAGACTTTTAGTGAAAAATATGATGAACAATATCATCGAAGGTACAATTTTAAATGGACAATTTAAAGGAGAAGATATACTATTGCCACGCATCCCAATGATTCAAACAGACATGCCATTCGAATTCAAACGCTTGCAGTTTCCGGTGCGACTCGCCTTTGCAATGACCATCAACAAATCACAAGGACAATCACTACAAGTGTGTGGACTACATTTGGAAAATCCCTGCTTTTCACATGGACAGCTATATGTGGCCTGTTCACGCGTCGGAAAACATTCTGATTTATTCGTGTATGCACCAGATGGAAAAACAAAAATATTGTATATCCAAAAGCACTTCAATAAACAGACTTGAAATGAAACGTTAAATTGTAAGTTTTTTCTCTCCAAGAAAATGAACAAAGGACAATGATAAAACAAATAATTACTACATATTGTTATAGCAAGTTTCCTTTAAATTCATTTTCTGTTGAAGGCGTAGCAACGCGCGCAGGGTACAGCTAGTTACGATATAAACGTATCCGGAGGTAAATAACATTATGTAGTAAAAGGGTTAATAGTACCACATCTACTGAGTTATAGTGTAGCATGTCGTCAGATCTTATTAGTTACTGACGTGGCAATCACAGTTGATTGATGTACGACATAGCAAAAACTAGAAACATCAAAATTAACTAGTTGAAGAAATACAAATCGGGGATCTCCATGACGAAGTGGTTAAACATTTGCTTGGAGATATTAAGGGTGTAGGTTTGAATCCGGACCGAATCATATTTGCATCTTTTTTTTCCGAAAGAATTAGGAATGTTGATGAAGTTTGTGCTTTATGCAAAGCTCTCGGTATGTGTCATGACATTTCTGCAGAGAAAACCCAGTGCAATGGATGTCAGTCATTTATCTTAGACAGATAGGTACGGAGCCATATGAAGAAAACGAAGTACAATGCTGTCAATGCTTCTTCTTCGACAGAGAGGTATGGAGCCATAGGGAAAAATCAAGTGCATCGAGGACAATTATTTGTTTTTAGACAGAGACGGAAATCATGGAGCCATAGAGGAAAAATCAAGTGCATCGAGGACAATCATTTGTTTTTAGACAGAGAGGTATGGAGCCATAGGGAAAAATCAAGTGCATCGAGGACAATCATTTGTTTTTAGACAGAGAGGTATGGAGCCATAGTGAAAAATCAAGTGCATCGAGGACAATCATTTGTTTTTAGACAGAGAGGCATGGAGCCATAGGGAAAAATCAAGTGCATCGAGGACAATCATTTGTCTTTAGACAGAGAGGCATGGAGCCATAGGGAAAAATCAAGTGCATCGAGGAAAATCATTTGTTTTTAGACAGAGAGGCATGGAGCCATACGCGGAAAACGAAATGCAATAATGTAAATCCTTCGTCGTTAGACAGAGAGGTATGGAGCCATATGGAGAAAACGTAGTGCAATGCTGTCAATTCTTCGTCGTTAGACAGAGAGGTATGGAGCCATATGGAGAAAATGAAGTGCAATGATGATATTTCTTCCCAATTTGGCCCTTTAAGAAATGATATTCATCCAATTCAAATACATAATTTAATTTTGAATCCATAAAGATATTTCTTCAACTCAAAACTAGCTAATTTTATGAACAGTTTTTACGTGATTTAGTTCTACGTTGATTTATAAATCAGTTGATTGACTTGATTATATTTCACTTGCTGCTTTTTTTCCAGCTAGACGTTTTTTTTTCTTCTTATACACCTTGCCAGTTTTATCAAAATCTATTTTAACGTATTCGACCGCATCTAACGACTTTGCTCTAACTGGTCGCATACTTCCACTCTTGCCAGCTTGTTCCAATGTAATGTACAGAAGTCCATCAGAAATATATCGACCAGAATCTTTATTTGAGGTCAACTGTAAAAAAAAAAAAATTATTTATAGTTACAAGAATTTTGGGAAGCCCTGAGCAGTAAAAATATTGACGAATTTCAAAAGAAACATTTGCTAGACAGATAGAGATAGCAAATATGTTGCTTATTGAAAGCTTCTTGTACAAGTCTAGTAATTACATGTTTCCTTTTTATTAGCATTAAAAGAAAAATATACTTTACAAAATATAAATAAAGGTTATGTGACAAAAATGATATTGTGAACAAAACGATGATGTCTGAATTCGAGCTGTATTTCAGGCATGTGGCTTAATCCCTTAGCCACATATGCTTCCGTTCAATCGGGCTATGGTATCTAATCAATAAATCGAATCCTTCTTCTTCACGATCACGAATCATTCTTCTTCTCTTTGCGTTCGTTCTTTACGACCAATTTTAATCCCTCTTTGTGATATGTTTGATCTTTGCCAAGAACATGTATACGTTGCACATTGGTTTAGTAGGCCCCTAAACGCATAGACTTCTACACGCTTAGGACACATGCATCCGATTTCATCCAAACCTCCTTCGTCACCTCTTACGACATGCGTGGCAAGTAACAATGGTTCTATTCTTTACACTCCAAATTTGGGCCACGGTAACCACTCGGGCGCACAAATCATTCAATAGATTCGCTCGTGTGTTACGGGGTTCGCAAGGGGTTCGAACCATATACCAGGCATGTGGCTTAACCCCTAAGCCACATATGCTTCCGTTTAATCGGGCTATGGTATCTAATCAATAAATCGAATCATCCTTCTTCTTCTTCACGATCACAAATCATTCAATAAATTCGCTCCTGTTTTGTCAGGGTTCGTAAGGTGAGAAAATAAAATAACACTGCGATCTACAAGACATGTCGTAAAATACAACTGAGGTAGGAATCCACGAAAGCTACCCTAGTAACTAAAAAGCGTCGCAGAAATCGTATGTGTTGGTCTACTTGCAGGCACATAACTGGCATAACGCAGAATTACTTTTAGGCTCAGATCACATACAAATCACAAAAAGTGATTACAAGTGGTCGATAGTGAGCGCTCGAAAAGAAGAAGGAAAAAAGATTCAATAAATTTATAATGTCTCTTTTCTTACCTTGGTGTTATAGCTGTCACTACTAACAGATGAGGGACAATATGTTGGAGATCCACAGAATGATGAAGCCTGATTGTGATGCATTTTATCATTAAGTGAGGTCTCTTGGTAGAACTCATCCTTTTCGTCTGCACTTTTGGCTTGGACGATGGATGTCATGTTAGCGTACACATTTACTGTATTCACAGTGGAGTATAGTTCTGTAGGTAATTATTATACATTATAAAATAAAGACATTATTGACATTATTTTTTGGTGAATAATTGATGCAAAATAATTGGGAAAAGTTAGATTTTTACGTAGAATAGATGGAGTGAGATGGTATGATAAGATTACGAGCGATGACCTCGGAGAAAGAACTAAGAAGATTTTAACCCTTTCGCTGCTAAATACTTTCTGACGGCTGAGCTAAAAATAGCTACTCTTTGTTTCTAGGTCACAAACGTGAACGTACGCCTATAGCAGTGACAGTAGCAATGTATAACGTGTTAACAAGTCTTTAGCCCACAGAGGAGAGATAATAACAGACGTGTTAATGCGTCTTTATAAGTGAATGGGAAAACGTATATATACGTCCTTAGCAGCTAAAGGGTTTTAAAACTGTTCTTACTGCCTGTAGTACCGCTTTTGGGGCGGTGTTGGACTTGTGGACGAAAGCCTGATAAATGTATTGGATACATGGCTAGTGCAGTCGCTGCGAAGCTGTTCAGGTTAGGATTTCTTATTTATGCCCCCAACAGAAAAAAATCCTGACTTTACCATAAATTTAACACGGGTCTCCAGCAAGGGAGCCGAGATCTAATCAATTCGGCCAGACGCTCGATACCGATGGGGAAAAAAGAAGAAAGAGACGTTGGCGATGGATAGGACACACTTTGAGAAGACCGACCTGAAGTATTGAAAGGAAGGCCATTATTTTGGAGCCTGCAATGAACGAGGAGTAGGGAAAATCTATAAATACATGGAGAAGAAATCTAGAGACTGATATTAAAAAGATAGGCAGACGTGAAAAGAATTTGAAGGGATGGCAAGAGAGAGGAAGGAATGTCAAGAGAGAGGAAAGGATGTCAAAAGAGAGGAAGGGATGTCAAGAGAGAGGAAGGGATGTCAAGAGAGAGGAAGGGATGTCAAGATAGAGGAAGAGATGTCAAGAGAGAGGAAGAGATGTCAAAAGAGAGGAAGAGATGTCAAGAGAGAGGAAGAGATGTCAAGAGAGAGGAAGGATGTCAAGAGAGGGAAGGGATGTCAAGAGAGGGGGAGGGATGGCAAGAGAGGAAGGATGTCAAGAGAGAAGGGATGTCAGAGAGAGGAAGGGATGTCAAAGAGAGGAAGGGATGTCAAGAGAGAGGAAGGATGTCAAGAGAGAGGGGAGGATGGCAAGAGAGAGGAAGGATGTCAAGAGAGAGAAGGGATGTCAAGAGAGAGGAAGGGATGTCAAGATAGAGGAAGAGATGTCAAGATAGAGGAAGAGATGTCAAGAGAGAGGAAGAGATGTCAAGAGAGAGGAAGAGATGTCAAGAGAGAGGAAGAGATGTCAAGAGAGGAAGAGATGCAGAGAGAGGGATGCAGAGAGAGGGATGTCAAGAGAGAGGAAGGGATGTCAAGAGAGAGGAAGGGATGTCAAGATAGAGGAAGAGATGTCAAGATAGAGGAAGAGATGTCAAGAGAGAGGAAGAGATGTCAAGAGAGAGGAAGAGTTGAAAGGAAGGATTGATGGAAGCTGTCAAGAGACGAGGAGTAGGGAAAATCTAAAAGAGGAAGAGTCAAGAGAGAGATTAAAGAGAAGGAAGGATGTAAGAGAGAAGGAGAGAGAAGGGATGGCAAGAGAGAGGAAGGGATGTCAAGAGAGAGGAAGGAATGTCAAGAGAGAGGAAAGGATGTCAAGAGAGAGGAAGGGATGTCAAGAGAGAGGAAGGGATGTCAAGAGAGAGGAAGGAATGTCAAGAGAGAGGAAAGGATGTCAAGAGAGAGGAAGGGATGTCAAGAGAGAGGAAGGGATGTCAAGAGAGGAAGGGGTGTCAAGAGAGGAAGGACAAGAAGAAATTTGTTGAAGACCTGTGCTCTCATGGGAGTTGAAAAGTGAAGAAGATGAGAAAACAAATATGGAAAGATGAAAGTGATACTATCTATTGCTTGATTCAAGAATATCTCTATTCTTTCTTTTAAAGAAATAACAAATGTTTTAATTTAGTTTTTCTATACATTGATGTAGAAGGTTGTACTAATGGGTTTATCTAGTTTTTCTATACATTGATGAGAAGGTTGAGCTACTGGGTTTATCTAGTTTTTCTACACATTGATGTAGAAGGTTGAACTAATGGGTTTATCTAGTTTTTCTATACATTCATGTAGAATGTTGAACTAATGGGTTTATCTAGTTTTTTCTATACATTGATGTTGAAGGTTGAACTATACATTGATGCAGAGGGTTGAACTAATGGGTGTATCTAGTTTTTTTTCTACACATTGATGCAGAAGGTTGAACTATTGGGTTTATCTAGTTTTGCTATACATTGATGTAGAAGGTTGTAGAAATGTAGAAATTCAAAACATCAGCTTGGTCTATACCAATTGAGTTACTGAGAAAACATGCAGGGATAAAAGTCAGTGACTCTAACCAGGCCATTGCTTGAATTACTGACATGATCTCTATATTGAGAGTACTTGTAATGTTGACAAAACCACTATGTGATAGATAACATGAATATAACAGCAATAGATGTTTCTTCTTCTTCTTCATCTTCTGCTTTCACAATAAATTGGGTTTCGGATTTTCTAATAAACTCGCCTCTTCCTCAGATTGTGAGTCACGCTACATACCGTTTGTCTTGGATGCTGCTGTATATGAGCCACGCCATACAGTTTGTCCTGGATGCTCGTGTAAGTGAGCCACGCCATACAGTTTGTCTTATACTCTGGTGTAAGTGAGACACATAATACAGTTTTTTTTGACGCTGGTGTAAGGAGCCCCCCATACAGTTTGTTGGACGCTCTGAAAGTAGCCACACCAGTTTGTTTGACGCTGGTATAAGTAGCCCGCATCTTTGTCTTGGACGCTCGTGTAAGTGAGCCACACCATACAGTTTGTTTTGGACGCTGGTATAAGTGAGCCACGCCATACAGTTTGTCTTGGATGCTCGTATAAGTGAGACACGCCATATAGTTTGTTTTGGACGCTGGTGTAAGTGAGCCACGCCATTCAGTTTGTCTTATACTCTGGTGTAAGTGAGCCACACAATACAGTTTGTTTTGGACGCTGGTATAAGTGAGCCACGCCATACAGTTTGTCTTGGACGCTGGTGTAAGTGAGCCACGCCATACAGTTTGTCTTGGACGCTCGTGTAAGTGAGCCACGCCATACAGTTTGTCTTGGACGATGGTGTAAGTGAGTCACCTATTTCTTCTCATGTCTGCATACTAGGAAAGTTCTGTAGGACATACTCTGTCGTCATGCTAGCCAAGCCACAGATGTACAGATCGTTGGTGCCTATCTTGAATCTAGTGTACAGGTGATGTCTAATTCTGTTGTGACCTGCCCGGAGGCGAAGTATGACAGTCTGGTCCCTTCTGGATACTCGGTAATATCCATTATTTTTGTCTGCTTTGGGGTGTTCCTTCTCCAATTTTGTTTATAGTACCATCTGGCGATAGATTTGACTATTTCCTAGCTGACCAGATTGTCATATAGAAGCATATCTGCTCTCTCTTTAGCCAATTTGTCAGGATCTTCATTCCCATTGAGCTTGCAATGTGATGGTATCCACTGGATTACTGCACTCTCGAAATCATGGGACAACTGGGCTAAGGTTGGCTCGAGATCACTTAATTCTGTGCTCATTTCAGATGTCAGTGCTGAGATAGCAGACTGAATAGTCTGTTTCAAAGCACTATAAATAGAGGTAAGCCATGTGATATATATGATAGAGATAAATTCTGCATGACTATTATGATAACAATTTTCTCATTACGACAAGCTACTAGATGCTGATAACGTTTAGAGAATACAAATATCAATATATTTTCCCACCACAAACAAGGCGTTACAAAAAGTATGATATATGAAACATACCACGTTCATATTCTGGATTTTCCTCTCCTGTGCTGTTGCATTGCCTGCTATAGAAATACAATAAGTATAGTCACAAAAATGAAAACTATACAACAACTAAATGTTCAAGTACCATTTGGGTATGAGATCAGCTCTATGACGGCCTTCGCAAGACTAATCAGATCTGACACCATGACACAGTATACTTTTGTTGTACTATAAAGTAGCCACAGTATAAATCTGTAACATTATAAAGTGGCCACGGTATAAATTTGTAGCATTATATAGTAGCCACAGTATAAATATTTCGTAATATAAAGTAGCCACAGTATAAATACGTTGCATTATAAAGTAGTCACAGTATAAATAGGTAGCATTATAAAGTAGTCACAGTATAAATACATTCAATATAAAGTAGTCACAGTATAAATATCGTTGCATTATAAAGTAGTCACAGTATAAATACGTTGCATTATAAAGTAGTCACAGTATAAATAGGTAGCATTCTAAAGTAACCACATTATAAATCTATAGCATTATAAAGTAGCCACATTATAATTATGTAACATTATAAAGTAGTCACAGTATAATTATATAACATTATAAAGTAGCCACAGTATAATTATGTAACATTATAAAGTAGCCACAGTATAATTATGTTACATTATTAAGTAGCCACAGTATAAATATGTATCTTTGTAAAGTAGTTACATTTCGTCTCACTTTTTTCCTACTAATATTCATTGTAGAAGAGTGGCATTTTTATTATTATTATGTGGCCGATCCACTTCATTCTTTGTTTCTCAATGTAAGTCAAACAAGGTTCTATGTCAACTTTCTTTCTTATGTTGATGTTGGTGACTCTTGTCTTCATAAACAAGAGATGACAGAAAATAATAAAAATAATTAGTACTTTCTTGTTATCTGTCTCTCATTCTATGTCTTTCTCTGTCTTTGTCTCTGTCTCTCTCTGTCTTCTTTTATCTATCTCTTGTAACAATGCTTGGGATCTCTAGAAAAAATGAATTTGTGAATATGTCTTTCTATGTATCACTATATGTCTTTGTCTCTGTCTCTCTCTGTCTTCTTTTGTCTATCTCTTGTATCAATCCTAGGGATCTCTACAAAAAATGCACTTGTGAATATGTCTTTCTATGTATCATATATGTCTGTCTCTTGACTCTGTCTCTCTCTGTCTTCTTTTATCTATTTCTTGTAGCAATCCTAGGGATCTCTAGAACAAATGCACTTGTGAATAGAACAATGCAGTCCAGATTCGAACCAACGACTTTTAGAACGCAAAACAAAGTCTTTACCACTTTAGCTACAGTGGACACCTAATAAAGTAATAAGGCAGCCAAGCAGTTTTCTTTTAACTCAGAGAAAAAATACAGCTAAATAATAATTAGCTGTTCATTGCAAGCGATGATGACAACAGCCTCAGACGTGTGCTGCTGAACTTCTATGGTGTGTGTGTAGGTGACTGTAGAGTCCAATCCTAGAACACAATCCTATCATAGGTGGGATACATGATCGAGGTTAGACATGTGGGTGTTATCTCTCCTCCTCCGATCCCCGCCTAGACTGATGAACCACATTTTATCATGAATTTTGCATGGGTGTTATGTGTTTTTTTTCGCACAGCTCGTTTTCTCTGTGCCTCAACGACACGACGATTCTCAACTATTCGAGTTCCTCTTGTGTTGTTACAGCGCCACATTTGGCGATTTTGCGCCAGGGATTCCCAGGACGGGTTGTCTATATCGAAACATACAGTTACAGGTGATGTCTTTGGCCTAGGGGTTAGGAACTCATTCTATTAACCTCGACGTTCTGTGTTCGAATCACGCTGCGGACAGCTCGGTTGTAAATTGTTTTTTAACAATTAACGTGGATTTTAACAAAAGGACGATGGCACCACCGTTCAGAAAGCAATGGCAAACTACTTAACGTAATAACGCCTAGAAAAATCACAAACAGCGTTACAAAGCTGGGGTTGATTCGCAAAGTCATGTAAAGGATATGCAATTAACTTAACAGTTACATACAGCTACATACCTTGACGTCAATGGACTTTTGTCTGCAATAACAAAAGTATGACAAATTTATATCATGTAACAAATGTAAACATAGAAATAATAACAATGAGAACGAGTCGTATAATAACATGTTAAAACAGAGCCACACAGAAAAAGTATAATGAGTACAAAGCAAGAGGAAGATCACGCAAAAAATGGAGCGACGGCATCAAGAACAGCCTTACGAACATGACTATCAGCTTACAAAGTGCCTTAAAAAAGCACACACAAGATCACTACGTTTCACCCCAACACTTCTATAAAAAAGTAAATGGTGGAAGAGAAGACAAGCACACACAAGATCACTAAGTTTCACCCCTAACACTTCTATAAAGAAGTAAATGGTGGAAGAGAAGAACAAAACACACACAAGATCACTACGTTTCACCCCAACACTTCTATAAAGAAGTCAATGGTGGAAGAGAAGAACAAGCACACACAAGATCACTACGTTTCATCTCCAACACTTCTATAAAGAAGTAAATGGTGTAGGAGAAGACAAGTACACAAAAGATCACTACGTTTCACCCCCAACACTTCTATAAAGAAGTAAATGGTGGAAGAGAAGAACAAGCACACACAAGATCACTACGTTTCACCCAACACTTCTATAAAGAAGTAAATGGTGGAAGAGAAGAACAAACACACACAAGATCACTACTTTTCACCCCAACACTTCTATAAAGAAGTAAATGGTGGAGGAGAAGACAAGTACACACAAGATCACTACGTTTCACCCCTAACACTTCTATAAAGAAGTAAATGGTGGAAGAGAAGAACAAACACACACAAGATCACTACGCTTCACCCCCAACACTTCTATAAAAAAGTAAATGGTGGAAGAGAAGAACAAACACACACAAGATCACTACGTTTCACCCCCAACACTTCTATAAAAAGTAAATGGTGGAAGAGAAGTAGACAGAGAAGAGACAGAGAATGTGAACATAATAAATTATATTAATAGACAAAACAACGAAAAGTAGACAATTTGCTGATTCTCATCGTCTGTGTGTTGCTAGGGCCCACATGGAAGCAAAGAATAGTACCACTGTCACCTACAAGACATGTCGTAAGAGGCGACTGAGATTGGTACCTAGGAAACTACCTAGCAAATAAAAAGCAGCGCGGAAATTGGATGTGATGGCCTACTTGTAGGCGCATAATGGCACAACGTACAATCGCTTGTTGGCTCAGATCACATACAAATCACACAGAGTTGTTAATAAGTAGTCAATATGGAGTGTTCGAAGAAGAAAAAACAGCTAATTCTAATAACTTGGATTTTCCGAAAGACTTTCTTTCTTGGTCATTTTGTCGTAGGGATTAGATGCTTGTCTCTTGTGCCACAGATACCAGGTTCACTCCCTCGTAGAGCCATCGGAATATTTTTCCAGAGATTCCTGATTTTAGTGTAGATGAGATCGAGTTCCTAGTAATATCGAAGACAGACGATGAAACGTTGATCCCGTGTTCATTTTGAGAAAGTAAAAGAACCCTTGGCAGTTCAAAATCGAGAATAGCAGACTGGAAAGCATCTGCTTCATTAGAAAAGATTAAAAATCCCCATAAAAATATCTTCACCATCTCAAAATTCAATCGGGAAACTCATCGGTGCTATGGAGTTTTTGCACTGCAGCTAAGATCTTCCTGTGCAAGAAAGAAATCGGAGCCCACATGGTTACTCACCGAAGTGTAATGATGATGGTACTATCAATCAATCAATTAATTACTATGGCATCCTTTCGTTCTTGAAACCTTTGCTCCCCCTTCAATGCTTGCTTTGGGATTATTGGATAATTTCTTCTTAGAGTATACCCAACATATCTCCATCTTCTCTTTCTTATAATAGGTGTCACTAGTGGTTGACCAGACATTTCTCTGATTTCTCACTTCTCCTAATTCATTTAATTTTATGTTCATTATTTTGCAGGAGACATCTATATTTCAAATGCATAGCATTTGCTTTTCTATATCGTTAGTCATTTTCTCACATACATTAGATAGTTTGAACATATAAAGGGACACGAAGGGTTGGAAAGACCAGCATGGAAAGAGGCATTCCTGTAAAGAGTAAAAGTGGAAGACAATGGAGAAGATGAATTATCTCTCTCTCGCGATCTCCGCCTAGACTGATAAACCAAATTTTATCATGAATTTTACTGTTGTTTTTTGAGACTCCTTCCCTCCGTACAGCTTCTCGTGAAGCTCTGTGTTATCTGGCCAAGTTTCTTTTTTCTGGGCTGTTAACTGCTGGCAGTCTTGCAGTATGCTCTGCTCCTCCGTACAGCTTCGCGAAGCTCTGTGTTATCGGGCCAAGTTTCTTTTCTCTGGGCTGCTAACAGCTGGCAGTCTTGCAGTATGTGCTCTGCCGTATGTCCGCCTTTTCACAGTGGCACAGGCTAGTTTGCAATTCTAACTTTGTTAAACATGTGGGCTCCGAGTCTGTTACGGTCGGTACGGAGACGGAATATGACAACTTGTTCACTACGGGACAGACCATAGTACCCATCATTGCTGTTGTTTGTGGGTGAGATAGATTCAAGATGTAACTGATGGTGTCAGCAATATCGCTGCAGAGGTCTTTGAGACATATATTCCATGATGATGATGATTATGAAGATGATCATGATGATTATGAAGACGATGATTATGAAGATGATGATGATGATGTTGATTATTGATTATTATTATTATTATTATTTTTATTATTATTATTGATGAGGATTATTATTATTGATGATGATGATTATTATTATTGTTGATGATGGTTATGAAAATGATGATGATGATGATTATGAAGATGATGATGATGATTATGAAGATGATGATGATTATGAAGATGATGATGATTATGAAGATGATGATGATGATGATGATGCCTTTAAGTATAGTCACACAATAATAAATTAAAATCTGTTTATCCACAGATATAAATAAACTTACCAAAATTACTGGACCGTTTTTGTTTGATATTTGCACAGATATTCACGTGGATTGTAGCTCAACTTTAGAATAGAATATACAAAATTGATATTAGTAATACGTAAATCAAAGATTACCTAGCAGATACTGAGATGTTGATCATTTTATAGCAGATTCTGCAGCGTAGAGGTTACGTGCTAGATCTCTCGTGCCAAATACCATGTGTTCTGTTTCAGAAAAATATCTGTTGCTTTAGCGAGAGGGCTAGGGCCGTCCGGTGCTATGTTGCAGAGAGGCGGCCGCATCAGCGTACCGTAAGAGGGGCGGCATAAGCAACAAAAACATAACTACTATTGAAGGTTATTTTAAGGAAAAACCATTTGAGGGCGACCTTTCGAAGACTTGCATCATACTGAAAAATATACGACCTCTGGAGAGAACACGGTATCTTTAGAACAAGAAGAAGACATTTAGAGTCGCTGCCACGGAAGTCAAGTTTCAACAGGACAGTCAATATGATGATAATGAGATAATGAGTTCAAAGAGACGTACTTCTATATTTAATATTTTATCTCTGTATATCTCTAACCCTTAACCATTAGGATAATGGGATTATGATCATTTATGATCGATGCAACATGCCTATTTAAGTGGACATAATTTTGTATCCATTTTGCATTTAAGTTGGTAACATTTATGTTATCTAATGCAGAACATATGATAATCTAATAAAAAATATAAAAAAATTAATTAGATATATTTTTAGATGTCTAATCTCGTTGACTGGAGCACACCTCATTTCACACTTGTCATTTTGTAGAAACGTCCAAATTGTTCCAGCCAAAAAGCCCCAAATATGTGATAAAATAGATTCTAATAACTCAGATTAATGTCCTGATGAAGACACCAGTGATTTTTGAAATATCTATGCTTGGGTTAGATGAACATTCTATGTCTGTGTCACTTTGACTCTATTTGCAAGATGCCCAATAACTTTTTCCTGATTATTTTGTCTATCAAATATCATTGCGTAATCATATTTTTTTCAATAATATCTTTTACTTGCAAGGTTTAGAAATTATATACCTATTTAATGTTTATGTATGATACTATAAGTGTTAGTTCTTTATGGGCTGCTTACCAGACCAATTCGGCATTATTTTCTCTTGAAGGCCATTTTTATTGACTTTTTTTCTTTATATTATGAAAATATTGAATATTATAAATTTCATGATTACTGCCTTTCATATTTTCCAAACATGTTTAAATTCATATATGTTTTGCAAATATGAAAACTTTAAAAGACTGTAATAAAAGATTCAATTATATTCGTCATACTTATTTTTTTCCTTCTTTGTGACTGTAAAATAATTTGTCATTTGTAGAATAATCTATTTTTAGACTTTTCATAAGTAGGTCACGGATATCATAAATTACATCACACTTATGTTAAAACTACATATCCTGATAGACCATCCAATTAGCTTTCCAACCGTATATAACATGCCTATTTTCAATGCAAAGAACTTGTATGGTTCCTAAATATAGAGCAGGGCATCAAAAATATCGAAAAAACCTTAAAAACCTTCCAATGGGTAGTTTCAATACGTATTACTGTATCCGTTGACATCCAGCTGTAATGTTTCACTATTTTATATTATACACTATTGACGTCTGGTGAACCACTAGTGACAACTGTTATAAGAAAGAAAAGACGTAGATATGTTGAACACACCTTGCGGAGAAATGATCAACAAATATCAAAGCAGGCATTGAAGTGGGAAGCAAAGGGTTCAAGAAAGAGAGGTCGACCTAAGGAGACCCTGAAACGAACTTTGCTGAGAGAGGCAAGAAATATCGGTCTCAGTTCCATGGAGATTGAGCGAGTTGTCCAGTATAGAGCGGTATGGAGAAATTACTTGCGGACCCTATGTAACGTGTAACAGTACGAGAGGAGTTATTATTATTCTTATTATTATTTTATATGATATCTAATGACATTCAGTGGTAACGATGTACTACTTTTTATTCATTTCCAGATTTGCAATTTGCAAATTTCAATATTTTATATTATGTCCCCTGTTATTTAGATCCCTTTTTATCTGGGTTGTGCGTCTGCAAGCTGCGCCTCCTCGTTTTGAAAATAACCGGACGAGCGAGCCAGTAAGCGAACGCTGTTTCCCAGTGTAGATAACCAATTTCGTTCATAGTCTCTATCGGCTGAGCATGCCTCCCCGCTTCTTCACGCGACGAAGCAAATCAGGCCCCCCAGCGAATAAGGGACAAGGTAGCGTCTGCTATTAAGAATCGCTCGCTCGCGCGGTCTTGTGTGTGTGCCCGTATATCTAAGTCGCCCGGTCATAATGTGATGCAGTCAGTCTAAAATTTTTCAAGCTCGTCGGTGGTGTCGTTAAAAGGCCCGACTCTCGCAACGAGCTTATGGATCGGCAGGTAGAAATATGGTGTCGTTCTTTGCTTAGTGAGGCGCAATCTTGCCGTCAAAACGGTGGGAAGCGAGCACTCGGAAAATCACGTCTATGACAGCTATCTGGTTGATCCTGACAGTAGTCATATGCTTGTCTCAAAATTAAGCCATGTATGTCTAAATTCCCACTGTGTCAAGGTGAAACCGCAAATGGTTTATTAAATCAGTCGAGGTTCCTTAGATGACACGATCCGAGGTCAAAAGCGCAAGCAAACAACTGAGCGCTAGATTAGTGAGCTGGTACTAATCCCCTGTCCTCACCTCCACGTGATGACCCTGGTAATAAACGGTAATTCCGGTATGGTTAAGAGGGTAGTGCCTTTCAAAGAGCAAAGCTAATCCAATACAGTGGATACAAAGTAAAAGACTGTACACGCAAAAGTTGGTCCTCATAGATAACAGAGGCGGTGAAAAACTATTTATGAGGTGCACAAAATGAACGTTCTACAAAGCTCTTCGTATCCTGACGCTATTAAGCAAAACATGATTAGAGGCACGAAAGAAGAAGAAGTAGCATATTGTGATGTCTTGAAGCATTTGCTTTGATACAGTTCTTTGATCGAAATGTTGCTTTGTTTTTGTTTTGTAAAGTTTCCTTATAATTAAGTTTTGGCTACATTAATTTAATGCGATTCACGTTAAGGTACATTGGGCATTCCCATGCAAGTTTCGTCCTCCACCGCAGAGGCATCACAAAGCCCCTCTGCTCACCTAACGCATTAGATGTTGATTATCATTGTTTCTCTCTTTATTCCAAAGATGACACAATCTGAAATGTCCAATTTAAAATCCTTACTCTCGCAATCGTTACAGTGTCTCGCCCGTGTTGTGTCGGGGCACGCAAGGAAAGCAAAGAATAATACCACTGCGACCTACAATGCATGTCGTAAGAGGCGACTGATGTAGGCCCTAGGGATTTACCTCAGTAAATAAAATTTAGTGCAGAAATCGGATGTGTTGGCCTACTTGTAGGCGTATAACTGGCACAACGTACATAAGCTCTTAGGCTCAGATCCCATACAAATCACACAGAGTGGTTGACAAGTGCTCGATATGGAGCGTTCGAAGAAGAAGAAGAAGATTCATTGTCTACTTGATATTATGTTTATTTGTTGGCGTTCGTTATTTACGACCAGCTTGGTCACTATTTGTGATATGTTTGGTCTTAGCAAGAACGTCTATACGTTGTGTCTCCGTTCCCATGCCCCCTACTGTGTAGGGTAGGCGTAAACTCTCTACCCATCTCTCATCTTCTTCGTCTCCGACACTTGTGCCATGACGACGACGGTTTTTGTCACCATGCTCATGAGACGCTAGACATTTTGTAAAATAAAATTGCTTCTTTATTTCATATTTAGCATTTACTATGTAAGTAGAGAACAAGAAAATGAATATTTCAATACTATCAAATAGTAGCGTATCCTTTGCAGAACGTCGCTAGCATTACCAGCCCACCTGAAATACTCTCTGTCTCTAGCAAATTCTCCAGCATCCCTGTTCAAGGTTTCGTTGATGTCCTGCTGCCACCTTCGTCTTTGTCGACCACTGCCTCATATTCCAGGAACCATGCCTCCCATTACCGTTCTTTCCAAACCACCGGGACAAAAATATTTCATCTTCCGAGACATTATTTTATTTATAAGCCACTACTCCTCTATATGCATGTCTTATAGGATGTCCTTGGTTTTTCTCTTCTCTGTCCAGAATATTCTAAGAACTTGTCTGTAACACATTGTTACATAGCTATTTCGATACTAAAAGAACTCAAAGATAAATTAAAACAAAAACACATTCAAGTTTTTTCGCAGCATGAAAGTTTATTGTAAGCTTTAGCCAACATGGATAATGGGTAACATTATATGTAACATTAGAGTGTGGAGCACTGAGACTAGAGCTTTGGCGGCATAGTATAGTGATATAAAATATTATCATGAAAATCAAGAAATATAAAATACTTATTGATATGTTATAATTGACATCAGGATTTTAGAAATATTGGCGCATTATCTGGATATCAGGAGAAATAATATAATTTATTTAAACATTGAACCTGAGGATCAGGGGACATAATATATACTAGCCTGGATATCAGGGGACATAATATATACTAGTGAGACATTGAACATGGATATCAGGGGACATAATATATACTAGCCTGGATATCAGGGGACATAATATATACCAACCTGGATATCAGGGGACATAATATAAACCAACCTGGATATCAGGGGACATAATATATACTAGCCTGGATATCAGGGGACATAATATAAACTAACGTGGATATCAGGGACATAATATAACTAACGTGGATATCAGGGGACATAATATAAACTAACGTGGATATCAGGGGACATAATATAAACTAGTGAACTGACATGGATATCAGGGACATAATATATACTAGCCTGGATATCAGGGACATAATATAAACTAACCTGGATATCAGGGACATAATATAAACTAACTGGATATCAGGGACATAATATAACTACTGGATATCAGGGACATAATATAAACTAACCTGGATATCAGGGACAAATATAAACTAACTGGATATCAGGGACATAATATAAACTAACTGGATATCAGGGACATAATATAAACTAACTGGATATCAGGGACATAATATAAACTACTGTAGAGACAAAAATGAACATGGATATCAGGGGACATAATATATACTAGCTGGATATCAGGGACATAATATAACTAACCTGGATATCAGGGGACATAATATGTACTAGTCATGGTTATCATGGGACATAATATATACTAGCCTGGATATCAGGGGACAAAATATAAACTAGTCTGGATATCAAGGGAAAAAATATAAACTAATCTGGATATCAGGGGACAAAATATAAACTAATCTCGATATCAGGGAACATAATATAAACTAGTCTGGATATCAGGAGACAAAATATAAATCTAATCGGATATCAGGTGATCATGACATAATATAAACTAGTGGATACAGGAAAATCTGGATATCAGGGACATAATATAAACTAGCCTGGATATCAGGGACAAAATATAAACTAATCTGGATATCAGGACATAAATAAATAGGAACATAACTCTGGATATCAGGGGACATAATATAAACTAATGCTCTGATATCAGGGACATAATATAAACTAGTCTGGATATAGGACAAAATATAACTAATCTGGATATCAGGGACATAATATAAACTAGTGGACATTGAATTGGATATCAGGGACATAATATAAACTAGCCTGATATCAGGAGAAAAATATAAACTAATCTGGATATCAGGGACATAATATAAACTAGTGGGACATTGAACTTGGATATCAGGGGACATAATATAAACTAGCCTGGATGTTAGGAGACAAATATAAACTAGTGAAAATGAACTCAATATCAGGGGACATAATATAAACTAGTGACATTGAACCTCGATATCAGGGGACATAATATAAACTAGTAAATATGACATGGATATAGGGACATAATATAAACTAGTGAAACATGAACCTCATATCAGGGACATAATATAAACTAAGGAACATTGAACTCGATATCAGGGGACATAATATAAACTAGTGAAACATTTGCTGGATATCAGGGATATAATATATAACTATGAAATATTTGCATGGATATAGGGGACATAATATAAACTAGTGAAATAGTGAGCATGGATATAAAGGGACATAATATAAACTAATGAAATAGTGAGCATGGACATTAGGGGACATAATATAAACTAGTGAAATATTTATCATGGATATAAGGGGACATAATATAAACTAGTGAGACTTTGAGCATGGATATTAGGGGACATAATATAAACTAGTGAAATATGTATCATGGATATAAGGGGACATAATATAAACTAGTGAAACATTGAACCTTGTATATCAAGGGACATAATATAAACTAGTGAAATATTGTGCATGGATATCAGTGGACATAATATAAACTAGTGAAATATTGAGCATGGATATAAGGGGACATAATATAAACTAGTGAAACATTGTGCATGGATATCAGTGGACATAATATAAATTAGTGAAACATTGAACCGAAATAACAAGGGATATAATTAAAAAATAATAAAACATTATAACTAGAAATGAGAAAATAAATATCAAATAGTAAAGCATTGAGTCTGAATATCAAGGCATAAAATATAAAAAAGTGAAACAATAAACCTGGATGTGAGCAGATACAGTAAAACGTATTGAAATATCATGTACGTAATGAAGTATGGCTCTTTGATTTATTATCATCGTCTTGACTGCCCTGTTTAAAACTTGCCTTCCACGGCAGCAGCTCTAAATATATTCATGTTCTTTGAGTGGTTTCTGATGTCTGTCTGCATAAAAAAACATTAATTAAACAAATTTAATGAAAAAAAGTTAAACAACAGTTGATCAACAGTATCTTCATACCCACTTTATGTTACCAACGTCAAACATGAACAATGAATAAGAAACGTACACAGAAAATAGCAATATTCGAAATGAGATGTCTCAGCGAAGTCACCAACAATACAAGAATCGACAGAGTAACGAATACCAGCATCAGAGAAAAGGTTAGAACAAGACCGTGATTGAATTATATAGCGAAACAGATAATAAAATGGTTTGGCCACTTAGTAAGAATGCGAACAGACCAAACTGCCTATGAAGCTTTCCACAACAGAATATCAGGAAGGAAGGGTAGAGGAAGACAGATGAAAAGGTGGATAGATAACGTAGTTGAATTCTGCCAGGGACTAAGAAAACCATCACACTAGTCACCAGTGAAGCGCAAAACAAATACTTAAAACCACGACACTGGGTTAACAACCCGGTAACAGTGTGCTGACAAGCCACCAGAGAAGCGCAAGACAAATACATAAAACCACGACACTGGTTAACAACCGGTAACAGTGTGCTGACAAGCCACCAGAGAAGCGCAAGGCAAATACATAAAACCACGACACTGGGTTAACAACCCGGTAACAGTGTGCCGACAAAAGAAGAACAAATGGAGTATGAATTAATTAAAAATAAAATGTCTATCTACAGAAAAAAATGAATAATTTTTTTTTTAAAGTATGCACGACGCAGTGATATTCAACTCATCTATAACATCTTACACCCATCTTCTCCTTGGTCTTTTCCTCTCTCCGTCTACAACGTGTCATGTCTTATATCTTCTCCTTGGTCTTTTCCTCTCTCCGTCTGCAACGTGTCATGTCTTATATTTTCTCCTTGGTCTTTTCCTCTCTCCGTCTGCAACGTGTCATGTCTTATATTTTCTCCTTGGTCTTTTCTCTCTCCGTCTCAACGTGTCATGTCTTATTTTTCTCCTTGGTCTTTTCCTCTCTCCGTCTAGCAACGTGTCATGTCTTATATTTTCTCCTTGGTCTTTTCCTCTCTCCGTCTACAACGTGTCATGGTCTTATATTCTTCTCCATGAATATTTTCTCTCTAAAGTTGCAACGTGATCATATCTATCATCTTCTCTTCCTTGGTCTTTTCCTCTCTCCGTCTACAACGTGTCATGTCTTATATCTTCTCCTTGGTCTTTTCCTCTCTCCGTCTACAACGTGTCATGTCTTATATTTTCTCCTTGGTCTTTTCCTCTCTCCGTCTACAACGTGTCATGTCTTATATTTTCTCCTTGGTCTTTTCCTCTCTCCGTCTACAACGTGTCATGTCTTATATTTTCTCCTTGGTCTTTTCCTCTCTCCGTCTACAACGTGTCATGTCTTATATTTTCTCCTTGGTCTTTTCCTCTCTCCGTCTACAACGTGTCATGTCTTATATTTTCTCCTTGGTCTTTTCCTCTCTCCGTCTGCAACGTGTCATGTCTTATATTTTCTCCTTGGTCTTTTCCTCTCTCCGTCTACAACGTGTCTGTATTATATCTTCTCCTTGGTCTTTTCTCTCTCCGTCTGCAACGTGTCAAAGTTTATATCTTCTCCTTGGTCTTTCTCTCTCCGTCTGCAACGTGTCATGTATTATATCTTCTGGTCTTTCTCTCCGTCACAACGTTCATGTCTTATATCTTTTTAGAGAATTAATGTCGTTTAATATGTCAAACATATTGAACTTTTTGCATTTGTATCAACTATATTTCTGAATTTGAAGCTGGTGTTTCAACTTACTAAAACTACAACTCGATCTCGAGGTATGCAGTGTCAGGCGGTGTCGCAACTTATTAAAACTACAACTTCGTCGAGTATGCAGTGTCAGACGGTGTTGCCACTTACTAAAACTACAACTATCGTCGAGATATGCAGTGTCAGACGGTGTTGCCACTTACTAAAACTACAATTGATGGTAAATAAACCGAAGAATTATTATCACAGATGATATATAACAGAACAAGCTAGTATCACAGATGGTAGATAAACAGAACATCACTGATAGTAGATAAACAAAACATCACTGATGGTAGATAAACAGAACATCACTGATGGTAGATAAACATAAACATTATTATCACTGATGGTAGATGAACAGAACAAGCTAGTATCACAGATAATGTATACACAGAACAAGCTAGTATCACAGATGATAGATAAAGAGACCATCACTGATAGTAGATAAACAGAACAGCACTCATGGTAGGTAAACAGAACCAACTATTATCACTGATGGTAGATAAACAGAACAAACTAGCATCACAGATGGTAGATAAACAGAACATCACTGATAGTAGATAAACAGAACATCACTGATGGTAGATAAACAGAACATCACTGATGGTAGATAAACAGAACATCACTGATGGTAGATAAACAGAACATCAAGTACTATATAAAAAGAACATCACTGATGGTAGATAAACAGAACACCACTGATGGTAGATAAACAGAACATCACTGATGGTAGATAAACAGAACATCACTGATGGTAGATAAACAGAACATCACTGATGGTAGATAAACAGAACATTACTAATGGTAGATAAACAGAACATCACAGATGGTAGATAAACAGAACATCACAGATGGTAGATAAACAGAAGAACTATTTTCACTGGTGACAGATCGCCTGTGTGGTGCCGGGAGTCCGTAAGGGAAGCCAAGAATAGTACCACTATGATCTACCAGGCATGTCGTAAGAGGAGACTTGTGTAATGGTCTAAGGAAGCTACCCTAGTAAATAAAAAGCGTCCCAAAATCGGATGTGCTGGCCTACTTGAAGGCGCACAACTGGCACAGCGTACAATCGCTCTTGGCTCAGATCACATGAAAATAACGAACACTGATTTTAGTTAAACAGACTAAATTATTATTATTAATGTAGATAAATCAGACAACGGATCGTGTCATTTTGTAGGTAAATATCTTCTTCTTCTTCTTTGCGTTCGTTCTTTACGACCAGTTTTAATCACTCTTTGTGATATGTTTGATCTTTGCCAAGAATATGTATACGTTGCACATTGGTTTGGTAAGCCCTAAACGCATAGACTTGTATACGTTTAGGACATAGGCTTCCGATTTCAGCCAAACCTCCTTAGCGCCTCTTACGACATGTGTGGCAGGTAACAGTGGTTCTATTCTTTACAACCCAAATTTGGGCCCTGGTAACCACTCGGGCGGTAGGTAAATATGCCAATTACTATTTTTAAGTCTATATTCTGTAATTGAAATCTGCTCACCTTTAGTTCTGCACAAAACAATTCCAATTATAAAACAAATAATGCAGACCACTGCCATGATAACTGCAAGTGAAGATAAGATAATTGGGATGTTCATAGATGGTGCATCGCATTTAAGTCTTAGAGTTGTCACTTTCAAATATGTTTGATTTTTACTGCCTTGATTGCTGCCTTAAAGAAAATAAAAAAGACAATTTATTCTGAATTGATGACTACACATAGGATAAATTTGATGGGCAATAAAAAATAAAAAACATAAAATGTGTATAATTAACTCTTTCCATGCACCAACATCAGCATAAGAAAGAAAGTGATGCAGAACCTTGCTTGAATTACATTGAGAAACATAGAATGAAGGGGTTTGGCCAGTTAATAAGAATGTACCCAAACTCCCCAGTATACAGAGTCTTCTACAACAGAACATCGAGAAAGAAGGCGAGAAGAAGACCACGAAAAAGATGGTTAGATGGCATCGCAGAATCCTTTCAAAAGCAAAATAACAATCATCCAAACCCCAGAAAAGCGAAAGTCAAAAACAGAAAAACACGACACTGGGCAACAATCCGGTAAAAGTGTGATAACAAAAGAAGAAGAATAACTCTTTCAATATCGTAAATGTTACCGAAGTTTCGACCGAAGTTTGAATGATTGATTGATAGGATCATCTTCATCGCACTTCGACGAGTAACCATATGTGATCCGATCTCTTTCTCACACAGGAAAATCCCAATGGCAGTGCACGAACACTTTAGCACCGGCGAGGGTTTCCCGATGTAATTTAGAAGATGGTGAAAATATGTTCAGTAATTTTAAAAAATCCCAGTAGCAACGTATGGGTGTGAAGCATGGACATTTAATAAATCAGTGAAAAAACATATGTGCTTGTGAATATAAGTGTTACAGAAGAGTCCTCCGTATATCTTGGACAGAGAAGAGAACAAATAGATATATCCAGAAAGAACTCAAAATCAAAGAAAACTGGCTGATGCTACAAATAAGGAAAAGAAAATTGAGATATTTTGGACACATAAAAAGACATGTAGGGCTGAAGACCATAATGAAAGGAGGCACACCCGCAAAGAGAAGAAGAGGAAGACCACGGAGAAGATGGATTCAGGATGTAACTGATGGTTTGAACTGCAGAGGCAGGACATCTGGTCTATGAGAGAGAGAAGTTCTGGAGGACTGTTGGGGTGGCAAAATTCTGCTCAGGATAAGCTATGTGATGATGAATTTAAAAAATCGTGTAATTTTAATTTTGGCACGGGTGATTTTGAACTGCCAAGGGTTCTTGTCGTGTCCAACTTGAACACGAGACCTACGTATTACCTTCCATCTCCTATAGGACTAGGAACTCGATCTCACCTACTCTGAGATCCTTGATCCTAATACATAATTCTCTTGACAAATATGAGACTAAAACTCCTACTAGTTAATGACCTAAAAAAAATTAAAATTAAATATGAGAAAAATAAATGGAAGCTAAATGTTATAGAACTAGTATATGACACAAAATACAAAGGAAAATACAACCACATTATCACTACTAAAATATCATTTTATACTTACTAATTCACATTGTCACAACTAAAATATCATTTTATACTTACTAGTCACATTGTCACAACTAAAATATCATTTTATACTTACTAATTCACATTGTCACAACTAAAATATCATTTTATACTTACTAATTCACATTGTCACAACTAAAATATCATTTTATACTTACTAATTCAGATTGTTACAACTAAAATATCATTTTATACTTACTGGTCACATTGTCACAACTAAAATATCATTTTATACTTACTGGTCACATTGTCACAACTAAAATATCATTTTATACTTACTAGTTCACATTGTCCCAACTAAAATATAATTTTATACTTACTAGTTCATATTGTCACAACTAAAATATCATTTTATACTTACTGGTCAAATTGTCACAACTAAAATATCATTTTATACTTACTGGTTCACATTGTCACAACTAAAATATCATTTTATACTTACTAATTCACATTGTCACAACTAAAATATCATTTTATACTTACTGGTCACTATATTGGTTCTGACTGTATAATTCAGTAGTAAACATCTGTCTTGTCTTGTACACACTTCAATAGTAAGATCTCCACTAGTTAGATGTATCATGTTTTTTATTATAATGGTAATATTATAAGAACTGTAAAACCTGCTCTCTTTGATATTCCAATCAAAATTGCTATCTGTGTTTCTGTACACTTTTTTGTTATTAACTTTCAAGAATTCTGAGACGTCAGGGTAAGCAATAACACAGAATGAAATCAAGTATCTGCCAGTTGTAGCATTTATAATGTTGTCTGTGACTTCACCAGGACATAACACAGGGCTACCTGAAACGATATTATGTTTTGGTAGTAACAAAATCAACAAAGATCAGAATACTAAGAGCATGCATATTCCCAGTAGCAACGTATGGGTGTAAAGCATGGACATTTAATAAAGCAGTGGAAAAACATATATGTGCTTTCGAATTTAAGTGTTACAGAAGAGTCCTCCGTATATCTTGGACAGAGAAGAGAAAAGTAGATCTGTCCAGAAAGAACTCAAAATCAAAGAAAATTGGCTGATGCTACAAATACGAAAGAGAAAAGTGAGATATTTTGGACATATAAAAAAACATAAAGGGCTGGAGAAGACCATCATGGAAGGAGGCATACCGGCAAAGAGAAGAAGAGGAAGACCACGGAGAAGATGGATTCAGGATGTAACTGATAGTCTGAACAAGACGCGTGCCGAGGCAGGACATCTGGCCTATGAGAGAAATTCTGGAGGAATGTTGGAGTGGCAAGGTTGTGCTCAGGACAAGCTTTTTGATGATGATGAGTAACAAAATTATCGAAATAACAAACTCAACATCCACGTCAGTGGCATTACAATCGACCAAGTGCAAGAATTCAAATACTTAGGAAGCATAGTCACAGAAGATGGAAGACTGGATAGAGAGATAGAGACTAGAGTACAAAAAAACAAATGTAACCTAACATATAGTCCCATTGCTGCACCAAAACATCTCACTGACAACTAATAATAGCCGCCCATCGCAGGCGGTGATGACAACAGTCTCAGAAGTGTGTTGCTGCACCTCTCTAGTGTGTGCAGAGGGGACAATAAAGTCCAACCCTAGAAAACAATCCTACCACCGTAGAGCATACATGATCGAGGTTAGATATGTGGATGTGTGTTTTGTCTTTTCGCGCAACTCGCTTTCTCTGCATCTCAACGGCACGAAGATCCTCAGCTCTGCGAATTCGTCTTGTGCTTTTAAGTGCCCCATTTGACGATCTTGCGCAAGGGATTCCCAGCACATGGTGTCTTTATCGAGGCATTTTAGAGACATTTTAATAGTGTCTTTAACGCGTTTTGTATTTTGGTCAACCAACACTACCATTATGCTCATTAACTCTTTTACTCTGTAATTATTGTTATTTTATTTATTAATTAACTCTTGCAATACGGCAAGCCACCTGAAAAACTGTTCTGGTGGTACTAATTCTCTCTTTAGCCACATCACAAACCAAAACAATAGCTACAGATAAAGCTATTATCACGATTCCTTTCAGTAACATGGGAAAATTATAAAAAATTATATTATGGCAGTTTCCACTAAAATTTCACTTCTAGAAAAAAAATCATAAAATGTAGTTTTAGTGTGCGTATAATCAGTGGCGGCTCGTGATCATTTTTGTTGGTGGGGTCAGACATTTTTTCCGGATAAATCATTGTCTTTTTTGCTATATTTTAATTTATAAAATAAAAATACACGTTATACATTATATTTTGGTGGGGCCCGGCCCCACTGGCCCTTATTGACGAGCCGCCACTGCGTATAATAATTACCATGTTATAAAGTATAAACAATGATGGGACAGATCTCAGACTGATCAAGAATATGTACTGGCAACAAAGCGCAGTCATAAGACTAGAGAATCAGAGTGGAATATATCAGGAGAAACAATTTTCCCCCGATCCAGAAGTACTTGAACTTTCAGCTCTTCGGCTCGGTGCCATGAACATCGTAACCCTTCAGTTCGGTGACACAAACACCGTAGATCTGGGGAACCTGTGACTTTTCTGCCAGCCCGCGGAATTGAACCAGCACTCACAGAGGCATAGTCACCCGTAGTCCAACGTGCTACGAACACGCTGGGCAGGAAACAATAATGAGTAAGATAAGGATGCGTACTCTCAACAGACCTGTTGTATACAGTGAAAACATTATGCGACATATAGAAAAAAAGGCAGGCATAACAGTTGGTGGACAAAACAAGATACGCTGATGACACACTTCTCATAGCGACAAATAAAGAAAATCTACATGACTTGTTAGACATATTAGTAAGAGAAAGTGAATAGAAAGGATTACGCATGAATTAAAAAATAAAACCATAAGAAATGGTTATCAGCAAGAAACAGGAAACACATTAAATAACATAACACTGCAACAAGTCCATCAATTCAAGTATCTGGGAACATTCCTAACATCAGATGAAAGATGTAACACAGATATTTAAAAACTTAATTGCATATCCTTTTACATGACCTTGTGAATCAACCTCAGCTTTTTAACGTTGTTTGGAATTTGTCTAGGCATTATCTTCTCCTTCTTTGTGTTCGTTCTTTACGACCAATTTTAATCCCTCTTTGTGATATGTTTGATCTTTGTCAAGAGCGTGTATACGTTGCACATTGGTTTGGTAGGCCCCTAAACGCATAGACCTCTACAAGTTTAGGACATGTGCATCCGATTTCATCCAAACCTCCTCAGTCGCCTCTTACGACATGAGTGACAGGTAACAGTGGTTCTATTCTTTATACCCCAAATGTGGGCCCCGGTAACCACTCGGACGTCTAGCCATTATTACGTTCAGTAGTTTGCATTTCTTTCTGCACGGGTGGTGCCATCGTCTTTTTGTAAAAATCCATGCGGAACAATTTGCAACCAAACTGTCCGCAGCGTGATTCGAACTCAGAATTTCGGGGTTAATAGACCGAGTCACTATCCCTTAACCAGAGGCGCCACTACACAGAGATTAGGAATAGAATAACTCCAGCAAAAACAGCTTTCATGAAAATAAAAAAAATATTATGCGTGAATCCACTATCGATGACACTGCGGAAACGAGTACTCAAGTGCTATTTAAAAATTACACTTATGTATGGCAGTGTATCATGGACAATGAACAAGCAATCCATACGATCACTGGAAGCCACAGAGATGTGGTTTTACGGACAAAATGGTGAAAATTCCATGGACAGCGAAGAAAACAAATGATGATGTTTTAAAGCAGGTCTGCGCACAAAGATACATTATCACAATAATACGAATCAGACAATAAACGTTCTTCGTGCAGATAACGCGAAGAGAAGGTTTCGAACATTTTGCTGACAGTAGGTAAGACTCACGGCAGGAGAGATCGTGGAAGACAGAGGGAGAAGATGTTAAATGATCTGTCATCGTGTTTGGACATAATATTGACGTCAGATCTTATTAACTGCACCAAGAAAAGAGAGAGAGAGAGTTGTGGAGACACATGATCGCCTACACCGGTAGGCATGTCATTTGATTAGTTGATACTAAGACTTAAGAAAATGATATGTTCAGATGATGTAAAAAAACAAACTTACAGTTATCAACGTTGATGTTTATTGGGCTATCCCTTGTAGTACCATCTTTCAGAGTAAACACGCATATATAAGTACCCATTGTATCACAGGTTTGATTTATTTTGGCTACAAATTTGTCTTTGGCCACAAATAATTTTCTGGTAGGAATTTGTTGTTCATCCGCTAGTTTCACTACCCCCACATTTGTGTAAGGCAGTCCCTCAGCAGAACAGATTATAGCCGTCTGATTGTTTACTGTAGACATTTGTTTAACATCACCTAAATAAAAACAAACAACATAAAGGATTAATTCGATATTTTAAAATTAAATGAATTTTACAACAAGAATTATGGATATTACCAACTGTCCAGAAGGGACCAGACAGCCATACTTCGACTCCAGACGGGTCACAACAGAATGAGACACCACCTGTACACTGAATTCAAGATAGGCACCAACGACCTGTGCCCCTGTTGATTGACAAATATGACAACAGAACATATCCTACAGAACTGCCCCCAATATGCAGACATTAGAAGAAAGAGGTGGCCCACTTACACCAGCATCCAAGACACACTGTATGGCGTGGCTGATAATCTGAGGCAGACGGCTGCCTTTATTAGAGAATCCGAAATCCCAATTTAATGAGAACGCAGAAGACAAACTGTATGGCGTGGCTGATAATTGAGGCAGACGGCTGCCTTTATTAGAGAATCCGATTTCCCAATCTAGTGAGAACGCAGAAGAAGAAGAATTAAATGAAATTGAAATGTTCCGCGGCCATAGCAGACTGTAGCGTATATTAGAAAGATGAAGGTCACGGAGAATATGACTTCAGGATGTAACTGGATATTTGAGCATGACGGCTGCAGAGGCGGGACATCTGGCATATGAAAGAGAGAGATAAATTCTTAAGGACTGTTAGAGTGGTAACGTTCGGCTCAGGACAAGTTATTGATGAATGGTGTTTATTAAGTGTCTGTCTCTGCCACTGGATAAAGCCGGACTCATCGCTGAAGGATAAGCACCAGAGCTCCAAATGGTGCTGAAGATGTGACGAACACACCCATGCTAAAGTTGCATGAATCAGATTTCCACATAAATAGACCCCAACAAAATTTATGGGAAAATCTGGTGAATCAGTCGGGTGATCGCAGAGAGAGAGTCTGACACTTCAAAATTAATGAAATAGTATGCATGAGGAAGGAAAACAAATTCTTTTGTTCACTTGTGGAAAGTCGTGGAGGAAATGAACCCGCTAACCTATTTGTGTCAGATTTTGTTAAAATTTTCGCCCAACACATTTTGCTAACTTCTTCCATAATTTTAAAATTAACTCAATTCATAATATTCACCACTTTAGTGGTGTGTACACATAGCCTTCTACAACAGAATATTAGCAAAGTAGACGAGAGGAAGACCAGGAAAATTATGGATAGATGTTATAGCAAAATCCTGTCAAAAAAACAAAAATATCTATTACCAAATCCACTAGAGCAGCTTCTTCGCCCCTAGCACTTTCGCTGCTACATACTTTCTAAAGGCTGAGCTAAAAATAGCTACTCTTTGTTTCTAGGTCACAAACGTGAATGTACGCCTATAGAAGTGACAGTAGCAATGTATAAAGTATTAACACGTCTTTATCCCACAGAGGAGAGATAATAACAGACGTATTAATGCGTCTTTAGAACTGAATGAAAAAAACGTATATATACGTCCTTAGCAGCTAAAGGGCTAGGAAGCATAGGTCCACAACCAAGGCCTTCCAAGCCCGCCTATCTAAGTTCATCTTTTCCAGCTCTCTCCCCATTTCCTTGCATTCCGTCTCCAACTCCCGTCTCTAGGTGCTCATAGGTCACTGGAGCAGCGCAAAACATAAAAGAAAACCACGACACTGGAAGCAACCCGGTAACAGGGTGACGACAAAAGATGAAGAAGGAGTGGTGTGCAAATCTGCGACAATCACATCATTATCCAATTTAGTTGCTTTTCACATAGTGCACTTTCTTTTGTTTTGTATTAAGCAGTCCAATGATTTACAGTAGCTATAAATACAGTGGCGGCTCGTAATCATTTTTGTCGGTGGGGCCAGACAGAGATGTTCGGAAAAACCTTGGTTTCGGTTAGGTTATATTTTAATGTATAAAATAAATACACGTTCACCTTATTTTTGGTGGGGCCCGGCCCCACTGGTCCCTAATGACGAGCCGCCACTGAATAAATAGTCAAATACAAAAATAAAATTATTGCTCACTATGTTACTTCTAATATACCACTTTTGACAGGAGGTATTTCTTACTTAAGGCGGCTGACCCAGTCAGAACAAGGGTTGTCTTTTTTAAAATTAACAGACAAAAAACTAACAAACATATTGTTATACACTTTGACCTGTTTTTCTCTCTGTTGATTTTAAAAAAGCAACACTTGTTCTGGCTTGGTCTCATCATCAAATTTGTTTGATTCATCATCATCAAATAGATCGTCCTGAGCAAAACCTCACCACCCTAACACGCCTTCGGAATTCTCTATTTCATATGCCAGATGTCACCGCCTCTGCAACCATCGTGTCAAAAATCATCAGTTACATCCAGAATCCATCTTCTTCGTAGTCTTCCTCTTTCCCTCTTTGCCGAGATGTCGCCTTCCATAATAGACTTTCTCCCGCCTGCCCAACGTGTTCGTAGCGCGTTGGACGACGGGTGATACGCCCTCTGTGAGTGCGGTCTCAATTCCGCGGGCTGGCCCGAAAAGCCAAGGTTTTCCAGATTTACGGTGTTCGTAGCATCGAACCAAAAGGTTGCGATGTCCATGGCACCGAGTCGAAGAGCTGAATGCTTAAGTGCTTCTGTATCGGAAAAAAAAATAGACTTCATACACACTTCATGTCTTTGTACATGTCACTAATACTTCAATTTTCTCATTCGTTTCTTTTGCATCCACCAGTTTTCTTTGACTTTGAGTTCTTTCTGGATAGATCTATTTGTTCTCTTCTCTGTCCATGATATGCTTATACGGAGGACTCCTCTGCAACACCATTTGCCTTGCGAGTCGAAGGTTCGATTCCGGACCACGGCCTTCTGTTCACGAGTGCAGTTTTTTCCAGAGACCCTAGGATTTTTGCAGGAGCTACGGAGTTCGTGCTTTGTGCAATACTCTCGGCAGGTGGTGTGCCATTTCTGCGGAGATTGACCGAGCCATATGGTGTTAAAAACCGGCGCAATGAAGTCAATCCTTCGGCTTTAAAACCCCCTTTAAACAAATTCAGTAATTCAAACGCACATATATCTATTCCCACTCTCATGTTAAATAGTCATGCATCCCACCCATACGTTACACCTGAGAATATGCATGCCTAAGTACTTTGAAATTTGTTTTCCTAATGTTCCATTTCATACTGTTTTCGGTTGTTTAATTTTTTTGTTACGCCATGTTTGTTCTCCTTTTATTTTTCTTCCTCTTATTCCTTCTCTTGTTAGTTGTGAACTTATCTTCAAAACTGGTCACATTTTCTATTTTCTCTCCGATGATAAAAATATACTTTGTTATGCTTATTTTATTCTTTGTCATTATACTTTTTAACCACATTGTGATGATATAGGTTTTGTGTTTGGCTTTTCTCTTGCACTTCCATTATTAATTTCTCAATCCCTTTCTGTGATGTTGACAGCAACACTGTATCGCAAGCATATCTTAGCTCATGTATTCACTACTTGCCACAGAAATACAAAAATATATATACACTCAATTATAAACACAAAATAAACACGTACCGTAAGATTTTGTAACCAATGAAAATAAAGATAGAACGAGCAAATACATCTTTGCGCACATCATTTCTAATTTTAGACGTGATTTAACTGTCAGGTTGTTAGATGTTGAGAAGTTAACCAAACTAGAACAAGGCACTGAAAAACAATGTAATTTAGTCAACACTACAAATGTGATATGCGTTTAAGTCAACTAATTAATCAACACTACAAACGTGATATGCGTTTAAGTCAACTAATTAATCAACACTACAAATGTGATGTGCGTTTAAGTCAGCTAATTAATCAACACTACAAATGTGATGTGCGTTTAAGTCAACTAATTAATCAACACTACAAATGTGATATGCGTTTAAGTCAGCTAATTAATCAACACTACAAATGTGATGTGCGTTTAAGTCAGCTAATTAATCAACACTACAAATGTGATGTGCGTTTAAGTCAGCTAATTAATCAACACTACAAATGTGATATGCGTTTAAGTCAACTAATTAATCAACACTACAAATGTGATATGTGCTTAAGTCAACTAATTAATTAACACCACAAATGTGATATATGTTAAAGTCAATTAATTAACACCACAAATGTGCTCTGCATCAACTAATTAACACCACAAATGTGCTCTGCATCAACTAATTAACACCACAAATGTGCTCTGCATCAACTAATTAACACCACAAATGTGATATGCGGTTACGTCAACTAATTAACACCACAAATGTGCTATGCAAGTACCATTACAACACAAGTTTGGTTACATCTAACAGTGAAACATATTTGTTGCCTAAAGCCGAAGGATTGACTTTATGCATCTGATTTTGTTTCCATTTGGCTCAGTGTCTCTCCGCAGAATTGACACGCCACCTGCCGAGAGTATTGCACAAAGCACGAACGCCGTAGTTTCGACAACAATCGTATGGGATCTCTGGAAAAAATGCACTCGTGGACAGAACGATGTGGTCTGAATTCGAACATGCGACCTTCGGAATGCAAGACAATGGCTTAACCACTTCGCCACAGGGACCTCCTTGTTTGTTTGTTATGTAGGGACAAAACCTTTTAAGCTGAGGCACGCTCTTTTCCATCTAAGAACGAGTCTTTTTTGGTTATATTTGAGCGTGTAGACGAACAAACATAAACAAATAAGAATTAACTCCTTCATCCTAATGAGCCGATATATGGGATCGTAGTATGTTATTTACCCGCAGGAGCAAATGTTTCTTGCCTCCATTCAAAAAGAACATTTCAGGCCCGCATCAGGCTCACTAGTCATCTACGCGCACACAAACAAACATAATGCAACTACATTCTTTTGGATGAAAAATGGTAGTCATCATCATTCGTGATGAACGAGCATAATTTTTATTAAGATTACACAAAGCCTGGCTACTTGAGTACACATTAACATATAAATGCGTCCGGTGGTAAATATAAATTGCCTAGTGAAATGGTTAGCTACTTTCGGAGAATCTAAGCAATACGAAAAAATAACAGTGCAAATCTAACTGTTTTCTTTCTTTCGTGGTATATCATTTGCAGGACTTTGTCTTCAACCACAGTAAACGATTCATCGATTTTCTAGACAGGACTTATACCTTCAGGAGTTTGCTATTGCTTTCTGAAAGGTGAAGTCTGTTTTTACCGTTCATAAAATTCATCACGAAATTTTTTTTCAAAACTGAATGCCGTGGAGTTTGAACCAGGTACGCATAGGCTGTGATCGAGCTCACTACAGTTTAAGCTACAGACTAATCATCATCATCAAAAAAGCTTGTCCTAAGCAGAACTTTGCCACCCCAACATTTCTGCGGAATTTCAGAGGTCAGATGTCCCGCCTCTGCAGCCGTCATGTTCACACCATCAGTTACATCTTGAATGAATCTTTTCTATGGTCTTCCTCTTCTTCTCTTTGCCAGTATGCCTCTTTCCACGATGGTCTTCTCCAGTCCTTCGTATTTTTATTTATGTCCAAAATACTAACTACAGACACTATATATACACACACGGTCACACATGAAACAAAGGGAACTAAACACTTTATATCCATTCAGAAGAAAAAAACACGTACTAATTTTGGTTGAACTAAATACAATTATAGTAGAAAATTAACTGCAAAAACATTACTAAAATAACGTACTAATGTTGAGACTTAAAACATATTCTTAATTTGATATTTTTTGGAGAAAACAACACGTCAAATCTAGAACAGTAGTAGCAACGTTTGGTCATGTGACCGAAACTCTAGCTTGTTGCTAATTTCAATCACGTGGTCTTTAACTGGTTAAAAGTTCAAATTATAACTAATCTTTTGTAGACCGAAAGTGAACATTTGCAAATATCTCGGGCGGGAGGGGCACATCACCGTTTGATGTTATGCTCAATTACACTCAATCAAAAAGCGAACAGGAAATGATTTTAAATAATAATTAGAGAATAATAAGCCATTTTTTTTAAAATTTATTTAAGAAGGAAGTAGAAGTTACTCTAGCTTCTTCTTCTTCGAACGCTCCATATCGACCACTTGTTATCCACTCTTTGTGATTTGTATGTGATCTGAGCCTATTATAAATTAGAAAAGCGATTATACGTTGTGCCAGTTATTCGACTACAAGTAGGCAAGCATATCCGATTTCTGCGACGGTTTTAATTTACTAGAGTAGCTTCCATAGGTTCTACATTAGTCGCCTCTTACGACATGCCTTGTAGGTCACAGTGGTACAATTCTTTGAATTCCTCGCCGGCCCGCCACCCCACATGGGCGAAAGTTACACTAGCAGAAACGTTAACGATATTAATTTTTTGTTTATACAAAAGGTACTGGACCTCCAAGAAGTTGTCTTGGTAATGCACGTCTGCTGGACATATGTATAAATGTAAACAAAGTTTTTTTTTATAGATTTATGTTGAGAATACTTGGTTTACTTTAAATAACTTTACATTTAGAATGACATTACTTATTTCATTACCTTTCGATTTACTTGTAAACAGTACCGGGGCCCAAATGTAGGTGTAAAGAATAGACCACTGTTACCTGCCACGGAAGTCGTAAGAGATGATTATGGAGGTTTGGATGAAATCGAATGCACATGTCCTAAACGTGTAGTAGTCTATGCGTTTAGGGGCCTACCAAACCAATGTGCAACGTATACACGTTCTTGGCAAAGACCAAACATATCACAAAGAGTGATTATTATTGGTCGTAAAGAACGAACACAAAGAAGAAGACTTGTAAATATTACGTTGGCGTATAAGTTACTGTAAAAGACTATCATCAAAACATGAAATCATGAAAGCAAATTAAACTTTCGTCATGCTCAAAACAATATGGAAAACCAAAGGATCAAATATTAAAACAGAACTTAAAATATATGGAAACAATGTCCTGAAAGTGTTATTACACTGGATTCAACATATCGCACACAAGTTTGAGGAATTTCAAAATAAATGTGTAATTTCTGGCCAGATACGATAGCAATTGAGAGCATTAAAATCGCCGAGTGGTTACCGGGGCACAAATTTGGGTGTAAAGAATAGAACCACTGTTACCTGCCACGCATGTCGTAAGAGGTGACTAAGGAGGTTTGGCTGAAATCGGATGCACATGTCCTAAACGTGTAGAAGTCTATGTGCTTAGGAGCCTACCAAACCAATGTGCAACGTATACAGGTTCTTGGTAAAGATCAAACATATCACAAAGAGTGATTAAAATTGGTCGTAAAGAACGAACGCAAAGAAGAAGAAGAAGCATTCAAAACAAGCAAATTGGTAACCATTAGATATAATCATTTGAAGACCAAGATGATGTTGGATTACGCATATCACACCTTTTTGTCACACCTGCAGCTCTTTTAAGACACCTCATCTCTGTCGTTATGATTTTCCGCTCAGTAGCTGCTGTTATTGGCCACGTTTAACACTGGTAACATAGTGTTGGCCAGAAAATCGTTCTTATGAGATTTGTTTTAGTAGTGGTATGCCAGTATATGCCTTGGCTATGAACTCTCTCAAATGGACAGTGGATAAGAACATTAAGTATGAAGTCTAAATGAAACAAAAATATGAAATGTGGTAAGAGAGTTAAAAGATTGTGAACTGACGTGGAAAAACATTGGTGGAAATGCAGCAGTACAGCAGCAATGAAAATCTCAGTGAAACGCGTATGTGTCATCTTTGCGGTTTCTCACTTGGTCATCTAACATGTCCTGGCAAGCCTCTTCGCATGGATGAGTTGTTTCTCACTTGTTCGTGAATCTTCTCCTGAAAAAAATCTCATCGCCTGGATACTTTGTTTCTCACTTGCTCAAGAATCTTCTTCTACCATCTGTTATCAAACTTCCAAGATATCTAAATTATTTAATAGCAAAACAAGTTCAAGACAGGTATGTCAATTTCTTGTGAAACACATACTACAAAACAACTTGGAATAAATTGGGAAAGAGGTTTCGAACCCTGACTCGTTCGAATCTCTATAGTTCGTTCCAAAATTCGTGATCATTTTTACCGACCGATATAAAATCATCCACTTGACCGAAATTATAGATTTTTACATTATTTTATAGGTAACAGTGGCGACCTTCCAAAAGTATTTTTGCCCACCCAAACCTTTAGTGTTGTAAGATTTTCATTATATGTTATTACTAAAATAGCAGCGATGTTTATTTGGTATAGAGAAAGGAGTTTAACAGAACGATTGTCAAATGTGTCTATAATTAAGCATTTCTGCATTCCACATGCAATTCAGCGCAAGTAAAAATCGGGAATCTCGTGGAATTAATCAGTGCACAATGTATCATAAAGACTGTCATTGGCGTATGCCCACACAATTTATTTTCGTTGATAGAAGTGGAAGTTACCATTTGTTCACTATGTCACATTCATCTTCTTCTCTTCCACCATTTAATTCTTTATAGAAGTGTAGGGGGTGGGGGAGGGGGCGGGGACGTAGTGATCTTGTGTGTGCTTGTTTTAAGGCTCTTTGTAAACTGATATTCATTTTTGTAAGGCTGTTCTTGATGCCTTCGCTCAATCTTTGCGTGGTCTTCCTCTTGCTTTGTACTCATTATACTTTTTCAGAGTGACTCTCTGTGGTAGGCGATACCAGGGCATTCTTGTCAGGTGTCCAAACCATTTAATCTGTTGTTCTTTTATGAATTGCATGACTGGTTTCACATCCAGTCTTCTTCGGATTTCTTCATTTCTAATTTTGTATCTTTTTGTCACACCTGCAGCTCTTCTAAGACACCTCATCTCCGTCGTTATGATTTTCTGCTCATTAGCTGCTGTTATTGGCCATGTTTGACACTGATAACATAGTGTTGACCAGAAAATCGTTCGTATGAGATTTGTTTTAGTTGTTAACGGTATCTCTTTATGTGACAACAGTGGTGTTAACTGTCCCAGTACTTGGTTAGCTTTTGTGCAACGATTGCTTATTTCTCTATCGATACTTCCATCTGCTGTGAAAATTGCTCCAAAGTATTTTGCCTCAATTGTTTGTTTTATTTCAACGTTCTGAAGTTTTATTGTAAGGTTTTCTAGTTGTCTACTTATTGCCATTGTCTCTGTCTTCATTATATTGATTTTCATGTTGTACTCCTCACCCTTTTTTGTTAACTAAGCTCAAATGGTTCTTGAGAGATTCTTCGTTTTCTGCAACAGTACTTGGTCATCTGCAAATAAAAGTTCTGAAATATTATTTTCATTCTCTATTCCTGCTTCTCTACTTATGTTGTCCATGTATGTTATAAACAGCAGTGGGAGAGCCCACATCTCTGTCCAACTACTGAGTTTAATGTGAATGTTTTTTGATGCTTCGGCTTTTTACATTATGTCACGTTGCTTTTTATAATATGTAATAGGGATACGCGCCTTTACAATCATTCGCCACCATATTGTGTATTACTGTAAATTCTAAACTTTGATGATCATTTTGTTGTGCTTATGCAAAATTATATATCAAAAACTTTTTGTATCAACCAAGCTATCTACCAATTAGTTAAACATGTATTCGTAAGGTCGGGAGATATATAAGACTGTTTGCAAAAAATCACTGGTATGCATCAGGCAGATTTCGTACAAATTAAACCCTAGTGTGTTCACGATTTTGGCAGACGTACTATAGCTGGATAGTGAAACACCCGACAGAAGACTATAGTTTAGCAAAAACAGAAAGGACGATAAACAGTACGTTTGACCAACGCGCTTTATCAGCAAGAGTAACAAACAGGGTGACAAATTAAAATAATCTTGCACTCGTTCTACAACGAATAGTTGCAGCTATGACGAAGTACGAAATAGAAATGAGTCAAAACTGTAAATAGTGAAACAGTAACATGCCTATAGTTTACAAAATACAGTAATGTGACGATAAACGCCGTCGACTCAACGGCTATCAAGCAATCCAACAACAGGATGACAAATTAAATAAATCTTACTATAGTACTTTGTTTGTACGTGTTTACTATTTACCAAGTTTTACTGCAGTCTTCCTATTTCGATATTCGTGCCATATTGCTGCAACTTTCGTTGTGACGTATAGTAAGATTTATTTTAATTTGTCACTCCTGTTTGTTCGTTTGCTGATAAAGCTTATTTGTCGAAACATTGCTGTTTATCGTCACTGTTTCTGTATTTTGTAAAACTATAGTATTGTTTGTACGTGTTTCACTATTTCCAAGTTTTACTGCAGTCTTCCCTATTTCGATATTCTCGCCATATTGTGCAACTATTCGTTGTGACGTAGTAGGTAAGATTTATTTTAATTTGTCACTCCTGTTTGTTCGTTTGCTTGATAAAGGCCTTGTTGGTCGAAACGTTGCTGTTTATCGTCACTGTTTCTGTATTTTGTAAAACTATAGTACTTTGTTTGTACGTGTTTCACTATTTACAAGTTTTACTGCAGTCTTCCCCTATTTCGATATTCGTCGCCATATTGCTGCAACTATTCGTTGTGACGTAGTAGGTAAGATTTATTTTAATTTGTCACTCCTGTTTGTTCGTTTGCTTGATAAAGGCCTTGTTGGTCGAAACGTTGCTGTTTATCGTCACTGTTTCTGTATTTTGTAAAACTATAGTACTTTGTTTGTACGTGTTTCACTATTTACCAAGTTTTACTGCAGTCTTCCCCTATTTCGATATTCGTCGCCATATTGCTGCAACTATTCGTTGTGACGTAGTAGGTAACATTTATTTTAATTTGTCACTCCTGTTTGTTCGTTTGCTTGATAAAGGCCTTGTTGGTCGAAACGTTGCTGTTTATCGTCACTGTTTCTGTATTTTGTAAAACTATAGTACTTTGTTTGTACGTGTTTCACTATTTACCAAGTTTTACTGCAATCTTCCCCCTATTTCGATATTCGTCGCCATATTGCTGCAACTATTCGTTGTGACGTAGTAGGTAAGATTTATTTTAATTTGTCACTCCTGTTTGTTCGTTTGCTTGATAAAGGCCTTGTTGGTCGAAACGTTGCTGTTTATCGTCACTGTTTCTGTATTTTGTAAAACTATAGTACTTTGTTTGTACGTGTTTCACTATTTACCAAGTTTTACCGCAGTCTTCCCCCTATTTCGATATTCGTCGCCATATTGCTGCAACTATTCGTTGTGACGTAGTAGGTAAGATTTATTTTAATTTGTCACTCCTGTTTGTTCGTTTGCTTGATAAAGGCCTTGTTGGTCGAAACGATGCTGTTTATCGTCACTGTTTCTGTATTTTGTAAAACTATAGTACTTTGTTTGTACGTGTTTCACTATTTACCAAGTTTTACTGCAGTCTTCCCCTATTTCGATACTATAGCTGGAGATATTGCAGCCAACCTTCGATGTCGATACGACACCTGATGATGATGATAGCAGACAAGAAACGACAAGAAATGGTATCTTTATTTTTGGTAAACAATTGTTACTGTCCTTGATTCCAACGTCTGCTAAATATATTCAGCACTAGATGTCGCTGTTCACGTGGGGCGTGGCCATATTTAAAGAATCTTGGACTCGTTCTACAACAATAATAATAATATACTGTGCAGCTATGTGCACCACAGTACAGTAAATGATGATACATGGAATGTCAACACCTGATAATATAATAAGATCTAAGTTTACACTGCTCTTATAAAGTAAGTAGCAACGTGTATGTGTTTTAGTCTAGACATACTGTTAAGATATTGTTGAATAGTTCGTGATCAATCATTCTTTGCTTCCGCTGCTCTAACGTCTGCTAACAAGCATTCCTGAACGAACGGACGCAACTATTGAACCTATCGACTGAGTTTTATTGTTAAGTTGACTGATGTTGAGGATGAAGAAATGTTGATATTTTAAATAGCAAGCAAGCTATGATATAATAATTAGTATGAATACTAATCATATGGATGTTGCATTTCAAAAGCATTTCTGTAATTGTGCCTTATAGTATTGTTATATTTCATTTTTCTATGCATGGCATAACAAGCAAACTTGAAACACAAACTGAAACACTAACTAACAGTACCATACAATGTATGATACATGATTTATATTTAGCGAGCATTTCATCCATTGCGTTTGACAGTCACAGTGACCACAGTGTCTCACGCATTGAATTAATTCAAACAATATGGTATTGTTTATCAGGTAGTAATAACAAAACTTCCATCAGAAGTGTGTAATATTATTAACCCTTTCGCTCTGTATTATTTTGACCTCAGGACGCATTTATTTTGCAATTCAAATTTAACATTCAATGCCAATTAGTTTAATTCTTTGCAACTCTAGTACTGTTTCTCTAAAGTATGACATATTATATATTAAATTGTTGCTAATTGGATGTGGAGTACACTAGTATAATAATATTTTACATCAGGTGATATACGTTTGAGAAAATTAGATTATTGTAGCATGACTATTTTGAAAAACAAAAAATCATTAAAATTATGTTTACTCTCGGGTTTGTATTACATCTTAATATTTAAAGATATTTCCAAAAGTAGCAGTTAAATGAAGATAATCCATGTGCGAACATATTCTATAAGTCTAGTCTAACTAGGTGCTGTAGTTTTTATAATATTCACTTTTTAATGTGGATATGTCAATAAATGGAATGTGGAACGCCCATTCTTTAGAGGCAATTATTACATTATACTTACAACTATCGATACTGCATTTCATAAACAATCAAAATGTTGTTATTGCCATCAATTAAATCTTCTTCTTTACTATCTCGTTATAATTTGGTCGAACAGTACTCAAGATTGCCCTGTATAAACTCATTTTACTCTTTATGACATGGTTGACATATGTCGGAAACATTAACATTTAAAAAAAATATAACTCGACTTGAACACAATAATACACTGCTATCCCTCTTTCAAATCTTTGTTAAATGGAGATAGTAATGTACCTACATATATGTACTTTCCGTTTTTGAAGATTTTGTTAACTTCAGTAAAGGGGTTGTGAAGATACATTTGTTTTTGTGAACATACATCCAAAAGCCGATATATCGGTTTTGCAACATCATGAACATTACTCTGAATCGATATATTGGCTCTGCAGTCCTGTTGGGTTAATCACATGAAAACAGGTAAAACATCAGGACCAGACAATATAACCATCGAAGAAATTGCAGCAATCGGAGAACTAGGGATAGGGAGCTAACGAGTTGTTTAACAATATCTACAATACTGGATACCTGCCTAATGATTTCCTCCAATCCATTTTTATTGCACTACCAAAGAAAGCAGGTACAATAGAATGTGAAGAACACCGCACAATCAGCCCCATGAGTCACATAACAAAACTACTTTTCAGCATTATCATGAGAAGGGTAAGAAACAAAATAAAACCAGAAGTTAGGGAAGAACAATGTGGCTTTGTTGAACGCATGGGAACAAACAACGCAATATATACAATAAGAACAATAATGGAAAGATCAATAGAAATGAAGTTGGACTTATACTTATGTTTCATAGACTACTCAAAAGCTTTTGATAAAGTAAAACATGGAGAAATAATTCGGAGGTTAGAAGTATAAATGTTGATGGGAAAGATCTTAGAATGATCAAGAATTTGTACTGGCAACAAAGTGCAGCCATAAGACTAGAGAATCAGTGTGGAAACTACCAGGTGATACAATTAGGGGTAAGACAAGGATGCATACTCTCATCAGACCTGTTTAACCTATACAGTGAAAACATCATGCGTCATATCGAAGAAAAGGCAGGAATAACAGTTGGCGGACAAAACATGAACAATCTAAGATACGCTGATGACATAATTCTCATGGCCACAAATGAACAAGATCTACATGACCTTATAGACATATTAGTGAGAGAAAGTGAAAAAGCAAGGATTAAGCATGAATATAAAGAAAACAGAGGTTATGGTTGTCTCCAAGAAACAGGAAACACCAGTATGTAATATCAACATAAATAACACAGCACTAAAACAAGTCCATTGATTCAAGTAACTGGGAACCCTCCTGACATCAGATGGCAGGTGTAAAACATAGATTAGAAGTAGAATAGCTCAAGCATCTTTTATGAAAATGAAAAACACACTATTTGTGAATTCACTACCAATGACACTATGAAAATGAATACTCCAGTGCTATATTGATCCAATACTTCTGTATGGAAGTGAATCATGAACAAGAAATAAACAATCAATATGATCATTGAAAGCCACAGAGATGTGGTTTTACAGAAGAATGCTGAAAATTCCATGGACAGCGAAGAAAACAAATGAGGTTTTAAAACAGGCCTGCACACAGAGAAACCATATCAAAAGAATAAGAATCTGACAATCAAGGTTCTACAGCATATAATGCGAAGAGAAGGTTAGAACATTTTGTAACAGGTAAAATTCAGGGAAGGAGAGAACGCGGAAGACAGAGGGAGAAGATGCTGGATGACCTGACATCATAGTTGTGGAGAGACATGATCGCCTACGCCAGCAGGTATGGCACTTGATTGATTGAATACTAAAACATAATAAGTTGTTTTGGAATATCATTTCTTTTTTGGGCCAACTTGATATATTTGACCAGTGTTGTTTTAATCTCAGTAATATATCAATTCTGTTCAGATGTATCTCAGTCCTGTTTAAATACCAACCCAGTTTTTGAGTAATCTTGAATATGTCCTTATTCTACGTAATACATTGATTAACTAGGTTTCTTGAGGCTGGCAGTGCATAACGTTGTGCAGTATTCTCCATTTTTTTAATTGTTTTATTATATGGCCTTTTTCGTCTTTATAGACGGTCAATTGGCAAGTGTTTTACTGTGACAACTTCTGTTTTTTTGCTTTTCTCTCTTGTCATTCAGCTCATACATAAGTCTCTTCTCAAAAGACTGTGTGCCCTTTCGCAATTTGGCTTTCCACACAATTCTGTCATCAGCTAGTTTTTCCCATGTTCTGGGACCTGTAGAAAAGTTTTTCATTGAGGCTTTGCAGACATCTTTATATCTGAGCAGTGGTCTGCCCTGGTACCTCTTCCCTCTGAAAGTTAACAGAACAACATTTGTTTTGCTATTTGACAAGTTTCCATTCTTCTCACATGCCCCAACCATCTTAGTCATCTACTGCTGAGCATGCCCATGATGGAAGACAGGTGTGCACATTGCAGTACTTCAGAGTTGGTTATCTTGTCGTACCACCTGATGTTCATAATCTTCGGAGACATGAAAGATGTTAAGTCTCCTCTCGTGCCTTGAGTAGGTTGTCCATGTTTCTGAGCCATATAGTAAAGAACTTATTACACAGGCTCGATATATTTGAATCTTCGTCTGCAATGTCAGTTTTGTGTTGTTCCACGCTCGCTTTGATAGTTTGCTGATTGTTTTATAGTACTAAAATTTCAATAAACTGCTTATGTCAGTGCCAGGAAAACTTTTTGTAGCATGTTACTCGAGAGACTGAAAAAGTCTATAGATGAAAGGCTAAGAGAAGAACAAGCAGGGTTTAGACCAAAACGAGCATGCATAGATCACATCTTCACACTAAGAGTAATCATTGAAGAGTTCGTAGAATTTCAATCAAATTTAATCATCAACTTTGTTGATTTTCAGAAAGCGTTTGACAGTATTCACCGTCCTATGCTTTGGAAACTACTCAAAAACTATGGTTTCCCTGCTAAATTCATCAACATCATAAAATCCTTCTACAGTGAATCGCTGCAGTGTAAGAACAGATTTCGGTAACTCTGACTGGTTCCCAGTGGAAACAGGAGTGAAACAAGGCTGCGTCTTATCGCCAATGCTCTTTGGAATAGCAATTGACTGGGTCATGCAAAAATGCACCAATAACGCAAATATGGGCATCAAGTGGGTTGATAAAATTTTAGAAGACCTTGATTTTGCCGACAATATAGCCCTTTTGAGTTCATCACATCAAGATATTCAAATGAAAACAAACCTTCTCCAAAATATCTCAGGACAAATTGGTCTCCAAATAAACACCACAAAAACAAAAATTGTTGACCTTACCAGCAGTCCAGAAAATATTCAACTATGGATGCCAGAGTTGGAAAGCAACAAAAGCTCTAGAAAGAAAATTAGATAACTTTGAGAATAAATGTCTTAGAAGAATATTGAACCTCAAATGGTCAGATTTCAGACCCAATACACAAATAAGACAAGAGACCAAGCTAGAAAATGTATCAAATTTTATAAGAAAGCGCCGCTGGAACTACATCGGCCACACACTTAGAATGGATGAGAGAAGACTCCCTTACCAATCCCTCATATGGACACCAGAGGAAAAAAGAAAACGAGGAAGACCAAGAGAGACTCTGCGTAGAACCATCACCAGAGAAGGCTCAACGATGGGCCTAGTAAACATTAAAGACCTAAAACAGATAGCAACGAACCGCGAGACATGGAGAACTATGACCTCTGCCCTCATGCGCCGCCCACAGGCCCAAGAGGAAAGACTAACTAACTAAGCTTATGTGAACGGATTACAGTGTTGAGTGATATTTATATTAAGACATATATGTAAGGAATATATTAAGACATATATATTAAGACATATATATATAAGGAAGATATGGACGTTTAAAAATACACCAATTTATGAGAAAATAGTATACCTTTTTTTTTAGTAATTTTGTTTTAAAGTGTATTATTAACGGGTGTGTATTTAATTAAAAGTATTACCATAGTTTGAACAATTTTCTACTTCTTATAAGTATGTGGAGTAATTTGTACAACTGATGTGAGTTGTCAAAATTACTTGTAGTGTTTGCAAGGCTTGAGTGCCATTCAAATTAAGCATATGTTCAAACACTACATTTGTCAGATTTTATCACAATATGTGTTAACTACAGTCTTCAAATAGCTCACTGAGACCCTACTGACCATGAAAGTTATCGTTTCCAAGTCTCATTTCATTCGTAGTAATATCCAAAACCTATGACTTTAACAACATATTGCGGCCGAATTATCTTTTGTTTACTGAGTGGTTACTGGCGCCCAAATTGGGGTGTAAAGAATAGAACTACAGTTACCCGCCACTCATGTCGTAGAGAGGACTAAGGAGGTTGAGTGGGGCTAGCTACCCCACCCCGTAAAAACACTAGATAGCTATAGAAACCACAACCAGGACAATTCATAGCTCGCCACCCGAGGAAGAAGAAGGACCCTGCAAGGAAGAAATCTGGAAAAGATGGCCTTGGATAGGCAGGCTTGGAAGGCCTTGGTTGCGGACCTATGCATCTCTGCGGGTGAAGGGTGAAGAAATATTACCATAGAATACTGGAAAACAAGCACCAGGACAGACAGTAGCATAACAGGCTTTGAATGAAAATGTCTCAGAAGAATTCTCCTACTTCATTGTGATCAAAGAATACCTATTACTGAGATCACACATGCATCAACAAGGAAATAACACAGAGGAGATGAAAGTTGTTGAGACATACATTAAGAATGTTAAAGATCAGACACCAGCATGGCTCTGGAATGGAATCCGGGTGAAACGAGGATTAGGGGAAGACCTAGAGAGACATGGAGAAAAACCGTAGACATAGAAAGAGGAGAGGAGGGAATGATCTGGAATGAGCTAAGCTGGCTTGTTCAAATAAAAACTTGTTGGAGGAAATATACAAATAAATGACCAAACGCTAAAGCAGGTGAGAGAATTCAAATACCTTGGAAGTATCTTCACATCTGATAGTAGACTGGACAGAGAGATTGAAACTAGAATCCAGCAAGCCAACAACATTACATACCAGCTTACCCCAATCTTGAAACACCAAGCTATTCCAGTAGAGACTAAAAGACATTATAAATGCAATCTTTATACCAACACTGTGCTACCAGTGCCAAACATGGGCACTGACAAAAGAACAAGAAAGGAAAATTACCACATGCGAAATGAGATGCTTGAGGAAAGCAGTAAATAAAACAAGAAAAGACCATATAAGAAATGAGGAAATTAGAAGAACAGTCGGAAAAACACCTCCTATTAGATTTATTGAAAAACAGAGACTCAAATGGTTTGGCCACTTGGTCAGAATGAACCCGAATACACCAGTTGCAAGAGCGTACAACTTGAAAATGGAATCATCAAGAGGAAGGGGCAGACCAAGAAAAAGATGGGTTGATGGAGTTACAGACATCTTAAAATTCCACAATACCACAACATATCAAGCGACCGAGCGTGCATTATCTCAGAAACCGACCATCAGTTAAACCTGCTACGCCTAGCGGCAAAAAAGTAGAGAAGGACAAAGAAAGAAAGAGAAGGAGAGCTAAGAGAAGAAGATGATCATATTGTGTTACCTGGACATGTCATTGATAGAAATTTGGGAAATATCATTACCTATTATATGCAATATTTCCGCTTCAAACATGATTAGATCTCCTGAAGAGTTAACATAGGGTTCCTCCATCCAATAGTCTGTTATTTGACCTAGTACATTCAAGAGACTATTTCATTTATTCTGATAAGTTACAAAGTCTAGTTTGCAGCAGCAGGAAGCTGAGTAAACACAGTTGGCCTGGTTTGATAGAGACCCTATTTACACAGACACTACACTCTATTTATTTAGAACTTGTTAAATTTTAATCAGTCTGCTTTCTTGTTTTAAGGATCTGAGGTTTGTGGTGTATTAACTCTTAGTATACACATCACCAGTGTGGTGCTGGGGCTTGCAAGAGCAAAGAATAGTACTACTGCAACCTACAAGACATGTTGTAAGAGGCGACTGATGTAGGACCCAGGGAAGCTACCCTAGTAAATAAAAACCATAGCAGAAATTGGATGTGCTGGCCTACTTGTAGGCACATAATTGGCACAACATACAATCGCTCTTAGGCTTAGATAACATACAAATAACACATAGTGGTTAGCAAGTGGTCGATATGGAGCTTTGAAGAAGAAAGTATACACACACTGGAACCTCGGTAGCATAGTAATTAGTGCACTTCTTTTGTAGACTAGGTGTCTGAGGTTCAATTCCACAATTCAACCAGTTTTCTCAGATCAACCAGGTCCCAATTTGGTTTCCATAGAAACACTGGGAAGTAAAGTAGGCCAGTGTTTATTATTATGGCTTGTGTGAAAATTGGTACTGCCAGAAATACTTCTCATGTGGCGTGTCATATTCTAGGAGTTAAGAAAATTAATTTATGAACATATAAGAATATTTATAAATTATATACAAAATTTATTGTTCCTATACAGTTGTATCTGTGGTGTAGAGGTACAGTACTTGCCTCTCACACCAAATGTACTTGGTTTGCCATGTGAGGCGAATTAGATATTTTTCCAGTTATCCCTGATCTCAATCTAGGTGAAATTGTGTTAGTAGCTCTATTGAAAATGGACGATAAAACGACAAGTCCTGTGTTAAAGTTAAGCATGTAAAGAACCCTGGACAGTTGAAAATGATAAGAGTAGGATGAGAACAAAGGAGTTTTTGCAAGAACCCTAGAGGAAGCAACGAAGTAACGAATATGATCAATAAATAAACAGTGTACAGGTATTAAGAGTTAGTTTGTTCCTTTCATGCCAAAGGCGGCACATAGGGCAGAGGTTTTAGATCTCCATGTGATGCGGTTCTTTGCTAGCAGTTGGATATCTTGTATGGTTTTACATCCCAATAGTTTACTTTCTTGTAGGATTGTTCTTCGAAGAGTGGTCTTTGGTCTTCCACATTTTCTTACGAACACAACCAGCGAGCCATTCTGCGATTGGTGTCATAAGAAATGAGGATAAGTAGTTCGAATCCAGTGTTTGTCTATTTGTTTTTTCAGAAACTCTTAATACCGTACACTGTTTATTTGTTGATCATAAGAGTAGGATGCAAGGTCGCTGTTATGGTAAAATTAATTATACTGATTAAAAGAACACGTACCAAAATTTTCAGTCTTCAAAATTAATCAGGGACCTCATCGTTGCTACAAAGTTTATACTCTCACGTTGAGATCTCCTATTTAAGAAACAGATCGGAGCAAACATGGTTATTGACCAAAGTGCATTTGATTATCTTCCTATCAATCATTCTCTCTTTCGCACGATCACAATCGTTCTTTACAGCTGTTTTTATCATTCTAATTGTGATATTAAACAGCCTAACACAAGAATGGGTTTCACAATCTTCAGTACCATTTGGAGCTGTGGTGTTTATGCTTCGGTGATGTGTTCGGTTTCAACCAGCG